>OY744521.1:64388059-64513059 GCA_963556195.1 Sepiola atlantica
TATCTTTTATTTCTAATCTCGCTAAGTCTTGAAGTAGAAGTTTAATGATTCTGCAAAATCTAGGAGTCATTACAACAATGTAATTTTTCTTCTACCTAGCCAGAATTTTGCCCCTCCTTTGCAAAAGCAAATTATCTGAACATGTGCAATATAGCTACGTTCATGGCGATCAACATTTGTTAATTTTAAAACCTTATTTTTCTAAAACAATTTCTAATTTGCTTACTTCTACAACCCCCTTCCTCCCCCAAAAAACAAAAGCTATTGAAAAATGTTACCAAGTATTAAGTCTATTTTCAACATCATTAGTCTGTTTTTTTTTTGTTTTTGTTTTTTGAAATAAGTGTTTTCTGTAGGAAAAAGGGGGTTTTGATATAATTTCAACATTCCTTCACTGAGCATTCGCAATGACATTTTAGCCGCGGAAACCAAAAATCGTTCATAATTATTTGGATACCTTTTACTTTGGTTTTCAATTATTTCGGTTTTTTCTTTCCTCTTGTTATATTTGTTTTAAATCTTAGAATACTTTTAAAATATTTAAGAGGCATTTGTTTATTTTTTTTAATTGCAAACCTTTGCACTCTAAAAAAAATATACAAGTGAAAATCAACTTGCAGAAAGATACCTTTTACACTGTTGACATTATGTATGTGTATACATACATGTATATATATGTATATATGCACGTGTGTGTGCGCACGCATACAGATTTGGTTAGATATTATGGACAATCTTTGCTTTAGATCTGTTCATGTTTCAATGGTTTCAAAATTAATTTTATTGGGCGTTGTTTTTTTTAAAAATTACATATATATATAAAATGTATATAGAAGTCTTCAAGAATTTGATGTTCAGGTACTGTTGTGTTGGCAACAAGCATTTAAAAAAAATTTAGATGAAGCCTGGCATATAAAAACCAAAAACATCGCTATTAAATAAATACATTTTAAATCCAATACAAATATACTAAAATGTCTTAACTGCTGTATTAATAATTATAATACGACTAATTATAACCTTCAATGTTACATCATTTTGGCGTCAAATTTACTAAAATATGTAAATTGTTGATTATCTTGCTCAACATATATAACTCTGAAACTCTCATGATGCAACAATCTAAAATTTTCCATAATATCTAACCAAATATGTCTAGATGAAAGAATGTTGTTTTATATATATATGATAAAAAATGGAAATAATATTCTAATGTAATGAAAAAGGAAAACCAAAAATATTATTTATGTATTCATCAACGTTTCGTCTTTATTTCAAGACTTCCTCGTGATAATTGATTCAAAGATTTCTTCAAATCAATCATCCCGAGGAAGTCTTAAAATAAAGACGAAACGATGAATACGTAAATAATATTTTTGGTTTTCCTTCATTTTCCATATATATATATATATATATATTATGTAACAAACGATGGCAATTGATAATTATTATTTGGATTATTTAGATAAATGAAAGTGTTCAGTTCGAAATTCCATACAGATTCCTGAGTTTAACCACTGGAAAAGATCGGACGTTGTCATTGTCAGAAAGGTTGTGAATAACAACCAAGATGAGAACGGTAGTCTGAATAACTCAAATAATAAAAACGGTGGAGAGTCATCAACTACTTTTGAAGTAGTTGGTCATTTATTTATTTTTTAAACTGATACTCGAGTCGGGAGTCAGCGTTTTTCAGCCGACTTCTCATCTCTTACCTAAACCTCAATTGAATAAATTTTTGCAAATATTCAAAATGTTAAAATGAAAGCAAAAATATCATTTGAATATTAATTTCTATTTTGCTTTTATTTCATGGTTATATCATTTCATTTTTTTTTTTCATTTTTATGTTTCGCTGTTAAAATTCAGTGCCACATTTAAAAAAAAAAGAAAAAGAAAAAAATAATTTTCTAACTCTTCTTCAGCTGCTTAAACATTTCTTTTTGAAAAGTCTTTCACGCATTTGTGTCATTGCTTCATTCGATACTTCATCAGTCCAGATGTATCTTATTAAAAATAGTTTTTTTTTTCCGCGTTGCTGTTCGTATTTCGACTGCATTACAACCGATGTGCCTTCCGACTCTCTTCAGATGTATTATTCATTTGCAGTGATTTTTTAAAAAAAATAAGTCGTGTGGTTGAATATTTGTATTGTGTAGGCTGATATTTCCTGCGTACATAAATCCAATAAACTGCTTATTTTGACGTTTTGTTTTAAATTCATAAACGTTCATGCACAGCGTGACAAGCAATCACGTGGAACGTCACATGACTCTTTATAAACAAAATAACTTGTTCAGCGGATTTTAGTATTTATGAAACTTTGGCATACTCAAATACGCAACAACAATTTTATTTAAATATGTGAGGGTGGGGGTGCATCACCGTAAACGAACCATGAAGAGGGTCTGAACATATCGAGCGAAAAGTAATCGAAATATAAGTATCTTCCTTAGGGACAATAGTCAGAACAACAATAACAATATAAGTAATGACAACAAAAGACACATTATTTTTTGTTCATCCTTTTCTGTATATTAATATTGTCTCTTATTTGACTTCTTGCAAGGCCTGTTTTTAATGTGGAGAATCCAGTTTGACCCTTTTGGGGGGGGGGGGGGGATTCTGAACCGGAAACTTAAAAAAAAAAAATGCTTAGTTCTATTAGTCAAAAAGTACTTGGTTACTTTTTTAGATTTACTTACCAGCTTTCTCTCCATATTCTCATTATCTGTACAATATATATAAAACCAAGAATCCGAACTGAAATCCTGTTTCTAAACAATACAAAATATTCTATCTAATATAGTGACAGATTTTTTCGAATTTTAATAATCGTATCAAAGATGAAATTCTATTTTAATGAATACTACCCCCCCCCCCTCCAAAAAAAATGAAGACTTTACAAAATAGCTATATGGCTTGTTTCTTTTCTAAATTCCTTTTTTAAAGGCTCTTTCTTTGTTTTTCCTATCTTCATTTTTTCTTTCATTTTTCGATAATGTGGATGTTTCCATTGTTTAGGAAATCTCTTTAATTATCATCAAAATGAATTTAAAATGTGATCTTTTAAAAATTGTCTGGGATTCTTTTTCTCTTACCAGGTCGATAACTTTGGCACTTTTAATGGTTGATTTACTTTTTTTTTCCTCGTGAAAAAAAGTGCCTTTTGGGAATGGATAGTTCAATAATGGCCTCTTAGAATCTTTGCATTTTAATTTACAATTTTAAAATGTTTAGCCAACTTATTACAATGTTGCCATCTTGCCTACCTCTATATAAGACAATGGCGACACAAAATGCTCACCATTTTGATATTTGGGTGATTTGTGCATCCAATACTGCCATAGTAAGAGGCAGGTATTTGGCAATACTTGTAATGGCGATAAGTAAACAATTTAAATATGTTTGTTATCAAAATGGGCAGAGATTCTAAGTTTATGATTAGTGGATTACCCACGTCAAAAATTGGTCGATTTAAATATAAATCTGACAACGCTTTTTTCTGGTGACGTAATTGTAAAGAATCCTTTTCTTTTCTAGACCCGAATCCCTTTGTTCGCAGGATGAGCACTTCTTAACTGGTTCTTTAAATTCCTATTACTTAGCTTTTTATTTTCTTGTCATAAAATAAAACTTACAAATGTGATTCTTTATTCACAGATCTATGTATCGTAAAGATTAAAAAAAATTTTTTTAATTTAAAAACCAGATTCCTTTTCAATTTCTACGCAACAGGAATCGAATGAATAATTTTATTTTTTTGGAATATTGTGTTAAAAAAATCTTTTTAATTTGATGGCTTTTGTGCTTCAATCAACATGATTTAGGAATTTAGTTTATTTCTAATGAAAGACTTGAAAAAAATATTTTATTACTAACTCTTACAATTTGTGGCCATCATTTGGGCTGATAGTTAGCAGTTTTTCTGACATTCATTTTTAAGTTAATTTTTATTCACTGAATTATCTTTGTAATGACCTCATATTTCTCCAGTTATAATATGGACTGGCACTTTTCGGCATATTCATTGTTTGCTATATTATTATATTGCCCTCACCATTCCCTTCCCTCTTTTTCCTTTTTTAAATTTCTCCACTGAAATCTTCATCCATGATTAGATACCACCAAACAGCAATTTAAAATAGCTACTTTTTCCCTCCTTACAGTGATCCTCGATTCGTTTTAAGTCCTTGACCACTTGCCTAAATAAAAAAAAACTTTGAACTGCACCATTTTTGAGTAAGAATAAATTAAACATGTTTAAAAACATGGATTTTGAGAAATGATTTTTAAGTAATGGGCAAACAATATTTTGACCTGAAAAATGTAAATAACACAATAAAACACAATTGAATTAATCTGTGGAAGAGCAAAAATAACAACCAGAAGGTTTGATAGAAATCATTGTTTAAATTATTTCATTGAAGTATTGAAAATGGATTTCACTTGAAGATGTGCAACAATCTACATGTTATCAAATACAGTAGATGACCAAAAAGGTCACCATGAACCATTGGTCATCCGTGGACCAGCAGTAGAAAACCATTTGCTTTAAAGGGTCTGTTTCTATATTTATCAGAACTGACCCCCCCCCCCCCCCCCACACACACACACAGACACTTTTTTCTTTAATCACCAATCTCATTATTTGGTGTTTCATACTATCTTGGTTTCTTTGTGATTTGAATTTCACAACTAATGTACATAAAGCTTCAAAATAATTTTCATGTGGTGTAAAGAACAGAAGCCGTCATCATCATCATCATCATCATCATCATCACAATACCCACTTTCCATCCAATCAACTGTTAGCATTAAACATTATATATTTAATTACATATTTTTACTTTATTATTCATCTGGTCGCACAAAATATTTTTTGTTCTTTAGTTCTTAAAACAATTCTTAAGGACAAGTTAAAGCCTATTTTGTGTTTTTGTCAGACACTGATCTGTTTAACCCCTTGCATGCATACATTGAACATAGCAGGTCACAGCAGACTGGCAATCGACAAAAACACGGATATGAATTTTATTTCGTACTATCTGATGAATTGCATAGTGATGAAATTGCCATTGTAGTATGATAAAACGATGTTAAACAGTTTCTCTGTATCACAGTTCTTCCGTTGTGGCCAGACAGACAAAAACTTGAAACCGGGATCAAAGCTTTTTTTTTTTTTTTTTACAATTGGCACTTCTAAATTATTTAGCTATTAACAACAGGCCACGAGTAAGTGAAGTCTTAATGTTTATATAAACACTATTGGCACCGAAGAGTGCTGCTTAATCCGTGTTTATGGAGAACTTTGCATTATCGCTAATGGTAGCTAGCGATTTCACTTACCATATATGTATCTTCTCTATCTACTGATAGTGAACTCTCCCAACGTAATGCTGTAACCATCACCGGTACACCCTCCTATTGATGATAGGAAACTGTTATAACAATAATTCTCTTATATTTATATATATTATATATATATATATATATATATATATATATATATATATATATATATATAAATAAATTTAATTTTTTTTTTTTAAATCCTTCCCCTTTCTTTGTATGTAAACAACTAACATTTATCGAGTTGAATTTAAGTAATCTGATTTGTCTATTCCACCCTATTCTAGCAATCCCTGCTGTATCTTCTCTCCTTTCTCTTATGGCAGTTGATGATATTTTATGTTGATGGCTAGTTATGTACGACTTTTTACTATAATAGATATATTTTAATTATTTTGCCACCAATATCTTATTCTACCTAGAATTGGCCTCGTTTCTTCTAGATGACACCATGTTTATAAACTGCTTTCTTTTTTTAAAAAAAGCAACAACAAAAAACTTTAAGCAATCAACCAGTTAGAAAAACTCTTCAAATTCTATCTTCATTTATTTATTTATTTATTTATTTTTCAGGACTTAACATCTTCTGAACTTAATAATTGATCTCATTTACATTGGTTTTCTATGTACATATACCCTCACACACATGTATCATATATTTATAAGTGTGTGCGTGTGTGTATCTGTTAAATATCTGAGGATGTGTATCTTTTTCTGCATATGTATATATGTAAATGTATATAATAACTTAGTATATGCCCTAGTTTTCTACAAACTGTTCTCAATATATGTGATATAATTGGTTGTCCATGTATGCTTATTGTATATAAGTATATAAAGAGGAATCTGATCACTTGATGAAAATATATTATTGCTTGTGTCTAGTATCCAGGATGTTTGATATAAAAAGAGATGAGAATTTGAAGAAATTGTTTTTTTTTTACTATTTCAATCCAATTGTATTTTCTGATTAAAGATTCCAGAAATGGATCAAAATATTCCAAAATAATTTTTTTTCTGATGTCGAACACCTTGGAATAATATACATCAGTAGATGTAAGTAATATCTGTTACTATTTCTGTCTTTTCTCAATTGACTATTTATAATAAATTATAACAAAACAAATAAATGTTGTTGTGTTAACACCTATGACATCATTTATTTGTTGTAATTGTCATTTCACTATGTTTAGGAAATAAAAATGTTGAGCGTGTTTTGTTAAAACACAAAACAAACATTCAAAAATATATATATATATATATATATTACACGCGTACATTGCATGTATGCATATATGCAGAAAAACGTGTGAACAAAACCCTTTGATTTAGCTCGGCCTGTATGCATACACCAAAACCCTCAGGTTCAATGCAGGCGTAGTCTGTATGTGTTTGGCATTGGATGTTTTTAGACTGATCTCTCTTCTTCTCTATAACTTAAATAATAATCTTTTCACTCTCTACTTCTGACTCATTTTTTTTTCACTTAAATTTTATTGGCTTGTATCAAAATTTATTCATGTTTGCCAATTTTAAAGAGAAATAAAACTTTTCAGATGTTCCTTTTTTTTAGTTTCTTTTTGCCTTTTTATTTAATTGTTTCTATACATATTTGATTTTATGTTATCAATGTGATGTCTGTCTTGCATAAGGCTGGAATAATCTGTAAATCACTATGGGGAGAGATAGATCAATGTTGGTTCATTTTCTTTTGTATTTAAAAAATCTTTGTCAATGCTCTTGGAGAATAAAAAGATGGAAGAAGAGAAAAAGAGGAGGAACATTGTTTCATTGAAAATGCAAGTTCATATTAACAAGTTAACAAAAAAATATTTCTCTTAGTTTGAAAGAATTAAAAAAAAATATTTCTCTTAGTTTGAAAGAATTAAAAAAAAATATTTCTCTTAGTTTGAAAGAATTAAAAAAAAATATTTCTCTTAGTTTGAAAGAATTAAAAAAAAATATTTCTCTTAGTTTGAAAGAATTAAAAAAAAATATTTCTCTTAGTTTGAAAGAATTAAAAAAAAATATTTCTCTTAGTTTGAAAGAATTTAAAAAAATATTTCTCTTAGTTTGAAAGAATTAAAAAAAAATATTTCTCTTAGTTTGAAAGAATTAAAAAAAAATATTTCTCTTAGTTTGAAAGAATTAAAAAAAAATATTTCTCTTAGTTTGAAAGAATTAAAAAAAAATATTTCTCTTAGTTTGAAAGAATTAAAAAAAATATTTCTCTTAGTTTGAAAGAATTAAAAAAAAATATTTCTCTTAGTTTGAAAGAATTAAAAAAAAATATTTCTCTTAGTTTGAAAGAATTAAAAAAAAATATTTCTCTTAGTTTGAAAGAATTAAAAAAAAATATTTCTCTTAGTTTGAAAGAATTAAAAAAAAATATTTCTCTTAGTTTGAAAGAATTAAAAAAAAATATTTCTCTTAGTTTGAAAGAATTAAAAAAAAATATTTCTCTTAGTTTGAAAGAATTAAAAAAAAATATTTCTCTTAGTTTGAAAGAATTAAAAAAAAATATTTCTCTTAGTTTGAAAGAATTAAAAAAAAAAATTTCTCTTAGTTTGAAAGAATTAAAAAAAAATATTTCTCTTAGTTTGAAAGAATTAAAAAAAAATATTTCTCTTAGTTTGAAAGAATTAAAAAAAAATATTTCTCTTAGTTTGAAAGAATTAAAAAAAAATATTTCTCTTAGTTTGAAAGAATTAAAAAAAAATATTTCTCTTAGTTTGAAAGAATTAAAAAAAAAAATTTCTCTTAGTTTGAAAGAATTAAAAAAAAAATTTCTCTTAGTTTGAAAGAATTAAAAAAAAATATTTCTCTGAGTTTGAAAGAATTTAAAAAAAAAATGTTTTTTTTAAAAAAAATCAATGTTCTAAAGTTTAAAGACATTTCTATTAAAAAATAAAAATTTTGCTTAAATAATTTATAGCTTACAGTAATTTATGCGTCAATATAAATGTACCTTCAACAATTCTGGCTATTTCAATTGTCAATTTGATCCAATTAAGAAGCTTTGTCTTAACATTAAGTGGTGTGTTAAACACATTTTTGCTGCACTACTTCCAGACACTGTAATTTACCCATTAACCTTTGGCTAGTTTGAAATGAAAACCTTTGTTGTTCTAAAAAGACATTAGCATCATTGGTTGATGACGACACTGTTGATAATCGGTGAAAATGTCAATGCCAAGAACAAGAATTCTACAGATGTTATTTTTGTAACTGCTTTCAAAGGTAGGCATAAAGAGTATATGCACCCCTCTCTACCATGACCTTACATAACATGTTTTTAAATTTTTAATTAAAATTTTTTTTACTAACATTTCAGCATCAACTAAAAGCCAACATGAGATCTTTCCCTGTCACATGATTATGCTAACCCTCATGTATCCCTCAAATGGGGTTGAAACTGTACTTCAAGGTCATCCCCATCAATCATACCTATTAACCCACAACACATAGCATCATATCTACACTCGACTTTGAATGAAAATTTTATTCAATGGAAGAGAACGAATTAAAAAAAATCAGAAAAGCCTTTTTTAACTTCTCTGAAATTCAACCAAGAGAAATTAGAGGAAATGCGTTTATTGCTTTATGAAATCGAGATTTGTTCAGATTTCCCTACTGTCCACATTCAACTTGATCTTACATGACTTGCATGTAATCAGGGCTGCAGGGAACCCTGCAAATTTTGCATATCTTCAGGGCTGCAGGGAACCCTGCAAATTTTGCATATCTTCAGGGCTGCAGGGAACGCTGCAAATTTTGCATAATACCTTCATTAACCTTTTACCTAGTTACTATACCCGTGGAATCTGCTATACATTGAAGTTCAAATTTAATTAAAAAAGAAACCAAAAATCTGATGTTACTTTTACGCTTGATTTGTTGCTATGTAAGAATTGCTTCCCTTACATCATATACTATATAAAGAATGGTTGAACTTTTTGATGTCACATTAGAAGGTGTTAGGATAAATTTAATAATATTTTGATATTCTTTAATTTCAGAAGCATTTGAAGTATTTAATAGCAGTAAAGTGCAACAGATAGCTGTTTCTGTTTACTATTGGTGTGGTTGAGAGCTGGAAAATGCGGGAATATTGATGCATGATGATTTCGTCGGATTTGGAAATTTGATGATTTCGTCGGATTTGGAAATTTGATGATTTCGTCGGATTTGGAAATTTTAGCTGCAGCTCAAATCTTCTTGAATACGCTGAAGAATTTTGGCAGAGCTGTGGAAGCGGTCGCTAACAGGAAGGATCATAGCAAGTGTTCTGATTGTCCGCGCAATGAAATTCATCTAGCAAGGTGATGCGGACCTTGGTAAGATAGATGGGCGTCGAAATGGTGACTAAAGAAAGTACAGAATGAAGATCTTGCTACTCCTTATAAAAGTGTTGTAAGTGTCAACTACTCAGTGCCGAGGCCCATGAGAACCGCCTTACGAAAAAGCTAAGAAGTCTTTAACAAGGTCAAACATCCAGTGGAGCTGAGGATGCTCTAGTTCTTCCCATGGCAAACTGCACAACGCGCAGAGCAACGGGTGACTAGCCTACAGTCTGCACAAAGTTCTTTACATCATGAAGACAAAGTTCCTTCACTCTGATGTTCTTTGGGTGAATTTCCAGCGATGGCCATGTCATGCTGCCCCACATTTTCGAAAAGCGACTCGGAGTCAATTCAGATGGTTGTATTGAGTTGCTGTCCACTGTTTTCAAGCACTGGGTGGAGAGGGTGGCAACAGGACTCTGCTTCGTGTCACATCTGGAAAAACTCATGACTTTGTCAGTTCTAATATCGCCTGATTGCAACCCCATGGACTATTATGTGTGAGAAAGACACCGACCATACCACCTGCAACACCAAGGACGAACTGATTGCCAGGGTCAAACTGGTGTTCAGGTCTTGAGGCCATGGGGGCCCAGGGCAGCTTCTTTGAGGGAGTTGTATTCGGCAAAATATCCTCTAAGTGATGCACTTTGAATTTTAAGAATACATTAATTATTAGTCAAGATATGGCTTTTTTTTCTCTTTTCTTTCCAAAAAGTGTCAAATTTCTCTTGAACACCCTGTATTTATCCACCACACATAGCAAATCATATCTACACTCAACTTTGAATAAATATTACTGCCAAGTTATATTCAACAGAAGAGAATGAAAAAAAAAATGATGAAAAAATACAACGGATATTAAATATTTTTAACTTTTTCCAAATTCAACCAAGATCTGGCGATTTCTTTTTAATAAGAAATATATTTATTGCTTTAAGATGAAATTTCCCAACTGTTCGCATTCATCTTGATCTTGCATTTCTCCCATTGTAATCAGGACTGCAGACAACCCTGAAAAAATTGTGCTATATCTTCATTAACCGTATTACCTATGGAAAATACTGTTGGGAGAGGTATGACTCTACAACTTTTGTACCACCAAATATCTAATGTACGAGGCCTGTCTAAAAAGTATCCGACCTTAGGCCAGAAAAAATATTTCAAATACCTGACGGGGTTGGGACCCTAATCCCCTTCAAAGTAGGCCCCTTGTGCTTGCACACACTTAGCCCACCGATCCATCCACTGCTGAAAACATCTCTGGAAGTCTTCTTTTGGAATGGTGTTCATCTCTGCCATCGTGTTTCGCATTATCACTTCTCTAGTCTCAAAACGGGAACCTTTCAGTGGCATCTTCAATTTTAGAAACAACCAGAAGTCGCAAGGAGCCATGTCTGGCGAACGACTGGAATTCCATGTTTGGCCAAAAAATGTTTGATCAATTGGTATGTATGTGCAGGTGCGTTGTCGTGATGCAGTTGCCAATTTTTCACCGTCCACATGTCTGGCCTTTTGCGCCGAACTGCGTCATGGAGACGCTGGAGAACATCTTGATAGTACTCCTTCGTCACTGTTTGTCCTTTCGGTGCGTATTCGTCATGCACAATTCCACGGATATCAAAAAAGACAGTCAGCATCACCTTGATTTTGCTTTGCACCTGTCGCGCTTTTTTGAGACTTTTTTGAGATTCAGGATGCTTCCATTGTGACGACTGTTTTTTTTTTGTTTCTGGGTCGTACCTGTACACCCATGACTTATCTCCAGTTATCACAGTGTTCAAAAACCCAGGATCAGTGTTGGCGGTTTTCAGAAGGTCCTGTGCAACTTGAAAACGGAGGTCCTTTTGTTCCTGCGACAACAACTTGGGCACAAATTTCGCAGCCACTTTGTGCATGTTCAAATCATCATGCAAAATTGCATGTGCGGAATCTTTACTCACTCTGACCTGTTGGGTGATCTCCCGCACTGTTAAACAACGATCTGCCAGCACCAAATTTTGCATTCTCTCAACAACAGCTGCACTCCGAGCAGTGTAGTGCCTGCCAGAACTCTGGTCACTCTCCGCTGATGTGAAACCATTTTTGAATCGGTTGAACCACTCCTTAATTTGTGTTACACCCATCACATCTTCTCCAACCACCTGCCGAATCTTACAAATTGTTTTGCATTAAGAATCACCGAGCTTTTGACAAAATTTGATGCAGTACCTTTGCTCAACACGTTCAATCATCTTGAGAGAATCGGTAATCCGACGAACACGTAGCGCCTCACTCAGCGACTAACACGCAGGAAAGCGGTGATAAAATTCACACATTCACTGTGTAGAGTGGCGCTGCCCTATCGTCTCTATTTCGCACGGAAAAAAACAACGGGGTCGAGTACTTTTTAAACAGGTCTCGTATGTCAAGTAAAAGAAATAATTACAAAAACAAAACTTGAAAATAATTGGATGTCACTTTTTACATTAATGCCACTATCTAGATTTGTTGCTACATAGAGTTGCTTCCCTTACATCAGATATTATTAGAAAGAACGTTACTTTAAAAATGGTTTAAATTTTAATAATGTTACATTGTAGTGGAAAAATCTGAAAATCCATTCACTATGCAATATTTGAAGGTATTAATTTGTACTTAAAAATGTTGTTTTCAACCATCTGTATGTCTGAAAGTAGTATATACCAGTTCTAAGTCTGCAATATGCAGATTTAGTTAGTATCCCAAGGATTTAAACCCCTTGAAGGCCATATATTAGTGTTAAGATAGGACTACTGTCACTAGGAATATAGAAGCGAGGAAATGCTTCTGCATTGTTTGCAGTTGGGGCTGTTTCTGCGGATGACCTGTATAAATTGTTTTTTTTGGATTGCATTATATTATCAATGTTGAATATTGTGTGTGTGTTTTTTTTTGTATTTTTTTAATATATATTATATACATACACACTCACCATTGCCTTATTTTGTGTGTGCTTGCATCAAATTCTGTAATATTCAAAGAAATATATTCTGTATATTTCAATTAACACAACATAGTTAATTTATAAAGTACATATCCAAGATTATAATTAAAAAAAAACTTTTTTTAAAAACTTTAAAATATATCAGTTTAGAGTGGAAATGGGTAAATATAGTGAAATTCCCTTCAATTTCAACTTGCAATATTTCAGTTATTTTTTTTGGTTATTTTGATAAAATTTGGATATAAACAAAATTTACTCTTTTTTTTTAATAAATTCTTTCTATTGTGTCATTAATAGTTTTTTTATCCAGGTTACTTCAAGTTAAGTTACTATTTTCAGTGACAGGCACTAATGTTAATGTTTCTCAAATTTGGTGCACGCTATTTGGTGTAGATCTTTATATGTATATAAAGCTGGTCTCATCTTAAACGGGCCACTTATCTTTCACCCAAAACATTCAAGTTGAATGGGATTTTGCCCAATATTTTAGACTTGTTTCATCAAAAAATTATCGTTTTTATTATGATTAATTTTTTCATTTACCACAAGATGAATTACATTTGTAAGAATTTTTAAATTGTTTGAAGCCTGCATTTTTAGTTATACACTGAAAATTGGATTCTGGACCAATAGCACACAAGGTAGCAACTTTTCTAATTTCCAACAGACTTTGGTCATAATTCAGTGGCATTGTTTTGCAAAGATTAAAAGTTTTTAAAAATAATAAAAATAAAATTTTAGTTTGGGAATATATATGTATAATTCCACAAAATAAAATGAAAAAAAACAAAAAAACCTTGTCATGGACTAATATTTTGCTTCTTTTTTTTAGTAGAAACTTCATCAGTTTCAGATGAAACTTCTATTAAATAAAAAAAAAGCAAATGGCGTGTTTTTATTATGTGAGTTTGTCTTTATTTCCATTTTATTTTGTCTACACATTGTCTGATTTCATCTATTATATATGTATATATATATATATATATATATAAATATAAACTTCCTTTAGAAGACACATCATTAAACCCCAAAACAGTAATGGCCAAATATACGCTACTCATAAATATTGGTTCACAGGATTTATATAGAAATATTTTTTATTTTTATCTTTTTTTTTTTTTCAAACCTTATTAAACCTCCCTTACACTTAATTTAAACAAACATACATAACACTCTAAGCAAATAACGCGTCCAAACAAGAATGACATGTGACTTCACATTTCCGAAACAGATGACAACAGAAGCTGAAGAGAGCCGGATTGCTAAGTCTTTCCGTGTTTGGTACGAATGTTGTACTAATTTTTCTATACCAAAATAAAAATATATATATATATATATTAGTGTAAAATTCTACTTGTAAGACGTCGACCTGGGTTCTTTGTTATTGGATGACTAGGAATATCTCAGTTTGCTTTTCACTGTAATTTGCATGATCTGTGATAGTTGTAAGACTTTTTTGTGTGTGATGTGATGACTCAAGTGGCAAAGTATCCGCCTTGCATACAAGTGATTCTGGTTTTGAATCCTGAGTTCGAACGCAGTCTGATCTTCATGGTTTGTGCGGGGTTATGTCCAAAGGTGATAAAATGCGACACACACACATTTTGTGTTTTAGCAATATAAATAACTAGCTGGAATACCTGTTCCTAGATGAGTTCATAATGGGACACATTTGAAACATTTAATATAATAACCCCCCCCCCCCTCTTCTACCAAGAAAAATTGATTTGGTAAGTATGAAAATAGACTACACAACTGAAGTAATTGGACTTGTTAAAAGGTTTTTGTTTTTCTTTTTTTAAATGGGTTAATTTTTCTCTTTTCAATCGGTATAATTTTCTGGTTTAAATCTCAATAAAATCAGTGGGTGGTGGGTTGTTCATGTTCCAAGAAACCTGGTTAAAAATATGCAAGCAGTTCAACCCCAAAATACTTGAATGCAATCAAAAACAGACTGTTATGGTGACAAGTGAAAATAGAGCTTACCCAACCAAAGTTATGAGCTTAGATAGGTTTTACCCCCCCCCATTAGGTTCAAATTTTGAATATTTAAATTTGTATAATGTAACAGGTTAACATCTCATTAAAAATCAGCTGTTTATTGTCACCCTTCCTAATTTGAACAATCCAAACTTGGCTCAAGCAAATATGATACATCATTTTAAAGCTTAATAAATAAAGAAATATACACTGTCTGATGATATATATTCAGATTTAATCATTAGTAATTATTATCTTGATTATTAATAGTTCCAGATTTTGACAGCTTCAGTGAGGGGAAACAACCTCTAAGCCTAAATTTAAGATCATGTAATGAAGCTATAACAAAAATTGGGCTAAAATATTCAATATCTTCAAAATAATTTAATATATAAAAACTTATTGGATGTGCGAATGCTGTCAAATATGCAAAATTTACCTAATGGCTTACTATAGAATATTATTCGATAATTTGAACTTCCAGGTGACAATTTTTTTCCAAATTTATGTAAGTTAACAAATATGATGAAAATCTATGAATTAGCAAGAGTTCTTCGTAAAAAAAACCCCAAACACTATTGTAAAACGAACTGTACTTTATGTGCCTATTGATAACATAGATTCGAAGAGTCAATCAAATAATCCTGTCCACTGCATATGATGGTACTTTTTGCAACATGTATCTCTACTATTATCATTCCATGATAGCTGTTATACCATTTTGCAAATTAATGTCTGTCGATAGGGAAAGAGTTATGCTAGATATGCAATTCTGTCAGATAGTTTTGGATCCTATAAGTACTCAACACAGCAAATGTTCAATTTGTAAATTTTTATCAAAGATCCCTGTCTCTCGGAATGTTTTGTAGTGATTTCGATAATAGCTGGTTGATATCGGTATATTAGGTGTAGTTCATTGTATTTTTTGTGCTTTTATTTTGCCAACATGTTGAATCAAATTGGCATAAAAGAACTCGATTATATATGCATAGCGATACACAAATATATTGCTTTTATTTAATAAGTGTTGTGTGTGACTAAAATTTATATGTAATATTTGTCACATAAAATAATAACTTATATGCAGTATTTACTGTTTAGTTAAACTTTTGATCCGGAAATGTAATTTGAATATAGATGATTTATAGAAATGTAATTTGAATATAGATGATTTATAGAAATTTAATTTGAATATAGATGATTTATAGAAATTTAATTTGAATATAGATGATTTATAGAAGGTGGGTTGTAGGAAGGAAAACTGAATATTGAATGACAGCATTATTTTGTTTATATGAATTTTTTTAAAGTTAACACAATAGTTTATGCAGTAGCTCAATAGTGTACAACTAGAGCTCTTAATTTAACCTCCTATGAACGATAGTTATTCAGAGAAACATTCCATATTTCCTTCAAAAACACTTTGACAGACAATCGTTTCTGCTCATATCGAGAACACATATTTTTATGATATACAAAATATCACAAATATTCCTGAAAAGTCATCATTAGTGTATAATATCAGTCGGGCTGAAAAATTAAAATGCATCCGACATTCATTTAATTCCTAATATTTATATTTTAATTATTTATCACCAACCGATAAATAATTATTCTTTATATGTTCACTTTCAAATATGGCTTTTCTCGATTGAATATGAACATGTTAAATAAAAGATCCCCCCCCCCCCCCCCGATATAATAAACATAATACACCATGAACTTTTATATACAAAAAATAGACTTAAGGTTTCCCTTTGAATTTGAGTGGAAAAAAAAAATGTATAAATTAAATGAATGTCAGATACATTTTAATTTTTCAGCCTGACTGAGATATTAAACACTAATGAAGCCTCTTTACGAATATTTGTGATATGTTGTATGTCATAAAAATATCTTCTTGATGTGGACAGAAACAATTGTCTGTTAATAAAGAATGTTTCGGAATAACTATGGTTTATATGATGTTATACATGTATATATATATAATGTATATAATGTATTTTTTATGTCATTATTTTTATTGATGATTGCAGTGTTCTTGTTTTTTTGCTCACTACTACTTTGATTGTCTCACTTCCTAAGTAAGTAAGATGCTAAAAATTGCATTATTAGTCGCTCTAAACTTTATAGGACGTATTTTTCGTTAATATATATATTATTTATTTTATACGTACATAAAAGTAATCCATGGACACGTGTGTGTGTGTATATATATAATATAATATATATATATATATATATATATGTAATAAATCTTACTGGTTCCAGATTTCTCCTTGGTCACTAAGATCGTATGTGTGACACCGGAATATCACTATTTCTGGAATATAACCCCTTTCTCAAGTGTTTCTATTTCTTTATCTCATGTGACTCTCCGCCTGGTGTGTATAATTTTCGTTGTTGTTGTTGTTGTTGTATCTATTTACTTGCCTCTCCACAAGGTCTGTTTTTAATGTGGAGAAAATCCAGCTCCCTAAAATAAGCACTGGATTTGAACAAAAATAAAAATTGCTTCGGTCTAGAAGTATTTCTCCTTCACTGACCGAGGACAGAAAAGATCAAATGTAGCATCGGAACAGATACTACACTTTGCTCCTAGCCAAAAGGCCAAGGGAATATCTTTTGCTTCTACTTATGGCGGGAAGATATGACACAAGGTTTGAAAATGAGATTTGAAACCAGCACCCTAGAGGAAGAGCAATCTGGCCAAACAAAAATTCCTCGGTAGGGGGCGACTCAGACGATTAGCAATAAACTAACCCCTCTCAATAGGGGCCACCAAAGCGTATCACAAAACCGATGACGTCATCATTATGTGCGTACTTTATATAAGATGCTTCAATATGTTTTTAATTCTTGGTTTTAAATCTCCCCAAAATAAAGTTATATATATATATATATATATATATATATATATATATATATATATATATATATATAGGAAGTTGTTTTAAAGTAAAATAGTTAAACATTAAATTATCGAACGGGGGAAGAAACCCGTTTTTATGTTAAGATTTTAGTACGAAATTCGATTTTTCTACGGCGGGGGGTGGGGGTGGGGGTATTGTTTACAGTAAACTTTACACTTTTTATTTATGAATTTACGGATACTTTACCCAAAAGAGATAAATCTGATGTGCTTTTTAACACTCTTTCGCTTTATATAACATTCAAATTTCGATTGATCAGATTTCATAGAATTAAATAGGGGGGGGGGGATCACGTAAAAAAAACAATTTTCCCTAATATATTTTACAAAAAAGCATATTAAAGATAAATTAGTCCAATAATGCATAAATATCGAAAGTTTCGTGAAAATCTGACCATTACTTGATATTTGCTAGATTTATTAAACACAGGGGTGTTAGCGCATAAAAATTGGTCACTACACAGGAACGTTGTTTTAAGGCATAAAGTACACACGTTTTTAGTTTCTCATTTTCATTATTTTCGTACGCTGAAAATTAAAAAAAAATCATCAGCAGTTTATTATGTTTCTTGTGAATGGTAAAAAAGTTATGATAATAATAATATAAACATATATTAAAGTTAAATCGTGTTACATATAGGGGGGGGGGGGTTAAATTCTATGGTTAGCTTTGGAGGTCCCTACCTCTCAAAGGGTGAGAAAATAAAACCTGGCAGGGTGAACCCCCTAGAAGTGAACAGGACCATACCTCAGGCCGACAGAATAAGCCACCTCAAAATAACCTAAACTCTGCCGTGTGGTATATAAATATGTTGTTGTTGACTGCGAAATAGTTAATTTTAAGGATCGTATAAAATCAAATCATATTCGGTTTAACGTCCGTTTTTACATGGGGACGTGCGTTGGATGGAGTCAAAGGCTAAATGTTGCATAATAAAATAATAAATGTGGATGTAAAGGCTATATTTATTTAAAATTTAATTTGTGATTATTTAATTTTGTTTATTTACTAATTAGATAGTTTATTAAAAAATATTATTTTGGATAAGCTTGTAGCATCTAAAAAAATTGAATCGGGGCAAGGGAGGTAACTAAAAATTTGCCATAGGAGTAATGTCCCTTGAGCCGTATTATTATTGCTTGTCTTTCACTAATAATGTCTGATATTAAGTTAATTGTCGTCTATATATTCGGTAGTATATATGGCTTGTAAAATATAGGCAGAGCCTGTAGCCACGGCCACCGTATCTACAGGTTCAAACACTGCAGATACGGTGACCGTGTCTGCAGTGTCAGCCGCGTTATATATTAGAGACACTGTGGCATGTACACAAAATAAAACTCATTCAGTTTACGACACCGCCAGTATTTCTTTAGCGTATTTTAACGCGTTTTAAGAAGACTTGCTATAATAGAAGACATAGACGTGTTATATTAGCAGATATTATATTAGAATAGTTTATTTTTTATAAATTTATCTATTTATATAATAAAATAATCAAAATTATTCAGTAACCATCACAGAATATGATTAACCTATTACTTTATTAGAAAGCCCATTGCAAATGTATTATTTCGTAAAAAAATATCTTTTAAAATATAGTTATCATATTTTATGAAAAAGAAATCCCTTAATTCCGCATTGATTAAATCAGTATAACTCTAAGAAAAATTAAGCTCTCGAATTAAATAACATTGCAGAAATAATACGACGCGGTTTTCTAATTACACAATGAATGACAACTGTTGGTAATTGTATAGAATAGTCGGCGCTCTTGTATAAGCAGTGACCGATCTGAGGGGGACAACTCTACTTGATCCAGCCGCCGCCATTCCGAACTCGACAAGGGAGACAACTTTGACACAAAGTTTACAAACCCTACAACAATTAATAAAAAATACGCTACGATTCTGAAATGTGCCCGAAACAACTCCTAAATGCGCTCAAAACAACCTTCAAACAATTAATTTAAAACCTGTAACATTTTTTAACGCATTTCAAAACCGTAATTTTTTTTTAAAATTAATTGTTATAACGTATATACAATTTGTGGCATGTAAATAAAAGTGCTTAAAAGTTATTTTGAACGCATTTAAAACCGTAACATTTTTTTATTAATTGTTATAAAGTGTAATTTATGGCATGTAAATAATAAACGTGATTAAAAGTGCATTTAAAACCCGTAACATTTTTTTTTTATTAATTGTTACAAAGTGTATACAATTTGTGACATGTAAATAAAAGTGCATTTAAAACCCGTAACATGTTTTTTTTATTAATTGTTTAAAAGTTACTCTGAACGCATTCAAAAGCTATTTCTAACGCATTAAATGTTATAAAGGGTTTGTAAAAATGTGTGTCAAAGTTGTCTCCCTTGTCGAAGTGTGGGCGAGTTCGGAATGGCGGCGGCTGGGTAAGGTAGAGTTGTCCCCCTCAGATCGGTCACTGCTTATACAAGAGCGCCGAATAGTCATCGGTAAATAAGAAACTTTTCAAAACCCGCTAGCGATTTTGAAAACCCGCTAAATCTGGAAAGAAAACCTCCAGAAAATCGCTAACGCTCTCTTTCGCTCTTTTTTAAGTACGTAATTTCTCCGAAAAGGATTTTTTTTTCCATTTCATAGAACTTTTATTGAAGAAAAAAGAATTAGGAAATTATTTATTTAAAAATTCTTGGAATAATTTTGCTTTTGTATCTTCTTTTCGTAGTCGTATGTATGTATGTATGTATGTATGTATGTATATGGTGCCGGAAAACTCGGCAACGGAAAATTCGTCAATGGAAAATTCGGTAACGGAAAACTCAGCCATTTTGGCCAAGTAGGAAAATTCGGCAAATAGCGAATAAATATCGATTGAAAATTGATTTTAGAACCGTTTTTACGATATCTTTTGTTTATTAAATTGTTAGGTGAAAGTACAGAATAGTTAACAAAGCCCCCCTCACTCCATGTTAAGAATGGCTTTCTAAATAATGTTATTTCAACCCGGTTCGTAATTACATTACAAAAGTAAAGGTTTGGACCGGGTTATTTTTTACATAAAAATTTCAAGTTAAATTCAATTTTTACGATATCTTTTGTTTATTAAATTGTTACGTGAAAGAAATTACGAGATTTCAGTGTAATTGTAATTCAGTGTTTATTTTTTTTTTCATCTTGCCTAAAACTTGTTTTATCTAACAACTTTATTTAATACTTAAAAAAAAGAAATTCTTCTTTCAAATAAATCGTTGTATGGTCGGAAAAGAAATCAGAAAAATACATTGTCTGTCATTTAAGTTGTGAAACGATGGATTAACCACTTTTTCTCACAGTGATTTACAAATAACATCATTTAGAAAGCCATTCTTAACATGGGGTGAGGGGGCTTTGTTAACTATTCTGTACTTTCACCTAACAATTTAATAAACAAAAGATACCGTATTACGTAATTTTCCGTTGCCGAGTTCACATCAATGTTTAAAACTGGGTAGTTTGGGATACCTACTTTAAGTAATAGTGAATAAATGTATATAGCTAAGTTACTTGAATTTTTTTTTTTGCCTGTTTTACTTTAGCTCTTTTTATGGATGTGGAGTCACTTACGAAATAGTTTATGCATATTTCTTCCTCATATGCGTTGAGTTGTGCCTTATATTCCGCATAATTTAAAAATGTATCTCCAACTTTCATTTTCATAAAATAGCCCGATTAAAATACGCTAATTTAAAACTCGTGAAATACACTAACTTAACAAGACGAAAGCGAAAACGAAACGAATTTAAAGTGTTTCCAGGTTCTAACACTGCAAACACAGTGACCGTGTCTGCAGGTTCTAACACTGGAGAGACGGTGGCCGTATTATTTTCCAAATGTACCCCTTATTATTTTCCAAACTTACCCCATATAATTTTCCAAACCTACCCCTTATTATTTTCCAAAAGTACCCCTTATTATTTTCCAAACGTACCCCTTATTATTTTCCAAACGTACCCCTTATTATTTTCCAAACGTACCCCTTATTATTTTCCAAACGTACCCCTTATTATTTTCCAAACGTACCCCTTATTATTTTCCGAATGTTCCCCTTATTATTTTCCAAATGTTCCCCTTATTATTTTCTAAACCTACCCCTTATCATTTTCCACCTCTACCACTTATCATTTTCAAAATGTACCCCTTATGATTTTCCAAATGTACCCGTTATTATTTTCCAAATGTACCCCTTATTATTTTCCAAATGTACCCCTTATTATTTTCCAAATGTACCCCTTATTATTTTCCGAACGTACCCCTATTTTCCAAACGTACCCCTATTTTCCAAACATACCCCTATTTTCCAAACGTACCCCTTATTATTTTCCAAACCTACGCCTTATTATTTTCCAAACGTACCCCTTATTATTTTCCAAACGTACCCTTTATTATTTTCCAAACGTACCCCTTATTATTTTCCAAACCTACACCTTACTATTTTCCAAACGTACCTCTTACTATTTTCCAAACGTACCCCTTACTATTTTCCAAACGTACCCCTTATTATTTTCCAAATGTACCCCTTATTATTTTCCAAATGTACCCCTTATTATTTTCCAAATGTACCCCTTATTATTTTCCACACTTACCCCTTATTATTTTCCAAACCTACGCCTTATTATTTTCCAAACGTATCCCTTATTATTTTCCGGACGTACCCCTTATTATTTTCCGGACGTACCCCTTATTATTTTCCAAATGTTCCCCTTATTATTTTCCAAATGTACCCCTTATTATTTTCCACACTTACCCCTTATTATTTTCCAAACGTATCCCTTATTATTTTCCAAACGTACCCCTTATTATTTTCCAAATGTTCCACTTATTATTTTCCAAATGTACGCCTTATTATTTTCCAAACGTACGCTTTATTATTTTCCAAACGTACACCTTATTATTTTCCAAACGTACGCCTTATTTTTTTCCAAACGTACACCTTATTATTTTCCAAACGTACGCCTTATTATTTTCCAAACGTACGCCTTATTATTTTCCAAACGTACGCCTTATTATTTTCCAAACGTACGCCTTATTATTTTCCAAACGTACGCCTTATTATTTTCCAAACGTACGCCTTATTATTTTCCAAACGTACGCCTTATTATTTTCCAAACGTACGCCTTATTATTTTCCAAACGTACGCCTTATTATTTTCCAAACCTACCCCTTATTATTTTCAAAACCTACCCCATATTATTTTCCAAACCTACTCCATATTATTTTCCAAACTTACCCCTTATTATTTTCCAAACGTACGTCTTATTATTTTCCAAACCTACCTACCCCTTATTATTTTCCAAACCTACCTACCCCTTATTATTTTCCAAACCTACCCATTATTATTTTCCAAACCTACCCCTTTTGTTTTCCAAACCTACCACACATAATTTTCCAAACCTACCCATTATTATTATCCAAACATTATACTTATTATTTTCCAAACCTTATTCTGATTGTTTTCTAAACATACCCCATCTAATTTTCCAAACCTACCTCTTATTATTTTCCAAACCTACCCCTTATTTTTTATAAACCTTCCCTTTATTATTTTCCAAACCTTCCCCTTATTATTTTCCAAACCTATCCCTTATTATTTTCCAAATGTACTCCTTCTTATTTACCAAACGTACCCCTTCTTATTTACCAAACGTACCCCTTCTTATTTACCAAACGTACCCCTTCTTATTTTCCAAACGTACCCCTTCTTATTTTCAAAACGTACCTCTTCTTATTTTCCAAACGTACCCCTTCTTATTTTCCAAACGTACCCCTTATTATTTTCCAAATGTACCTCTTACTATTTTCCAAACGTACCCATTACTATTTTCCAAACGTACCCCTTATTATTTTTTAAACGTACCCCTTATTATTTTCCAAACGTACCCCTTATTATTTTCCAAATGTACCCCTTATTATTTTCCACACTTACCCCTTATTATTTTCAAAACCTACGCCTTATTATTTTCCAAACGTATCCCTTATTATTTTCCAAACGTACGTACCCCTTATTATTTTCCGAACGTACCCCTTATTATTTTCCAAATGTTCCCCTTATTATTTTCCAAATGTTCCCCTTATTATTTTCCAAATGTTCCCCTTATTATTTTCCAAATGTTCCCCTTATTATTTTCCAAATGTACGCCTTATTATTTTCCAAATGTACGCCTTATTATTTTCTAAACGTACACATTTATTTTTTTCCAAACGTACACCTTATTATTTTCCAAACGTACACCTTATTATTTTCCAAACGTACGCCTTATTATTTTCCAAACGTACGCCTTATTATTTTCCAAACGTACGCCTTATTATTTTCCAAACGTACGCCTTATTATTTTCCAAACGTACGCCTTATTATTTTCCAAACGTACGCCTTATTATTTTCCAAACCTACTCCTTATTTTCTAAACATACCTCTTATTAGTTTCCAAACCTACCCCTTATTATTTTCCAAACCTACGCCTTATTATTTTCCAAACCTACCCCTTATTTTCTAAACCTACCTCTTATTAGTTTCCAAACCTACCCCTTATTATTTCCAAACCTACATCTTATTATTTTCCAAACCTACCCCTTATTATTTTCCAAACCTGCCCTTTATTTTCCAAACCTACCCCATGTTATTTCAAAACCTACCCCTTATTATTTTCTAAACCTACCCCTTATTATTTTCTAAACCTACCCCTTATTATTTTCCACCTCTACCACTTATCATTTTCAAAATGTACCCCTTATTATTTTCCAAATGTACGCCTTATTATTTTCCAAATGTACGCTTTATTATTTTCTAAACGTACACCTCATTATTTTCCAAACGTACGCCTTATTTTTTTCCAAACGTACACCTTATTATTTTCCAAACGTACACCTTATTATTTTCCAAACGTACACCTTATTATTTTCCAAACGTACACCTTATTATTTTCCAAACGTACACCTTATTATTTTCCAAACATACGCCTTATTATTTTCCAAACGTACGCCTTATTATTTTCCAAACCTACCCTGTATTATTTTCCAAACGTACGCCTTATTATTTTCCAAACGTACGCCTTATTATTTTCCAAACGTACGCCTTATTATTTTCCAAACGTACGCCTTATTATTTTCCAAACGTACTCCTTATTATTTTCCAAACCTACCATGTATTATTTTCCAAACGTACCCCTTATTATTTTCCAAACGTACCCCTTATTATTTTCCAAACGTACCCTTTATTATTTTCCAAACGTACCCCTTATTATTTTCCAAACGTACCCCTTATTATTTTCCAAACGTACCCATTATTATTTTCCAAACGTACCCCTTATTATTTTCCAAACGTACCCCTTATTATTTTCCAAACGTATTCCTTATTATTTTCCAAACGTACCCCTTATTATTTTCCAAACCTACGCCTTATTATTTTCCAAACCTACCCTGTATTATTTTCCAAACCTACCCTGTATTATTTTCCAAACGTACGCCTTATTATTTTCCAAACGTACGCCTTATTATTTTCCAAACGTACTCCTTATTATTTTCCAAACCTACCCTGTATTATTTTCCAAACCTACCCTGTATTATTTTCCAAACCTACCCTGTATTATTTTCCAAACGTACCCCTTATTATTTTCCAAACGTACCCCTTATTATTTTCCAAACGTACCCCTTATTATTTTCCAAACGTACCCCTTATTATTTTCCAAACGTATTCCTTATTATTTTCCAAACCTACCCCTTATTATTTTCCAAACGTACCCCTTATTATTTTCCAAACGTACGCCTTATTATTTTCCAAACGTACGCCTTATTATTTTCCAAACGTACTCCTTATTATTTTCCAAACCTACCCTGTATTATTTTCCAAACTTACCCTGTATTATTTTCCAAACGTACCCCTTATTATTTTCCAAACGTACCCCTTATTATTTTCCAAACGTACCCCTTATTATTTTCCAAACGTATTCCTTATTATTTTCCAAACCTACCCCTTATTATTTTCCAAACGTACCCCTTATTATTTTCCAAACGTACCCCTTATTATTTTCCAAACGTACCCCTTATTATTTTCCAAACGTACCCCTTATTATTTTCCAAACGTATTCCTTATTATTTTCCAAACCTACCCCTTATTATTTTCCAAACGTACCCCTTATTTTTTTCCAAACGTACACCTTATTATTTTCCAAACGTACACCTTATTATTTTCAAAACGTACCCCTTATTATTTTCCAAACGTACCCCTTATTATTTTCCAAACGTATTCCTTATTATTTTCAAAACGTATTCCTTATTATTTTCAAAACGTACCCCTTATTATTTTCCAAACGTACCCCTTATTATTTTCCAAACGTACCCCTTATTATTTTCCAAACCTACCCCTTATTATTTTCCAAACGTACCCCTTATTATTTTCCAAACGTACCCCTTATTATTTTCCAAACGTACCCCTTATTATTTTTCAAACCTACCCCTTATTATTTTCCAAACCTACCCCTTATTATTTTCCAATTGTACACCTTATTATTTTCCAAACGTACGCCTTATTTTTTTCCAAACGTACACCTTATTATTTTCCAAACGTACGCCTTATTATTTTCCAAACGTACGCCTTATTATTTTCCAAACGTACGCCTTATTATTTTCCAAACGTACGCCTTATTATTTTCCAAACGTACGCCTTAATATTTTCCAAACGTACGCCTTATTATTTTCCAAACGTACGCCTTATTATTTTCCAAACGTACGCCTTATTATTTTCCAAACGTACGCCTTATTATTTTCCAAACCTACCCCATATTATTTTCCAAACCTACTCCATATTATTTTCCAAACTTACCCCTTATTATTTTCCAAACGTACGTCTTATTATTTTCCAAACCTACCTACCCCTTATTATTTTCCAAACCTACCTACCCCTTATTATTTTCCAAACCTACACATTATTATTTTCCAAACCTACCCCTTTTGTTTTCCAAACCTACCACACATAATTTTCCAAACCTACCCATTATTATTATCCAAACATTATACTTATTATTTTCCAAACCTTATTCTGATTGTTTTCTAAACATACCCCATCTAATTTTCCAAACCTACCTCTTATTATTTTCCAAACCTACCCCTTATTTTTTATAAACCTTCCCTTTATTATTTTCCAAACCTTCCCCTTATTATTTTCCAAACCTACCCCTTATTATTTTCCAAATGTACTCCTTCTTATTTACCAAACGTACCCCTTCTTATTTACCAAACGTACCCCTTCTTATTTACCAAACGTACCCCTTCTTATTTTCCAAACGTACCCCTTCTTATTTTCAAAACGTACCTCTTCTTATTTTCCAAACGTACCCCTTCTTATTTTCCAAACGTACCCCTTCTTATTTTCCAAATGTACCTCTTACTATTTTCCAAACGTACCCATTACTATTTTCCAAACGTACCCCTTATTATTTTTTAAACGTACCCCTTATTATTTTCCAAACGTACCCCTTATTATTTTCCAAACGTACCCCTTATTATTTTCCAAATGTACCCCTTATTATTTTCCACACTTACCCCTTATTATTTTCAAAACCTACGCCTTATTATTTTCCAAACGTATCCCTTATTATTTTCCAAACGTACCCCTTATTATTTTCCGAACGTACCCCTTATTATTTTCCAAATGTTCCCCTTATTATTTTCCAAATGTTCCCCTTATTATTTTCCAAATGTTCCCCTTATTATTTTCCAAATGTTCCCCTTATTATTTTCCAAATGTACGCCTTATTATTTTCCAAATGTACGCCTTATTATTTTCTAAACGTACACATTTATTTTTTTCCAAACGTACACCTTATTATTTTCCAAACGTACACCTTATTATTTTCCAAACGTACGCCTTATTATTTTCCAAACGTACGCCTTATTATTTTCCAAACGTACGCCTTATTATTTTCCAAACGTACGCCTTATTATTTTCCAAACGTACGCCTTATTATTTTCCAAACCTACCCCTAATTTTCTAAACCTACCTCTTATTAGTTTCCAAACCTACCCCTTATTATTTTCCAAACCTACGCCTTATTATTTTCCAAACCTACCCCTTATTTTCTAAACCTACCTCTTATTAGTTTCTAAACCTACCCCTTATTATTTTCCAAACCTACGCCTTATTATTTTCCAAACCTACCCCTTATTATTTTCCAAACCTGCCCTTTATTTTCCAAACCTACCCCATGTTATTTCAAAACCTACCCCTTATTATTTTCTAAACCTACCCCTTATTATTTTCTAAACCTACCCCTTATTATTTTCTAAACCTACCACTTATCATTTTCCACCTCTACCACTTATCATTTTCAAAATGTACCCCTTATTATTTTCCAAATGTACGCCTTATTATTTTCCAAATGTACGCCTTATTATTTTCTAAACGTACACCTCATTATTTTCCAAACGTACGCCTTATTTTTTTCCAAACGTACACCTTATTATTTTCCAAACGTACACCTTATTATTTTCCAAACGTACACCTTATTATTTTCCAAACGTACACCTTATTATTTTCCAAACCTACACCTTATTATTTTCCGAACGTACACCTTATTATTTTCCAAACATACGCCTTATTATTTTCCAAACGTACGCCTTATTATTTTCCAAACCTACCCTGTATTATTTTCCAAACGTACGCCTTATTATTTTCCAAACGTACGCCTTATTATTTTCCAAACGTACGCCTTATTATTTTCCAAACGTACGCCTTATTATTTTCCAAACGTACTCCTTATTATTTTCCAAACCTACCATGTATTATTTTCCAAACGTACCCCTTATTATTTTCCAAACGTACCCCTTATTATTTTCCAAACGTACCCCTTATTATTTTCCAAACGTACCCCTTATTATTTTCCAAACGTACCCCTTATTATTTTCCAAACGTATTCCTTATTATTTTCCAAACGTACCCCTTATTATTTTCCAAACGTACGCCTTATTATTTTCCAAACGTACTCCTTATTATTTTCCAAACCTACCCTGTATTATTTTCCAAACCTACCCTGTATTATTTTCCAAACGTACCCCTTATTATTTTCCAAACGTACCCCTTATTATTTTCCAAACGTACCCCTTATTATTTTCCAAACGTACCCCTTATTATTTTCCAAACGTACCCCTTATTATTTTCCAAACGTATTCCTTATTATTTTCCAAACCTACCCCTTATTATTTTCCAAACGTACCCCTTATTATTTTCCAAACGTACGCCTTATTATTTTCCAAACGTACGCCTTATTATTTTCCAAACGTACTCCTTATTATTTTCCAAACCTACCCTGTATTATTTTCCAAACCTACCCTGTATTATTTTCCAAACGTACCCCTTATTATTTTCCAAACGTACCCCTTATTATTTTCCAAACGTACCCCTTATTATTTTCCAAACGTACCCCTTATTATTTTCCAAACGTACCCCTTATTATTTTCCAAACGTACCCCTTATTATTTTCCAAACGTATTCCTTATTATTTTCCTAACCTACCCCTTATTATTTTCCAAACGTACCCCTTATTATTTTCCAAACGTACCCCTTATTATTTTCCAAACGTACCCCTTATTATTTTCCAAACGTATTCCTTATTATTTTCCAAACCTACCCCTTATTATTTTCCAAACGTACCCCTTTTTTTTTTCCAAACGTACACCTTATTATTTTCCAAACGTACACCTTATTATTTTCAAAACGTACCCCTTATTATTTTCCAAACGTACCCCTTATTATTTTCCAAACGTATTCCTTATTATTTTCAAAACGTACCCCTTATTATTTTCCAAACGTACCCCTTCTTATTTTCCAAACGTACCCCTTATTATTTTCCAAACCTACCCCTTATTATTTTCCAAACGTACCCCTTATTATTTTCCAAACGTACCCCTTATTATTTTCCAAACCTACCCCTTATTATTTTCCAAACCTACCCCTTATTATTTTCCAAACTTACCCCTTATTATTTTCCAAACGTACCCCTTATTATTTTCCAAACGTACACCTTATTTTTTTCCAAACGTACACCTTATTATTTTCCAAACGTACGCCTTATTATTTTCCAAACGTACGCCTTATTATTTTCCAAACGTACGCCTTATTATTTTCCAAACGTACGCCTTATTATTTTCCAAACGTACGCCTTATTATTTTCCAAACGTACGCCTTATTATTTTCCAAACGTACGCCTTATTATTTTCCAAACGTACGCCTTATTATTTTCCAAACGTACGCCTTATTATTTTCCAAACGTACGCCTTATTATTTTCCAAACGTACGCCTTATTATTTTCCAAACGTACGCCTTATTATTTTCCAAACCTACCCTGTATTATTTTCCAAACCTACCATGTATTATTTTCCAAACCTACCATGTATTATTTTCCAAACGTACCCCTTATTATTTTCCAAACGTACCCCTTATTATTTTCCAAACGTACGCCTTATTATTTTCCAAACGTACCCCTTATTATTTTCCAAACGTACCCCTCATTATTTTCCAAACGTACCCCTTATTATTTTCCAAACGTACCCCTTATTATTTTCCAAACGTACCCCTTATTATTTTCCAAACGTACCCCTTATTATTTTCCAAACGTACCCCTTATTATTTTCCAAACGTACCCCTTATTATTTTCCAAACGTACCCCTTATTATTTTCCAAACGTACCCCTTATTATTTTCCAAACATACCCCTTATTATTTTCCAAACGTACCCCTTATTATTTTCCAAACGTACCCCTTATTATTTTCCAAACGTATTCCTTATTATTTTCCAAACGTACGCCTTATTATTTCCTAAACGTACGCCTTATTATTTTCCAAACCTACGCCTTATTTTCCAAACGTACCCCTTATTATTTTCCAAACGTACCCCTTATTATTTTCCAAACGTACCTCCTACTATTTTCCAAACGTACCCCTTTACTATTGTCCAAACGTACCCCTTACTATTTTCCAAACGTACCCCTTACTATTTTCCAAACGTACCCCTTACTAATTTCCAAACGTACCCCTTACTATTTTCCAAACGTACCCCTTACTATTTTCCAAACGTACCCCTTACTATTTTCCAAACGTACCCCTTACTATTTTCCAAACGTACCCCTTATTATTTTCCACACTTACCCCTTATTTTTTTCCAAACCTACGCCTTATTATTTTCCAAACGTACCCCTTATTATTTTCCAAACGTACCCCTAATTTTTTTCCAAACGTACCCCTTATTATTTTACAAACGTACCCCTTGTTATTTTCCAAACCTACCCCTTATTATTTTCCAAACCTACCCCTTATTATTTTCCAAACCTACTCCATATTATTTTCCAAACCTACCCCATTATTATTTTCCAAACCTACCCCATTATTATTTTCCAAACCTACCCCATTATTATTTTCCAAACCTACCCCATTATTATTTTCCAAACCTACCCCATTATTATTTTCCAAACCTACCCCATTATTATTTTCCAAACCTACCCCATTATTATTTTCCAAACCTACCCCTTATTATTTTCTAAACCTACCCATTTATTATTTTCCAAACCTACCCCTTATTATTAGAAACTGTTGATAATCTGAATTTAAAACAAGACTGTAGGCATAGACATTTTACTAAAATCAAAATCATGTGATGGATTTTGACCAAAATTAAATAAGGATTCTAGACATTAGATTTAGTATCGTTACATATTAATTTTAATCTTTGTAAGAGACATGAAATTGATATCAAAACTGTTCCGTTTGATAAATTAATTGTACTCCTCCTGTCACGGGTATTCTTCGGGGTTTTTTTTCTTCTATTTTCTCTTCTCTTTATTTTCGCTGAGGATGGGGCATCCTGCTGGATGTCAGACATTCATCTATTATTTCAGAGACTCCAATCGAGAGATCTTTTTAGAATTCTAAACATTCCTTTTAAGTGCAATTGTTTTGATCTCTCTTGCTCTTGGTTCAACGGGTATATACACCAGGTAGTATTTGAAATTGTTTTTCATTAGTCCGGTAGCTCCTATGATTGGTGGAATGATGGAAATTTTCCCAAGATTCTAGTTTTTTCATGTCGTACATAAGACTTTGGTATTTAGTTATTTTATCCCTCTCAGTTCTGTTTAATCCAGCATCATTAAGGACACTGACTTCAACTAGGGTTGCCACTCTATCCCTTTTGTCCCATATCACTGTCAGGTTTAACAGTTCCGTTTTCTAAGTATGTAGCTGTAAGATTGCAGTGTGTGTGTGTTTTTCTTATCTTTCCGTTTTTGCTGGAGATGGGGCATCCTACCAGATGCCAGACATTCACCGACTATTTCAGACACTCCAGTCGAGAGATCTTTTAAAGATTCTAACCGTCCCTTTAAGTGTAATTGTTTGTATTTCTATTGCACTCGGTTCACCGGGTATATTCGCCAGATAACTTTTGAAATTCTTTTTCATTAGTCCTGTTGCTCCTATAATTACTGGTATGATGGAGATTTTCCAGTTTCTTTTCATGTTGTACATAAGACCTTGGTATTTCGTAATCTTTTCCCTTTCTGCTCTGTTCAATCCTACATCATTAGGGACACTGACTTCAACTAGGGTTGCTACTTTCTCCCTTTTCTCCCATATTACGATGTCAGGTTTAACAGCTCCGTTTTCTAGATATGTAGCTGTAGGGATTGCATAGTCATAGTGGATGGTGTATAAATTATTTCCAACTGTTCTTTCTGGTATATGCTCCCAGGACTTGCTGACTTGGCCTTTTGGCTAAGATCAAAGTGTAGTATCTGTTCTGATGGATACTGCACCCCATAGACTGGTAGTGTCTTGGCCTCCGGGTCTTGATTTACGCCGGTCTATGAGTTCTGTCCTGTGCAGTTCTAGGAGGTCTACCCTCCCAGACTTCGCCTCCCCTCTTGGGGAGGAGTAAGTTTATTGCTTACTGCCTGAGGCGCCCCTACCGGGGAATGCCGACGGGGCTGCCCAGGCAATTTTTAAACCCCACTTTCCCGACCCGACCTTGGGTCACATCTTACTTGTGGGAGTAAGATAAAAACTGGCCTCGTGCCTAACTCCTGGAGAGGAGTAAATCAATACTCAAGTGAAATCTAAGTATAAGAGATAATTACTTTAGGATTTTGTTTTTAAGTTTGTCTTGGCTTTCTAATGTTCGGATGTTTCCTTTAATACGTTTTTTTTTTATTATCGCTTATGTTTGAATTCATGTTTTGAAACATGACGTAAATCATAAATTTGTGTTCGCCAAAGCTATAATTATTTTGTTAAGCTAATGTTTTAAACTCTATTTTATAAGAAAATCTAAATAGGTCAGTTGGTAGAACCTGAGACTGAAGATCTCAAGATTTCGGTTTCAATTTCCAGTCATGGCGTCCACTTTATTTGTTGTGAATTTATTATTTACTATTAATCCAATAATACTCCATTTCTAAAAGTAGTTTATACCTCTGTAATTTTGAAAAGTAGTTTATACCTCTGTAATTTTGAAATGAGACAAATTTTGTAATGTATTTATTACGTTTAAAAAAAAAAGACTGACGGATGAATAAAATCTGTCTATAAGATAAAAAAAAATTCATCCTGGAAAGTAGATATTAACCCTAACCCTACCATCTTGGGATGATGTGACACAAGATCGGAAAATGGGGATTGAAAAGCCAGCACACAAGAAATGTGTGCACTGGCCGTTAAAAGTTTCCCGAGCAGCCCATTCAGCATTACCTGGTGGGGACACCCTGGGCAATTAGCAATAAACTAACCTCCTTCTCAAAAAGAGACGGTAAAGCTTGGGAGGGTGGAGCTTCTAGAACTTCACAGAATCATATCTCAGTCTGACAGATGCAAGGTCATCATCTACTAAAAAAAAATGAGTTTGTCAGACTGATGGTCAAGGACGTATTCTTGAGTTGATATAAACAAAACCTACTCGGGCTGTGTCAGGTAAGAAGTAATTGAACCGTTATGTATTGGTGTCGTTATATAAGATTATATGTATGTAGTATTCGTGATTGATTCATGAATTTAGTATTTATGCAGTTAAGTGACTTTAATAAAATACTGGATTATGCTAATTGTTGTAAAAGTATCAAACTAAAACAAGGGTTTCAAAGTTAAACTAGTTACATGAACGTAACTTTATTTCGGCCATTATGATATTCCGTAGATATGCCTGTCATAGTGATCTGCGAAGACAGATTTTTATTTGAAGAAATAATTAACATAATCCAGTGTTTGTGTTTTGTAAAAGTATAAACTTTCAATGTTGAAATTAAAGAGTTGAAAGCACCATGAAATTTATGATAGCTTTTTTCTGAATATATGTTATGTAGCGTGTATGTGAATCGGTCAATCAAACGGAGGAAAATCTCCCATTACTTTATATATAGGATAAGTTTTGATTTTATTCTCCATTTTTAATTGAGGTCACAGTCGTTAGATTGATACTCTTTTCAGCGGGTGTGTTTAAGAGCATGTGATCTTGTTTGTGGGACAAACCTTCTTGAGATTTATTGTGCATGCATGCCTTATTCCTTTCTTCATTTTCATATCTCAGCTGACTCACTCTTTTCTCAATTAGACTACATGAGTGAGTTTTTTCTCCATTAACGGTAACTTTTTTTCATGTTAAAGTACAAATTTATTGATTCATAAGGGTAAACCGAAATTCACACCTCATCTAGTCCCATTCCTCAAATTCTGCATGTCAGTATGTTTTTTTTATTTATTTATTTATTTTTTTAAACAGAGTTCACCCCAAACAAGGCAAGTTGCCACTGTAGACGTAAGGAACTACTGAGAATTAGGGTGAAAGTTTAGAGGGTCCTCCTAAATTGGGAGCTGTGCAGCGAGATGTCTGTGTGTTTTAAATTTCTGCATGTCAGTACAGTCGGGGGAGCAGGGAGGGAGTTCCAAAGGGTGGCAGCTCTTTTGTCACCTGTGCCATGCTTCAAAAGAGGAGGCGAACAATGTAGAAATTGTTGCAGACGGCTTTGACATTACAAGAAATGATACAACGTGCAAAGCTGGGGTACGAAAAATAGTTTTTTAAAAATGTTCGATACACGTCATGTTGAAGGTTTATTTTTAAGATTGCAAAATGAAATAATGGATCAATTAATTTCGTACCCTGACAATAATTGAAATTGATATTTTTCTTGATTGTTTTCCAAATTTCTTGACAAAATTCAGCATAGCCGAATGGTACGATATCTTTAAGAGAGGGGGGGTGATAAAAAAAAAACTGACGTAAATGGCCAAAAATGACGTTAATATTTTTATGACTTTGCTGAAAACTCTCAAAATATATAATGTAGATTATTATTTATTAATGCATGTGAAAGGATATTCATTTACGAACAAAATCGTGGTATTTTGACGACTTAAATTGCTTTGGTTTTTAAAATAGGACTATTTTAGTAGAACTACCTTGAAATTCGTGATTATCCAAATTGTTTTACGGTCGATGGGTATTGCTACTACAAGAAACCTCTTCAACCATCGATTGCCATGGCAAATAACACCCCACCTGAGAGTTCAACATTCAAACTCCTCGGCCTAACAGGTAACATGAATTAGAACAAATACATTGAAGTCGTTGCCAAGGCTGCAGCAAAGAAGGTGGACTCCCTCTAGCGTGCTAGTAAACTCCTCACACCTTACATTATCCTGTATCTCTACAAAGCCACCATCCGCCCATGCATGGAGTATTGTTGTCACATCTGGGCTGGTGCATCATCCACTAGTCTCTCCCTCTTAGACAAGGTCCAAAAGAGTCGCCAACTTAATAGGTTCCTCACTATCACCTAAGCTCCAGCCCCTGTCCAATCACCCCAATGTTGCATCCTTGTGCTTGTTTTACGAATACTTTAATGGATTGTGTTTTGATGAATTGGCTACTCTGGTGTCCCCTCTACGTAAATTCACTAGACCAACTCGACAATCAGCTAGATGCCATCCATTCACTGTGGAAGTCTCCAGATGCTAGAGAGCCTTCTACTCCAATAGCTTCTTTCCTCGTGCTGCCGGCCTCTGGAACTCCCTCCATGCCCCCTGTTTCCCCGACTGTATTGACACGCATAGGTTTAAAACTAATGTAAACAGATATCTCCCAGCACAGCTCGCAACTTAGAATTATACCCAAAACCTACACCCTAATTCTCAGTAGCCCCTTACAGTGGCGGCCTGCCTTGTTTGGGGTGAAATATGTCAAAAAACAGAAAAACTGTTTCACAATCGGTTGATTCAAAAAAATGCGTTTGTGTGGCTGCATTCAAGACCATTAGTATTAAATTGATGCTTCATTTGAAAAACTTGTTCCTCGATGAGAAAGTAATGATCATTCCATTCCATAATGATCATTCCATTCCATAATGATCATTCCATTGTGCCCTGGGTAATGATCATTCCATTCCATTCCATAATGATCATTTCATTGTGCCCTGGGTAATGATCATTCCATTGTGCCCTGGGTAATGATCATTCCATTATGCCCTGGGTAATGATCATTCCATAATGATCATTCCATTATGCCCTGGGTAATGATCATTCCATAATGATCATTCCATTATGCCCTGGGTAATGATCATTCCATAATGATCATTCCATTGTGCCCTGGGTAATGATCATTACATTCCATAATGATCATTCCATTGTGCCCTGGGTAATGATCATTCCATAATGATCATTCCATTGTGCCCTGGGTAATGATCATTCCATTGTGCCCTGGGTAATGATCATTCCATTGTGCCCTGGGTAATGATCATTCCATTGTGCCCTGGGTAATGATCATTCCATAATGATCATTCCATTGTGCCCTGGGTAATGATCATTCCATTCCATAATGATCATTCCATTCCATAATGATCATTCCATGGTGCATTGGGTAATGATCATTCCATTCCATAATGATCATTCCATGGTGCCCTGGGTAATGATCATTCCATTCCATAATGATCATTCCATGGTGCCCTTGGTAATGATCATTCCATTCCGTAATAATCATTCCATTGTGCCCTGGGTAATGATCATTCCATTCCATAATGATCATTCCATTGTGCCCTGGGTAATGATCATTCCATTCCATAATGATCATTCCATTGTGCCCTGGGTAATGATCATTCCATAGTGATCATTCCATTGTGCCCTGGGTAATGATCATTCCATTCCATAATGATCATTCCATTGTGCCCTGGGTAATGATCATTCCATTGTGCCCTGGGTAATGATCATTCCATTCCATAATGATCATTCCATTGTGCCCTGGTTAATGATCATTCCATTCCATAATGATCATTCCATTCCATAATGATCATTCCATTCCATAATGATCATTCCATGGTGCCCTGGGTAATGATCATTCCATCAGCTTTGTGCGCATAGTTGGCAACTCTTTGAATTAAACAGTGAATCATCAGTTGCAAATTCTGATGGAGAGTTGGAACGAGCCTATCGAATCGACAATTAAAAAAAAAATCCATGATCGTGTCGTGCCCAGCAATTGCTTCGAAACGCCCGAGTTGCTTGATATGTGGGGAGGTTGGGCATACCGCCAGATCGCCGAGACACCGTAACGTGGACATAGTTATAGATGAAGAAAGAGCTATGATTTGAAAGTCTCTATTATTGAACAAATTCATGTTTTGTGTTTATATAAACAATATTATATCTTTACTGATTCTTTTTTAATCTGTTTCCTGAAAATCAACATTTTAAGAATATATTAGCCACTATATTGCTGAAATTTGCCAAATTTTTGAAAATTGGTACTAGTTTAATGTTTCAGACAAAAAATTGGCGTAGACTTGAAATTTTACGTGTCCCTAGAAAATTAAAAATTTTGTCAGTTTTGTGTAAAATTGCTGTTTAGAGGTTATCAAACCTTGAAACACAATTAAAAATAATAAATTTTAGGTGGAACAAGCCGCGCATGCGTGGTCCCCCTCTGTATGTGATTTCAATGTGGCGAGTGTAAAATGCAATATATTTGGGGCATTTTTGACCCCCCCCCCCATTGCCCCCTGGGGGTGCGAACCAGAATTTTTCTGAGGTCAAGGATGCTTATTTTATATCCAGAACAATTGCCTCTACATTTTGGCCAAGTTTCAGAAAAATTGAATAGATGGATCAAACGTTATGGGAGAAAAGGGTAATTTTTTTGCCATTTTGGGGGCTTCTGACCCCCTGGGAGCGCGAACCAGATTTTTTCCAAGGTCAGCGATACTTATTTTCTATTAGGAACAATTGCCTCCACATTTTGGCCAAGTTTCAGAGAAATTGAATGGATGGATGAAAAGTTATGGGGCAAAAAATGTCATTTTTTGCCATTTCAGGGCCTTTTGACCCCCTGGGGGGCTAACCAGATTTTTTTTTTTAAATCAGAGAATGTCACTTTCTAACCTGACCAAAGTTACAACTTCATGCAAAATTTCAGAGAAATTCAATGGATGGTTGCGGAGAAAAATCCGGACGGACAGACGGAAATGCCTCAAAACATAGGTCCCCCGATTTATAAAATCTCGGGACCAAAAATTAAGTAAAAACCTTTTACCAGTCAAATTTTATGCCAATTTGAGGATGAGCTATATTTCTCAAATTTTGAGAAATTTGCCTACAAATTGACATATTTTCTGAAAATCACATGAAGTTTTCTTTGCACCTCCTCAATCAACTATTAATTGCAGAAATTTGCAAAAAATTTTTTAATTGGTAACAGTTTCATGGTTCAGACAAAAAATTGGCATAGATTTGAAACTTTACTTATATCTGAGAAAAGCAAAAACTTTTGAACTTTTATGTAAAATTGCTGTTTAAATGTTAGCAAATGTTGAAAGACAATTAAAAATAGTACATTTTAGCCAGAAAAAGTAAGTTAAAACCGTTTGCAAGTCAAATTCTATGCCGATGAGTTATATTTGGAGAAATTTCCACCTTGTAAAAATTCAACCAGACATTATTTTGACCTGCAGTTATTTACATTGCAAGTCCCAAGTAATATAGTATAGATATCAATAAATTAAGAGATAATGAAGGCACTTCAAAAATAATAAATTCTCTCTCTGGGCACAATGTGCTTAGCTTCACTTGCCTTGTCCAGTGTATATGCGTTCAGAGATGATCATTAGGATATCCGCAGTAGACCGTGCTTGCCTAAATCCATACTGATGGTCAGAAAGAAGTTTAGCATTAATGAGGTGACAGACTATCGCTAGATTGATTAAGGATTTAAAGATTTTAGCGAAGATCGGGAGTAGACTGATGGGGCGATAATTCTATCCAGAATTCTTGAAGACTGGTACTACATAGGCAATTTTCCAGCTATCAGGGAAGCAAGATTAAGCAAGGCATTTGTTGTAGAGTTTGGAGAGGACAGGAGCCAGTTCTGCAGAGCATTTTAAAAAATTATTATTACTGGTATAAGATCAGTAGGCATTTTACCTGCACCAGTGCAACATAGTTATCCTCTCTCTGCATTGCTATAGATGATTGAACGCCCTTGCTTGCCGTAGATTGTTTAACAGATGCATGGGCAAAAAAAAAAAAAACCCTCGAAACTGCCGGGTCCAGACACAGATGCCTTTTGAATTTCATCGGACCCCTTTTAATCAGGTTGTGACCTAGATGCTGTTTGGTGTCAAACCAATCTGTCTTGAGTGACCCCTACCAGAAACTGAAGTTCCCAACAGCATAACTCTTCTGCATTGAGAAGAGGTTGGATTTTAGCGTAACAATTTTTCATTTGCCGTTGCCGGTCTTGGTCTTCGCATCCCAGGTTTACGTCTATATTTTATATTCTATACCTGTAACTCCTATTGTCACTGTCGGTTTAGTATTTTTAGAGTAAACTAGTATTCTGGAGAAATGGAGGAATTTTATTGATTATTTTGATTTTTATTGATTTTGGCTTGATTTTTATTTTAAATGATTTTAGGATTAATAAATATTTACGTTTTTAATTGTATTTACTTAAAATTTTCAGTTGTGAAAAAAATTGGTTTAAAAGCTTAAAAAGAAAGATCTATAGGCGAAACCATAAGATTTTTTTGTCTCCCTCCCATGTGAAAGTCCATACGTACCTTATGCCCTATCTTCAAATATAACACAAAAAACTTGTTGCTTTTGTCTAATATTTGATTCCCTTAAGTTTGCACACTTCTGCTTGTGATGCAGTCTTCAACGAAAAGAAAAATGAAGTTATGGGGAAATCAGATGAAGCAGAATGCCTTTCAAATGATTATTTTTCATTCTAATTGTTGCTAAGTTTTTATATCTATATATTACTAAAACTCTGATAATCTTGATTTTACATTAGATGTTTCGGATGAGAAGTGGTTGGGCGATATAATAGATAGTAGCAGGAGGGGGATAAGAGAATGATGTAAATAGATCAAAGGAAAATTTGAAAATTACAGAACAGATATATATATATATATATATCAACGTTCGTCTTCATTTCAAGACTTTCTCTATTTAAACATATGTAGACATATTTTAACATTGTACTTGTATGTCATTTCTTCAAATCAATCATCTTGAGAAAGTCTTGAAATAAAGACGAAATGTTGATGAATATATAAATAATTTTGATTTTTTTTTTCTGTTTTAATTTTCAATTACGTTGGAATATTATTTTCATATATATATATATATATATATATATATGAGAGAGAGATGTGTGTGATGGGATGGTTCCAAAATTTTTCCTGATTCCGATTCTTTTAAAATTTCTAAATATTTAATTAGAGATTTGTTGCTTTTTATAATTTTTCAAATTACTGTAAAACCCCTGTGTAATGTCTACATATATTTTTGCAAACGAAAATCTAAACTAGGATATTGTAATATAGATCTTTCTAAATATTTCTCAAATGTTTTTCTTTGTAATTGATTTAAAATGGTCAGACAACTAAAGATTTATTTTTTCTTTTAAAACAAAGCCGATTTGTATTTATTTGTCATTAGTGTACAAAATGTTATTTGAATGTTTATCTAATTTTTTTTTTTTTTGACAAAATTTTTATTTCATTTTTTAACATTTTTCCGGTACTTTGTAAATATTGCATTCTTATGAAATTATCTGTGCGAATTGTCAAAAAAAAACAGCAATTATTTTATTTTCTTTCACAACAAAAAATTATATTATTAGAGCTCTGCACCCTATGCTAATTCAGCCAAAATAAAAAATGCGATTTCTTCAATTTAAAAATTTTTTTTTTTTAGACGATTACACGTAAAACAGGCATAAAAACTTTTTGGTTAAAAAAAAAAAAAAAAAAAAAATCAGTTTCGCATATAAATTTAACGTAAAATGATCACCCCTTTCAAACCGGACAGTATTTTAAGGACATGTAACCAATTTTGTATGTTTTAAATCTTAGCCATGTTAATGTTCCTGATCAGACGTTAGTATAAAATAGTGCATTGTTAAAAATCATAAAAAACATGTCTCCTTAACCCTAAGTCTGGGTAGTAATATGAAAAATAAAGCAATTACGTGTGGTTTTATGACTTTGTCGATCGTACTTAGGGTTAGTGATTATAAATTTAGTTAATTGTCCCGGAAATAGGGGATATTTTTACATGAAATTTATATGTGCAACTAAAACACCCCACTCTATATTCTAAAATAATTGTGTTTTTTTTTCTGTGTGTTCACACATAAACATAATTGCCTTAGAAAAAAAAAATTAAAAAGAAATGGGGGGGGGGGGGTACTTTTTTAATTTGACAAACTTCTAAATGTTTTCCCTTTATGTATTTTATCCAAAATTTTGATAAACGCATTCTGAGATTTTCATTTATATTTTTCACCTGTACCAAAAACTGAAATAATGAATGTTTTACTGTATTATTTTCGAGTATATATATATGTGGTGACCAGACAACGGCCAAGGTCAGGGTGGCACCAACAAGAGAAAAAAAAACTTAGTGTGAAATCTCTGAGAAGTGTCATATAGACGTTTAGCAAATAGGTGCGAAAAGAAATTTGAACATTTCAAAAGGTTTGACAAGGGAATAGGCATAAGTGAACTCCACAATATTTACCATTATTTATTATTAAAAAAAAAAAAATTAAACTCCAAGAGTCAATTCTAAATCTGGAAATGGGATTCCTAACTTTTCGTCTTGTGGCCCTTTGTTTATTTACAACATAAGACTATATTCTAATAAAAATACATGGTGTTTGTTTCATTTTTTATTGTCAATAAATTAAAATTAAAAGAATCGTTTTTGGAATTGGAAATAACGTTAACATTTTTCCCCATTCTAAACTTCTGATGTTTCTGATTCTGGTTCAGATTAATCGTCCCAACACTTATATATATATATCATCCACATACTGTTATGCTGCATCACAGCTCTTCAGTGTGGCTAGAAAGGCAACCCTGGGATTGTTAGTTTTAATATCTTTGTTATAAACTAAGTTGTCCAGTGTTTTATGGTCCAATTTACAGAACTTTCACACTCGAAGTCTGTGATGCTATGGAATAAGTTATACAGGGTTACAATCCCATCAGATTGATTGCATTCAGTTATGCACTGAATACGATTGGGGAAAGGTATGAACCCACATTTTCCTCCCAGCTGTGGATAAAATAGTAACTTGTGTTCAATTAATCGTTTACAAAAGGTATTATTCGTTAGTGCGTTGAGTCCATCTGATTTCGAGAATATTTCTTTTTTATCATTCGTTGCAGTGTTACTATTGTGGGTTGCTATATTTATTTTTACATAATTGTGTTTGTATTGTAATCATATGAAATGCCCCGACTGGTCTGTTTTCACTGTGACTAAAAAATAAATTAATATTGACAGTTTACCCCCCCCCCCCCTTCTATATTGTTAGAAGTAGCTGTTGTTAGATTTCAGGATACTTTGGTGCTTAAGCATTATTTGTTTTGGAGGTTTGTATGTCAAGTGGGGTTTACTGTCTTAGCAATTATCTGCCCTTTGTTCTGCCACCTAAGCTGGAGTGGGGGGCTCAGGCACTCCCCAAGAGGTTCTGAATGGAAAAAATTAGCTTCCTGTGCTGAATTAAGAGTTACTTAGGTCAAGATGTAGTTGTTTTTTAATAATGGACTACAGATATGCATCCCCTTAAAGGAAAGGGGGCAGCATACAAGTTTGTAGGTTAGCAGTTAAAGGGTATAATTTATGTCATATCGCCCTCTCTTTTTCTCCCAAGTCAACAGATTTTTTTTTTCTCTCTCTATTGAAAGTCAGGAAGTTTCTGAGCAGATTAAGAATCCAGGACGCCATTGTTATCTCTATAAATGTTGTTAGAAGAAATGAATAGAAGTGAATTCAAATAAATAACCAATGTCAGCAATTTAAATGGATTACAAAATTGTTCACTTACGCCATTTTTTTTTCCATTTCAAACTTAACGTTTAAATAAGCATACAAATATCTGCATTTGTCTCGAATTGAAAACAGATTTAGTTTAAAATCTCTACTTTGCAAGTTGATCATTCCTTGTGTCAACTGAAAAAGCCCCCACCTCCACTTGTATTGTATGTATATCACGCAAATCAGAACTAAATCCTTCACTCTTTATTATAGACTGATGTTTATTTATTCGTATATAATGTAAATATATGCAAAAGTTAGTGAGTAAAACAAATGTGCTAACATGTGGATGTGATGTGTGACACTAGGAAAATGTTTTTTGGCATTCCCTTAAAGGGTGCCTTCAGCGAAATGTGTTTAAGCCTCTTCCCCCCTCCATTGGGAAAGAGGGAAGAATGGCCTCCTAGGATTATAAAAATTTTACAATGTATTCATGTCAAATCTTTTTAACAATCTATATAATATGCTATGGCAATTTCATGTTCGTACGTATGTTATCGCCAATTTCATGTTCGTATGTATGTTATTGCCTAAGATGCGATGCAAGAAAGTAATTTAAAAATTTTTATTTGATGTCACTGTTGTGCAGAACGTGAAACTCGAACTAAAATATGCTTTCTTTGCATTTGGAGCTAGGATCAAATTCCATCCGAAGATGGTACAAAATCGTGGGGGGGATGGGGGTCTGTGCATGTCCATAGAATAGAAATGTCAACTCCAAGAATACGACTGCAGAATTTCCACGGGTCCTGTTAGTTTTTTTTATTAATCCTTTTTAATCTAGGTCTTCTATTGCACGCTTCATATTTTTAGTAGCAATTTCAAACGATCTTGTCATTTCTTGAATGTCCTACAAGAGTGAAAGGCCAAGACGAATTTTGCAGAAATAAACAATCATATGAGTGGTATCAATCTGTTTACATATAACCAACTAATTTGTAGGTGCAGAGAATAACAAACTAAATGAGGGAAGCTTAGAGTGGTTATAAAAGTCTGCGGCTATCAAGAAAACGGGGGGGGGGATGAATGCTTTATACGCATGCATTATGGCAAATGACGTCACGGTTCTCAAAAACTATTTTTTAGAAAACAGCTACCGAGAGCCACGAAATCTAATCAAATAAAAACCGGTTAAAAGAGATAAAAAAGAAAATATTTTATTTTAATTAACTCAACATGAAATGAGTTAAATTCAATATTATACTGCACAGATTATAATCACTCGTGTTTCAAGGACATTAAAAGTCCTGATGTTATTGGAGAGACTTTGAAAATGTAAGACAGACATTTCAACTCTACTTTCTCCATAAGCTATTTGGTGTTTGATCATTCAACTGATAAAAATGCCTTCCCCGTAATAAGATACTTTAAATCTTATTTTATACATTTTACTTGGTAATTTTATCCAGCATGTAAATTCATTTATTCCTCCAGAGTTTAAAAAAAAAAAATTCTTATCAATAGTGAAATCTCTTTAAAACAAAATGACATATTTTTTCTTGAATAGAAACACCGAAACAAACAACTAGAAAATATTAAATAGAAAGTGCAAATTTAACTTCCTTGTAAATTCTTTGTTTAGAATAAATTACAGGATTTAGAAAAAAACAAAAACATACTAGAGTCCCCCCAACCGGATTTTTTTTTTTTGTTATAAATTGCTAAACGAAAATGAGTACTTTGAATTGTTTTGCACATTGACCCCCCTCCTTTTTTTGTGTAATTTCTCTTAATTTCTTGTAAGAAAATCAGTTTTACAATAAAATCGATAGCACGTCTTGCGATATGTTGAAATTCCAATCCCATAAAGTATTGTGAAATCTAATTAAATTGGATAAAAATAACATTTTAAAGAAACTTTTTTTAATGTTACGTTTTAATGTGAATTGCCGCTTATAGACGATATGTTGACTGACAATTATATACATATTATATACATTTGAATGCAGGGTTGCAGTGTCTGAAAGTATAAAGTCAGACTGCAAATTCCCACTATTCTGACTCCTACAATATTTGACTGACTCCTTATTCTAAAGTCTTCCAATATTCAAATTGTTTTTTCTTCTTTTTCTCCAAGATTAAAATCAAATCTGAGTCAAGTGTTACAATGTTAAACCTAAATCCAATAATGGAAAATGTTCTTTCGTTGTAGATGCTGTCAAAATTATACTTGAGCAATGCTAAACTTGTTTGGAATGGTAATGCTGTGGAGGGAATTACAGACATTCTCAAATTCATAGAAAACTTGCCCTCAACAGAAACGTCTGTAGATATATTTGATTGTCATCCCTTATCAGGTAAAGCTCTTTAATCTTATGATCATTTTTTTTTTTTTTTTTTTTTTTTTTAGATGAAAAATATTTAGAGACTTTATCTCATCTCATCTCAATATATATAAGGCAAAAATCTGTGATATGTATGTAATGCTAAGGCTTTTAAAATACTAAACAAACACCTCCGAATTAGGTATTATTTTAACCGGTATAACCCCGAGAAAATAATATCGAAAAATTAAAAAAAAAGATTCATTTTTAAGGGGTCAAATAGATAGGTACATGACGTCATAGTGATAGGTTCGGAAATTATTTTATGCTATCAGCACGTTATTATTGTTTATTTTTGCATTTTTCTTCAGACTATTGCCCTGATAAAAGGGAAGGGAATAAGCGAGAGTTATTTTAGTATAGCTCTGGAGGCCTCCTTGTATTTGGCGTTGTCCGGGAATAGGACAATACAATGTTAAGAACATCTATTGTCATTATTATCAGTCAAATGGAGAAGTTAAGCAATGCATAGCCTAGCGAATACTAAATGGGTGACGATTAAAGACTACCACATGCTGTAAAATAGAAGTAAACTAAATAAGTACTTGAAAATGATGAATAATATCATGAGAGGATTGAAAATGATGAATAATATCATGAGAGGATTGAAAATGATGAAGAATAGCATGAGAGGATTGAAAATGATGAAGGATAACATGAGAGGATTGAAAATGATGAAGGATAACATGAGAGGATTGAAAATGATGAAGGATAACATGAGAGGATTGAAAATGATGAAGGATAACATGAGAGGATTGAAAATGATGAAGGATAACATGAGAGGATTGAAAATGATGAAGGATAACATGAGAGGATTGAAAATGATGAAGGATAACATGAGAGGATTGAAAAGGATGAATAATATGAGAGGATTGAAAATGATGAAGAATAGCATGAGAGGATTGAAAATGATGAAGAATATTATGAGGGGATTGAAAATGATGAAGAATATCATGAGGGGATTGAAAATGATGTAAAACATCATCAGGGGATTGAAAATGAGGAAGGATAGCATGACAGGATTGACAATGATGAAGAATATCATGAGGGGATTGAAAATGATGAAGAATATCATGAGGGGATTGAAAATGATGAAGAATATCATGAGAGGATTGAAAATGATGATGAATATCATGAGGAGATTGAAAATGATGAAGAGTTTAATGAGAGCATTGACAAGAGGTAATTGAAAATGATGAAGAACATCATGAGAGGATTGAAAATGATTCATCATTTTCAATCCTCTCATGATACATGATACATCACGAGAAGATTGAAATGATGAAGAACATCACGAGAGGATTGAACATGATGCAGACTAACATGAGAGGATTGAAAATGATGAAGAATACCATGAGGGGTTGAAAATGATGAAGAATACCATGAGGGGTTGAAAATGATGAAGAATACCATGAGGGGTTGAAAATGATGAAGAACATCATGAGAGGATTGAAAATGATGACGAACATCATGTGAGGATTGAAAATGATGAAGAATAACATGAGAGGATTAAAAATGATGAAGAATAACATGAGAGGATTGAAAATGATGAAGAATACCATGAGAGGATTGAAAATGATCAAGAATACCATGAGAGGATTGAAAATGATCAAGAATACCATGAGAGGATTGAAAATGATCAAGAATACCATGAGAGGATTGAAAATGATTAAGAATATATATGATACATTATACATGATACATATCTATGATACGTAATACATATCTGTGATACATATACATGATACATATCCATGATACATGATATCTATGATACATGATATATATCCCATATACATAATATATATCCATGATACATATCAATGATACATAATACATATCCATGATACATATCCATGACACATAATACATATCCATGATACATGATACATATCCATGATACCTATCCATGATACATATCCATGATACATGATACATATCCATGATTCATGATCCATATCCATGATACATGATATATATCCATGATACCTATTCATGATACATGATATATATCCATGATACCTATTCATGATACAAGATACATATACATATCCACGATACATGATACATATCCATGACCTATGATACATATCAATGATACATATCAGTGATACATGATACATATCAATGATACATATCTATGATAGATATACATGATACATAACACATATACATGACACATATCTATGATACATATCCATGATACATACACATGATACATATCCATGAAACATATATATATATATATATATATATATATCCATGATACATAAACATATACATGATACATAACACATATATGATACATATCTATGATACATGATACATATCCATGATACATATACATGATACATATCCATGAAACATATATATATATCCATGATACATATAGATATCCATGATACATATACATGATACATATCCATGATACCTGCTTATCTCGGCATTGTTTCCAGTCCTCTTTAACAACTTGCCATTGGAATCAAGCAGTGTCGACTCAGGAGAGGTGTGGGGTGAGATTGTGCAACCCTTGCAATTACAATTACATTATTATGATTACGAAATCGACGGGAGAGTCCATCATTATATATATGTATATTTAGGCAGCAAGTCATTATCTAAGCAAGCGTTGTTGAACATCACGGAACTTTCACGTTTGTATATTTTCCTCGTGAGTTTCTCAAACCGTCGAGCCATCTTTCTGATTTCAGGTGGCAATCCGTATAGTACTTCTCCGATAGTTTTTAATTCGGCCATTTTCTCGAGCGCTTTCGACTTTTGTAGTCGTCTTGAGGATTAGGGTTTTGTTTGTTTTGTTTTTTTAATTTAAATAAGAAGACTGGAGTTAGTGTTTTATAGTTATCGCTACGGCCGAATGAAAGAGAGAAGAGGGTGTGTGGTTGAGTTCATTTTATTCTATCGTGTGTGTGTTTGGTTTTATTGTTTACTTATTTATTTTGTTATTACTTATTTTTGCAATTATTTATTTATGTATTATTTATTCCTATTACTATTATTACTATTATTACTATTATTTATTTATTTATTTTGTTTTTACTTAATTTCCATTTAATTATGGAATACTTTTAATATGTTGGTACCTGTGTTGAAAGCTATTTTGTTAATGTTAGGCTGTTTAGTTTTAATGAATATTGCTTCTAGTATTTTAAGTCTGTTTGTGCAGTTATTTTTGTGTATTATTTTCGTGTTAGATATTAATATTTTCTGTATATCGGCCGACTGTAGTCTTTTGTTATGTGTAGTAATGTGAAGTTGGATGGCGCTGGTATCGGATAAATGGTAAGTTTGGCGTCGAGAGAGAGTTGTTGTAGTGTGGCCAATATAGGTGTTATGTATTTGTTCTGTTTGGGTTGTAGGGAGACATTCCTTAAAAGGGCATGAAAACATGTATATAACGTTAGTTTGGCTGAGAGTTGTATTGACAGTGTTATTTTTAATAATTAGGTTATTTGTTTTAAATTTTGTATAGTAAATTATTAGTTTGATCTTTTTTTGTTGGTCGTTAGGTGTAGTGTATCGTTTTATTATGTGAAGTATTGCTTTTTCGTCGAGTTTGTAGTTAGGGTGCGTCTGGTTTTTGTAATAGAGGTTGATCATGTCTTTTTTGTTATGGGTTTTATTTTTGCTTTTGTCGTGTATGGAGTTTATATATGATTTTATTTGTTCGTCGACTATTTTATTGGGGAAGTTGTTGTTAATTAATACTTGTTTAATATTGGTTAATTCTTTATAGAATATTTGTTTGAGTGAGGATATAGTGTGTGCGCGATGAACGAGATTTTTAATAAGAGCTATTTTATATTTTTGTGGGCATTCACTATGATAGTTGAGGAGGCTCGGATTGTTATTTGTGGGTTTTTTATAAGTTGATGTTGTGTATTCTGTAGGATTGCTGGAGTCGATTAATACGTCGAGAAAGAGGATTTTATTGTTAATGTTGAATTCGGTTGTGAATGTAAGTACCGAGTGGGTTTCATGTGTTTGTTTGAGTTTTTTAATATTTTCCTGGGATTCTGTGGCTATGAAGATATCATCTACGTAGCGAGTGTATATATTAGGTTGAGATGTTGGGTCGGAGAAGATTGTATTTTCTATATTTGTCATGTAATATTCGGCAAAGCTGCGGCCTAGGGGGGATCCCATCGAAATGCCGTCTATTTGTATATATATTTTGTTGTTGGGGGTCTGTGAAAGGGACTTGTGTGGTGCATGTAAGTAGGAGTTTTTCGAGGGTTTTAGGTTTTATTGCTGGAGAGGGTATGGTGCTGTGTTTGTAGACTTTGTTTAGAATTATTTTAATGGTATCTTTTATTGGGACGTTGGTAAATAAGTTTTCTGCGTCTAAGGAGGCGGTTATGAGGTTTTTTGGGGAGTGTGATTTGAGTAGGTGTATGAAGTCGGTTGTAGATTTTATATTATATTTATGTGGTATATATGGTTGGATAATTTTATTGATAGTTTTTGATATGTGATATACTGGTGTAGGTATTTCGGAGATTATAGGTCGTAAGGGGTATCCTTTTTTATGTGTTTTTATTTTTCCGTAGATATAGCCAGGTTTATAGTCTCCTATGATTTTACTGAGTTTTATTGTTCCTATTTCTGCATTGTTTGCAGTGATTATATGGTTAATTTGTTTTTTAGTTGTTCGGTAGGGTTTTTTGTAAGTAATTTACATTTTTTTTATTACTAAGAATGTTGTTTATTTTAGTGTTGTAGTCTGTTTTATTAAGGACTGCGTACAAGTTGGATTTGTCTGTCATTCGTATGGTGATGTCTTTGTTATTGTAGAGTTCGTTAGCTGCTTTTTTTTAATTCGGGAGTTAGGAGGGAAGTATTGTTTGTGATTATGTCGGTTTTTTAAGCCTTCAGCTTTTAGTAGGTCTTTAAGGTTAGGATGTGGTGATTTTGTCGTGTATATATATATATATATATATATACAAACTATTTTCTGTATATGCTTTAATTAATACACGGTTCCGCTTGGGCAGAAATTGCAAGGGGCAGGTCTTAATTTGTACAACATTACTACCGCTTAAATGCCTACAATAGCCACGTCAGTATTTGAATAGTATCCATCCGAATCTATCATACGCTCCACGCGCCTGTATATAATATCTCTTTATTAATATTTGTTCAACATGAAAGCAATTTTATTATGTCTAAATCAAATAAAACGTCACCATGATATAAGAACACTTTTGGTCGAACGTATTTAGAGAGAGAATAAAAAGTGTGAAAATATTGAAAAATATGAGTGAAAGTTACCGACAAATACAACCGAAAATAATTAAAAGATGATTTTGACACAAATGGAAAAGTGTTCAATATTTAATGATATATCAATTATTCGATATGACAGCTGTCAGACGATTTCTAATAAGTAAAAAAAGATGATTGAAGTTAAGGATTATCATGTTAACACATTTCTTTTTACCAACATGACTTAGTAATTAGAAGGAACTAAATGGTCAAGAGAAATAAATAATACCAACGACACCAATATAAGTTCCATTGCTAATTAATACCATTTTATTTGATTTGATTTTATGTGTAAATATATGTATTATTGTGTTATATTTAAATTTAAATGTATTAAAATACGTTTCCCCTCACTAAATATCAAATAATTAGATCAATGCTGAATGTGGCGGGGATGCGTGTGTATCCATTTGTTCTCTATGTTTATAAAATAAGATATGCAAATGTATCTATCTATGTACACAATACTCTCTTAAACCACTGAACGGACCAATCTGAGTTTGGCATATATATTCTTAAAAACACATGAGCACACTATGTTTTTTTTGTAAATGTTAACAGTTAGGTGTTACATGTATAGTTTTCTTAATTCTCTGATGAACGTAATATTATTAATGTTAGAATATATATTTACGGCAACTTAATGGGTAACATGGGCAAATTAACCTTAGTTTAAACCTTACCATTTAGAAACACTCCCTATTAAACACAAAGAGAAGTCGGATACGTCTTGAATTCGTAGTTATATTGCCGTAATAAAGACAAAGACGGAAGACATGTCAATAATTTATTGAAGAAGTTATGTATGTCCGAAATATCTGATTCATATTTTTATTATCTATTAAAATATATTCTAGCATCGAATATGGTTTCAAAATGTTTTTTAATATTTTCATTAAACGATGTTTTCTCATGTATGTATATATATATATATATAAATATAACTCTGTTATATTTATACATACATCAGTGCATGATCAGTGTTTTGCTTGTGTTGACAACAAGCCACATGCAATAGTATGTATTTTCAGGGCAATAGAGACTGGCTTCGGCCTGCCTAGTTGTGTCAGCACAAATTGCGGCTCTAATTTTCTCCTGCTACGTACTAGCCATTTTCTTTTAACATGTCAACTAACATACGGAGGATTTAGTCAAAGCAATTTATAAATAGATAGGGAGTTATAGCATTATCTTTAAGAACACCCGACGTGACTTACAAAAAATGTGGGCGACTCCATCAGGCGATTGCACTATAGATTGAGTTATGCTATACAAGATCATTATTGTATCAACAGTTTAATCTTGGACACCATATGACAAACGAATTTTCCTCACCTCTCCTCTGTGAATCGAATTGAAAATCTTCGAGAAATCTACGAACAGTAAAACTATCTTCAGATGTATTTCCCGCACACCCTCCATAATCTTCTGAACAATTAAGATTTGCGCAGATGTTGATCTATTTATCTAAAGCAATTTTGATTTCGTTCATGGACTCTCTAAATTTTAGGTCATATTCGGTTGAACAACATGTCATTTTATATGTCGGCAGAAATGGTGGTTAATGTGATTTCTCGGTAGTTTGAGGAAGGAGGAGTATGCAGCGTTTTGTCCATTTATCTAAACAGAGCAAATTCTCCTTAACCAAAATGAAAATATCTTTTCTCAGAGTGGGACCTGTAAAACAAATGTCGACGAGTTTACCTATCTTGGTAGTAAAGTAGCCAAGACGAGTTCTACAGAGTGTAAACTGAAGGTGTGAATCAGCAAGGCCTGGACATAATTGGACAACATGAAAGGGATCTGGAGGGTATATCTTCCTACCAAGATGAAACGTGACTTCGTTGAAGTCATTGTTGCATTGGTACTCGTATATGGAAGTAACACTTAGACTTGCACCAAACGATTGGAGAAGAAATGTGATGGTGTATATACCAAAAGGCAAAGATCTGCTTTTAACAGTTCCTGGAGACAGCACCCCACGAGAGAGCAACTCTATGGACACTTCCCTCGGATGTCAGCCCTGATCAGATTGAGAAAAATAAGATTTCCTTGACATTACTGGAGTGCTACCGATGACATAATCAGCAATATACTTCTGTGCATGCGTAGAAGAAAAATAATGCAAAGTCACGATAAACTAGATATGACGTCAGAGTAAGGGAGTGGCGGGAGGAAATTCACTCACACTACAACCATTTTTTCCTTTCTTTCTGCTTTCCCTCTCACTCCCACACTTTCTACCTTTCTTTCTTAATTATTAATAGACGCTAATATTCCTTCCCCCCTCCCTTCCTCACTATGGCCGTTCTGTTATCCTGATATAATACTTCCAGGCATTACCTCCTCCTTTCAGGCCAAATGGGGGGGGGGGGGAATGTCGGCATTCGCCGGTATGAGCACCTCAGGCCAAATCTGGGGGAGTATCAGTATTCGCCGGTGGGGCGCGTCAGGCGAAATTTGGGGGAGGTGGAGTGTCGGCATTCGCCGGTGTGAACGCCTCAGATGAAATTCGGGGGAGGGGGGGGGGGAAGTATGAGTAATCGTCGGTGAGATCCCGACCTTAGGAGCGTATCAGCCTGTACTTTAGGGGAGAAGAAATGCCCCAAAGGAAAAAGGAATTACAAAATAAAATAATAATCTGATTTTTGATTCGACTGTAAAACCGACACGGATAGGACTAGATAATACACTTGATCTCAAGGCAAAAATGCCGAGAACAGATACTACAATTTGATCTTAGCCAAAAGGCCAGAAAGCATCACAAATTCAAATTTTTAGACACATTTCTATCAGTATTTATAACGAATCTACGACAGTACAGCAGTCTATCCACTATACACTGTTTAAATTACATTAATAAATTAACAAGTAATAATAACTATGATTTTCTTCCAACAAACATTGTATAATACTATTTAACAACTTATTACATGAGTTTTGAATACCAACAAATGATTTTAGACTCCTCCAGGCCGTTTTTCTCTAATTCAACATAGCTTTTAGACACCATTTTTTTTTAACCGAAAATTACATTAATTCACTTCTTTTGGCTAAGATCAAGGTGTAGTATCTGTTCTGATGGATACTGCACCCCATAAACTGGTATCGTCTTGGCCATCGGGGCTTCATTCCGCCGGTCTATGAGTTTGTAATGTGCAGTTCTAGGAGGTCCACACTCCCAGGCTTTGCCTCCCCTCTTTGGGGAGGAGTAAGTTTATTGCTTACTGCCTGAGGCGCCCCTACCGGGGAATGCCGAATAACAGCATCTACGTTTCTCTTTGGACTATTTTGCAAATGAAAAGCGGGGGGGGGGGATCGTTTAGAGTGATTTGCTCCAGAAGCCTCCTTGATTTTGTAAATACTCGGCGTTGTCTGGGAGAAAACTGCTCAATATCCTAGATAGAGCTACTGTAGTGATAGGTTTTGAAAATATTTTAACGCCATCTTCGTTCCCCTTTGGACTATTTTGCAGATGAAATAGAGTGAGGCTACCTAAGTGATTTCAGTAGTGCTCAGGAGGCATCCTTGATTTTCAAAGTACTCGGCGTTGTCCGGGAGAAAAGTGCTCAATATCCTAGATAGAGCTACTGTAGTGATAGGTTTTGAAAATATTTTAACGCCATCTTCGTTCCCCTTTGGACTATTTTGCAGATGAAAAAGAAGTGAGGATACCTAAGTGATTTCAGTAGTGCTCAGGAGGCGTCCTTGATTTTTACAGTACTCGGCGTTGTCCGGGAGAAAAGTGCTCAATGTCCTAGATAGAGCTACTGTAGTGATAGTTTTGGATAATATTTTAACAGCATCTACGCTGAAAAGGATTGGGAAATCGATGTGATTTCAGTAGTGCTCAGGAGGCCTCCTTGATTTTCAAAGTACTCGGCGTTGTCCGGGAGAAAAGTGCTCAATATCCTAGATAGAGCTACTGTAGTGATAGGTTTTGAAAATATTTAAACGCCATCTTCGTTCCCTTTTGGACTATTTGGCAGATCAGAAGGAGAGAGGATACCTAAGTGATTTCAGTAGTGCTCAGGAGGCCTCTTTGATTTTCAAAGTACTCAGCGTTGTCCGGGAGAAAATTGCTCAATGTCCTAGATAGAGCTACTGTAGTGATAGGTTTGGATAATATTTTAACAGCATCTACGCTGAAAAGGATAGGAGAATCCATAAGAGTGATTTCAGTAGTGCTCAGGAGGCCTCCTTGATTTTCAAAGTACTCGGCGTTGTCCGGTATAAAAGTGCTCAATATCCTAAGGAGAGCTACTATAGTGATAGGTTTGGATAATATTTTAACAGCATCTACGCTGAAAGAGATGGGGGAATCGATATAGGTGATTTCAGTAGTGCTCAGGAAGCCTCCTTGATTTTTCAAGTACTTGGCGTTGTCTGGGAGAAAAGTGGTCAATATCCTAGATTTAGCTACTGACGTGATAGGTTTGGAAAATATTTTAACGCCATCTTCGTTCCCCTTTGGACTATTTTGCAGATGAAAAGGAGGGAGGATACCTAAGTGATTTCAGTAGTCCTCAGGAGGCCTCCTTGATTTTCAAAGTACTTGGCGTTGTATGGGAGAAAAGTGCTCAATATCCTAGATAGAGCTACTGTAGTGATAGGTTTGGATAATATTTTAACAGCATCTACGCTGAAAAGGATGGGGGAATCGATAAGAGTGATTTTAGTAGTGCTCCAGAGGCTTCCTTGATTTTCAAAGTACTCGGCGTTGTCCGGGAGAAAAGTGCTCAATATCCTAGATAGAGCTACTGTAGTGATAGGTTTTGAAAATATTTTAACGCCATCTTCGTTCCCCTTTGGACTATTTTGCAGATGAAATAGAGTGAGGCTACCTAAGTGATTTCAGTAGTGCTCAGGAGGCATCCTTGATTTTCAAAGTACTCGGCGTTGTCCGGGAGAAAAGTGCTCAATATCCTAGATAGAGCTACTGTAGTGATAGGTTTTGAAAATATTTTAACGCCATCTTCGTTCCCCTTTGGACTATTTTGCAGATGAAAAGGAGAGGGGGGTCAGTAAGGGTGACTTCTGTGGTATTGCACCTGGGGAGTTCTTCTGCGGTATAGGAACCTGAGGCTTCTGCGGTATGGCACCAGAGGAGTGCTTCTGCGGTATAGGAACTTGAGCCTTCTGCGGTATGGCAGCTGGCTGGGGGGTGCTTTTGCGGTATAGAAACCAGGGGGGTGCTTCTGCGGTATAGGAACCTGAGGTTTCTGCACTATGGCACCCGGGGGGGGGGGGGTGCTTCTACAGTATGGCACCCGGGGGGTGCTTCTGTGGTATAGAAACCAGGGGGCTACTTCTGTGGTATATCAACCGGAAGGTGGTTCTGCAATAGGGAACCATGAGGCTTCTCGGTATAGCAACCGGGGGGTGCTTTAGCGGTATAGGACCTGAGGCTTCTGCGGTATTGAAGTGTGCTTCTATAGCATGGCACCCGTGGGGGGGGTGCTTCTGCAGTATGGCACCCGGGGGGTGGTCTTCTGTGGTATGGCACCCAGGGATGATGCTTCTGCGGTATAGAACCACGAGGCTTCTGCAGTATAGCAACCAAGGGTGGGGTGCTTCTGTGGTATATGACCACGAGGCTCCTGCGGTATAGCAACCGGGGAGGGGTGATTCTGCGGTATAGGACCACAAGGCTTCTGCGGTTTAGCAACCGGTGGGGGGTGCTTCTGCAGTATAGGACCACAAGGCTTCTGCAGTATAGCAACCGGGGGGTGCTTCTTCGGTATAGCAACGGGGGGGGGTGCTTCTGTGGTATGGCACATGGGGGGTGTTTTTGCAGTATAGGAACATGAGGCTTCTGCGGTATGACACCAGGGGGCTGCTTCTGTGGTATGGCACCCAGGGGGTTGCTTCTGCGGTATGGCACCCAGGGCGGGTGCTTCTGCGGTATGGCACCCAGGGCGGGTGCTTCTGCGGTATAGAATCACAAGGCTTCTGCAGTATAGCAACCAGGGGTGGGGTGCTTCTGTGGTATAGGACCACAAGCCTTCTGTGGTATAGTATTCAGTGGGCCGGTGATAGGTACGTATTTCGCATTTGCACCGGGGCAGCGATAGGTACGTATGTAGCATTCACACCGGGGCAGCGATAGGTACGTATATAGCATGCATACCGGGGCGGCAATAGGTACGTATATAGCATGCATACCGGGGCGGCAATAGGTACTTATATAGTACGTGCACTGGGGCGACGATAGGTACGTATATAGTCTGCGCACAACGGTGGCAATACATACGTATATAGTATTAATACCGGAGCGGAGATAAGTACCTATATAGAAAGCGCAGATAGAGGTGGTACTTTTTATAGAAATATGTCATACTATTGCCCTGGGCAACGTAGGAGAAATGGTGTGGTAGAAGCAGCTTTCACAAAAGGCAAAATTAGAAAGTAGCGGTGAAATGGGGCGACCAGGGAAGAGAAAGGTAGAAAGATAAAGATAAAGAAGTTTGAATATAAAGATGTTACACACGCGATTTCTCTTCAATTATGTTTTTATGACCCCGAGCAACGCCGGGTAGCCCCGCTAGTGTATATATATATATATATATGAAATATTTAGACAAATAAAACGCTAAACTAAATCTAATGGTATGAGTTAAAATGGAAAAGCGGAAGACCTAAAACTCAACGTTTTGCCCAGCTGTTGTGTGGGCTTCATCAAGAGAGAAAAAAGCTAAGAGTGGCAAAAATCAAAGATCTGTAATTTTGGGGAATATGTATAGTGATAGATTTAGATTTATTATTATACCCTATCACTATACATATTCCCCAAAATTACAGATCTTTGGTTTTTGCCACTCTTAGCTTTTTTTTCTTTTGATAAAGCCCATGCAACAGCTGGGCGAAACGTTGAGTTTTAGGTCTTCCGCTTTTCCATTTTAACTTTAATATATATATATATATATATATATTACGCATACAAAAAGTGATCTTATAATTTCAGTGAAAAGTAAATTTGCAGCAGGTTGTCATGTAAGATTTACACTCCTATTTATAAAATGCTGGATTGGACCATTAATTTGGCGATGATTTCCTAAATTAATATTACTTACAATATATTTGTTGATAAAGTACAAATGTATGGTCTTTAATAAATCTTGTTTTTTTTTTTGTTTTTTTTTTAGATACATTTTCACAAGGGCAGACAACTATTGCAGTCGTGATATTTGGCTCAGTCAAATATCACAAACAAAAACCTCGAGCTTTCCATCAACATTTCATTTTGACTTCACAAGACAACTTCTGCCGAATTGTCAGCGATGATTATAGATTTTTGGATTGAAATGTTTCAATAAAAATTCCAAGAATGATGAAAAAGCAGAAGAAAAAAAAAAAATGGATGGAACTTACTAGAGAAAACATTGTGCAAATTATTCAGAATTTCTAATAAAACTTTTTAAACTCAACTGCTTTGATGCTTATTTAAATTTTTCTTCACACACATAAATCTAGAAGGAAATTATTACATCGATACAAATAAAAGGTTAATGTAGTTTGCTTGAAGCATTGTGTGTAATACATAATTTATGGAAGTGGGACTGAAAGAAAGTGAAGGTGCTTGTTCACTGTTTCGGCCAGACGGAAAAATTATTTATGTGTGAAAATATTATGTACTTGTTCAATGTTGAAAAAATTATCCAGTAGAACTTTAATTACAAATATTTTTACATTTTCCGTATCGTACAAGTCACTTCGATGACTATGCCTCCATTTGCTACCGTTGGACAGAAGTCAAGGGCAGGTAATCAACAAGCTAGGTGGTCTCTTCCACGACATTGCAGAAAGATACCCAGTTTCAATTTAATTACTTTAATTTTATTTACTTTCACATTAAATATAGTCATTACAATAAATGTTTTTTATCAATGTACTTTTTTTATTTTTTTTATTTTTTAAATGAATATTATCTACCCATGACTTCTGTCCAACGGTAGCAAATGGAGGCATAGTCATCGAAGTGACGATACGGAAAATGAAAAAATTAGGAAAGATTATCCAGTAGAACTTTAATTACAAACATTTTTACAACATTGAACAATAAAATACCACTGAGTAAGTACATAATATTGTTTTCACACAAATAATTTTTCTGTCTGGTGCTTGTTCACTGTTTCAGCCAAAGTGAATGTTTTTGTTTTTTTTTATTTAAAGAAAAACATTTTTCTATTACAAATGTTACTTGCCTTTCATGTCACTTGCAGTCCTAACATTTCAGATGAAACAAGTCTTCGTCAGATGGATGCTTAACTCAGACATGCGAATGATAGGCAGTAAATATACTTTTGAGTTTGATATTAATAAGGCTGTTTTATAGAGATGGGCGGTTTTACCGAAAAACCGCGGTTTTTCGGTTTCGTCTCCATACCGAATACCGAATCGGTTTTTTTTTTTTAAACCGTAACCGTTCGGTATTGTGTTTTTACTACAGTAAGCCACCATATACAAGGAAACACGGTTGAAAAGATTTTCCGATTTGAATAAAATTGAATATTACCAAAAAATGTTATATTAGTAAGAGGACAGATTGAACAAATATATTACTGCTATAAACACGAGGCGATTTTTTTTGTGTATTTTCATTCTAGAACGAATTTTAAACATTTTAAAATATGAATATAGAAAATGTTGTTACATTTTTCGTACCCAACTAGTAAATAAATTAATCTTTCATCTTTTTTTATGCATTAAAATTATAATTGTACGTTGTTTTGTCTTTCGGTAATAGTAATTTTAAATTATCTTATCCTAAAAAATATTGTCCTTTTTTTGAGCGAAAGTCAACAATGGCTGCTAGTATTGCTGATATAACAATCAATCAGCAGCAGCGTCTTGTAAAGTATTGTAAAATTCCTTTATAAACTTCTTTAAAAGTAAAATAAAAATACTTTTTGTGCTTAAAAAAGTTAATCCTATTTGGTTCTTTTATAAAAAATACTTTAAAAAATACTGGTTTTCACTCAACTTTCGAACTTCTAGTAGTAATGAATTTCTAGTCGCCAATTTAAAAAAAAAATTAAGATTCTACTTTTTTAGGCGATTACGTCTTAAAGTCTTGGCGAAAAAAAGAAAAAACAAAACAAAAAATAGTTTAGAATTTAGAGTGGGGGATCAGTTTCGCATATAAATTTAATGTAAAATGATCTCAGATTTCCCGGCCATTCTTGCCTTTTAGTGAAATTTATAAAATAAATAATTACTCTACCATTAACTCTAGGTACGACTAATAAGCCCACCTCCTAAAAATGCCATCTTGAACGTATCGTACCATTAACCTTAAATATGAGTGGCAAGCCACTCCTAAAAAACTCCCTTAACCCTAACACTAAGTCCGAATGGCAACCTCCATCCAAAACAAACCCCCTTCCTTAACCTTATCACTAACCCTAAGTCCGAGTAGGAAGCCCTAATCCTACAAAAAAAGCCCATTAAAACCACACATAATCGTCTAAAAAAAAAAAAAAAAAAAAGCAGACGCCCATAAAAAAATCTCACAGGATTTATTTGCCATAGAAAAAAATTGATTAATGCCCTAAAACGCTAGAATGGACCGGAAATGGTGAATTATTCTGCATTAAATATATGTGAAACTAATCCCCACTCGAAATTCTAAATGAATTGTTTTTTTTTCTTTCTGCTAAGTTTTCAGGGTGTTAACACTTAATTGTCCCTAGCCCTACCACTAACCTGAAGTTCAAGTGGTAAGCCCCCCTCCTCCCACAAAAACCCTTATAATCGTCTAAAAAACAAGAAAAAAAACAAGAAAAACGCACAGGATTTATCTCCCATAGAAAAAATAATTAACTGTCCTAAAACGCTAGAATGGCCTTGAAATGGGGGATTATTTTATGTGAAACTGATCCCCACTTTAAATTCTAAAATAATTGTTTTTGTTTCTTTCTTTCTGCCAAGTTTTTCAGGGTGTTAACATGTAATTGCCTAAATAAAAAAGTAGAATCTTATATTTTGGGGAGGTAAGGGGGTGAGTTAGCAGAAGGTGTAAATCTACAATAATGCTAAAGAAATCTTGCAATATATTCATTTTTAAACAGTCCTAGTATTAGATTTTAGTTTCTTGTACATAAAATGTATTACAATTCAACTTTGAGTTTTCTAACTTCTTTCTTTTAATGGATTCATGGTATTTTTAAGGTATTGCAGCATATTTATGTGCACTTAGTGCAGATTACTTGAAAACCATTAATTTCTGGAGATTTTCAGTGGCATATTCTGATTCCTTGTACAAAAATACACTTATATGGTAAATTTCATTGCTTAATGTTGTTTTTTAACAAAGATATAACATTTTTACTGAAAAATTAGTGTAAAAAATGTGACGAAACGCATATGGTATTAAAGAGGGGAAAATATCCAATTGTGCGAGGCACAAAAATAGTCATAACTTCCTTATTTTTAGTCAGATTTAAAAAATTTAAAATGTTTCTTTCTTAGATCATCCAGCTCTTTCTATATATGCCATTATTGAGATATTTTAAGCAATTTAAATTTTTTCATGTGTATTGCTACTTGTAGGAAGAAATCTTTGTTTACAGTTTGTTTATCATTAACATTTTGAATTTTCAAATAAAAAAAAGAGAAATACGACAGACATGATATCGTATTTTTAGCATAAACTATTTTCAAATGAAAAAGAAAAAATCAAACGCGTTCTGTATGATGTCAAATCTATTTGATTCAACTCAAAATTGTAAAATAATTATTTGTTTGTTTCAGAGTTATCTAAAAAAATAAGTTATTAAAATGAAATTAAAAAAAAATACTTGTAAAAGTAAATAAACGAAAAGTAGTGAGTAAGTATAAACATTTAAAAAGAAAAAAAGTAGTTGCCAATGCTAGTGTCACTTTATTCGGATTTTTAAAATTATTTTAAACATTAGGCATTTCATTGTTTACTTTTGAAAAGCCACTTCATACATAAATTGTAATTTCTAGAGAACTATCTCTCAACTATACCGTTTTCTCTCCCAAAAATGGGTTATTCAAAAAGTAGACTATGCAACGATTTATATTTTACTAAATTGTTAATATGGTATTTATTTAGAGTTGACAATTTATTCGAAAGTTTAATTATTAAACTTTAATCCAAGTCATGAATTCTATGACTAAAATTACCTTAAAGCTTAAAAAATGACTTTAGGTGAATTAATAATCTCTACTTTTTTTAACCATCCTTCCTTTTCCCTTGGCGCGGTTTTCGGGTGTACTACTAGTCTTTTACGCATGTCTATAAAGTTTTATTACCCTGTCTTAAAAACAAATATTAACCCCAACACGCACCAGTTGACAGAACTTCGAGCACACAAAATGACAGACATCCCAACAGTCAACACCGGCAATTCGAGAAGTATATGGTGTGTTTATTTTACGCGACAAGACACGTCTTGCAAACATTTTCACCTATTAAAAAATTAAAATTTTTATCTGTCAAATAATTTTGACAATACTTCATTTTCATCATCATTTTTGCTTAATTTTATTTGTAAAATTATTTTGTTTGTTTAAATAAATTTTCGTTTTTTAATTTCTTGCATTTCTGAGTTATATTTTAGCTTCTGATGGGTTAAAGAATTAGATAGAATGTATATTCAAACTCAGTTTTATTCTTCTGAAATCTTTCATGAATCTTTGGTCACTGTTTTAACGAGTTAACTGTTAAAAAGGTATCAGAACTTTGATTACAACAGTCAACACCTTAAAACTTATATGATTCATATCATGGAGAATGATTCAGTCACAAAATTATCGAAACAGTGGCATAATTCAACTAAACGTTGAATAATAACTAATCATCACACAAGAGAATGAATAGCTTCCATAGTAAAAAAAATTTTTTCAAAAAAACCGAAAAACCGAGGTTTTAAGGGAAAAAAACCGATACCGATACCGAAACCAAAATTTCAAAACCGCCCAACTCTACTGTTTTATTTGCTTTTGCTTTTTAGTGTCCTTATTTTTATGTAATAAAATGATTCCATGTGCGATCTTTTTTCTTTTTGTAAATGTTATCTCTCTTACATAATTGCGTTTCATGTATAACAAATTAATCAACAACAAAGTTAGAATGTTTACAAAAAGCCAAATATTCAATTAGAATCAACTTTTGCTTTGAGCTTAGATGATAGCCATCAACAAAGTAGATAAACCGTTTATAAAGTAACATGATAAATAAACTTACTTGCAGATTATTAAACCCTACAAAAATATAGGAAGTAAATCGGTAAACAATTATTAGTGGGAATAGTTTTAAAAATATGGACTTTTTTTATGGAATAAAGAAAGGATTGCATGGACAGAATTGGGCTGGTGCATCATCCACTAATCTCTCCCTCTTAGACAACATCCAAAAAAGAGTCGCCAACTTAATTAGGTCCTTCACTATCCACCAAGCTCCAGCCCCTGTCCCATCGCCACAATGTTGCATCCTTGTGCCTGTTTTACAAGTACTTCAATGGATTGTGCTCCGATGAACTTGCTGCCCCTTCAACATAAATACACTAGACGAACCTGACAATCAGCTAAGTCCCATCCATTAACTGGAAGTCCCCAGATGCCAGAGAACCTTCTACTCCAATAGCTTCTTTCCTCTGGAACTCCCTCCTTGCTCCCTGTTTCCCCGACTCTACTGGGTGTAAGTTTTGGAAGTTATTCTAATTCTCAGTAGCCTCTTATGTCTACAGTGTCATCCTGCCTTGTTTGGGGTGAACTATGATAATTAAAAAAAGAAAAAGATTTTTAAAACAATCTGAACTTATTGAAATAAAAAAAATAAAATTAGTTTACTATTTTCTTCAAGTTCAAATGGATTGCATATTTTTCCTTTTTGCAAAGAACAGGTAGAACACTCTTTAGCTTTGGTGGACGATAACCTTACTGGTTGGCGTCAGGAAGGGCATTCGGCCTATAAAAATTTTGCATTAGTGAATGTCCAACACTTACCAGCATGTACAGCGGACATTAAATCAACTATGATGCGCGCGCACAAAAAACAAAAGAAAAAAAACAAACTTTACTAAATTATCTTTTTAATAGAATTTTTATTCTTAAAATTTTTTTTTTTTTCAAAGTTCCCTTTTAAATCACAGCCTGTGGGGGTTGGGATTACTGAATAATACATTTAATCCAAAAATTGTATTTAAAAAAAATTTTTTTTAATAAGTTAGAGGAATGTAACAGGTGAGTTTGTATTTTTCAGATGTGCATGGAATGGGCCGGATGTTTGGAGATTTATTAGGGTCACTTTCAGGGAGCACTTGGAAAATTATTCCAGTTGTAGAAGATTCTGCTCTTGCTGCATTCAAAAATATTCTTGTTTGTGCAAAAAAAGAAAAAAAGTTTTATATACAAATGCAGGATTTAGTACTTTTGGAATTGTGTATTGATAAAGAGACTTGCCGGAAATAGGCTCCATTAATTTATTCTCGTGTATCCTGGACACATCACAGCCAGGCGACACCCCACGATTTAGACAAATACGAAAAAGAAACTTCAATTTTTCTTACATTGAGAGTGAAACTTATATCCTCAAAATTAGTTAAGAATGGTCAGTTGGAATCCAATATTTCTCCAATTGACAAAAGTTGTGCTATTTTATTTTTGTGCTATTTTTAGATTTGACAGTGCCATTTTTAGATTTGACAGTGCCATTTTTAGATTTTGGCAAAGTGGCAATTTTGGCAGCTCCTTTGGTCTGATTTTGGGATGGGGATTTTGGGCCAACCACTTTCTTTTTGAGGGCAGCTTTTTTAGGATTAGGTTTTTTGGGTGGATACATTTTGAGAACTTGCTTGTTTGTTTCAGTGAAGGCGTTTTGCAATTCCATTTGTCGAAGGCTAGAAAAAAGCTGATGGCTGACGTATTGTTGACTGTCATTTTTCAGTTTGGCCAGTGTTGCCAGCCATAAGCTCTTCATGACACCTGGTCTCCACGCATTAGACACAAGATACTTACAAGTTGAATTACCAACAAAACAGCGAAGTCCATGTCCCTGGTCGAGTGTAAAAATACCCACTAAGTTATAATAGCTGACATCTTGCACCTTTGCAGGAAGCAAACCATAAAGGTAGACATCGTCAACCCAAAAGAAAGGTGTTGAAAATGAAGCTTGGTACATAGCACGGATGAGATCAGATGAGATAAAGACAACATAGCCATTGCAGTAAGTCGTCGGGTAGTAGCGGAAACCTTGAAACTCATCGTCTTTAACTTTCCATTTTAAGCGATCCTTGGAACGGATAATTGGACTAGTATTTTTGTGGCGTACATGACACAAAATGTAACGAGATTTATTGTGATATTTTGGAAAGATCTCTGTGTACAACTTGAAAATGTTGACATAGACATCGTCATCGACTTTTATCACCATCTTGGTGTGTTGACAGTTTTCGCTGATCCAACGGAAGCCAAGCACTCCTTTGTGCGTCAAGTTTTGATAAGAATCCCGAAAGTTTCCCTGAATCAGATCTTTATAAATTAAATTCTCATTTTCGATGGAAAACTGTAGTTTCGCATCACTCGGCTTTCCCAAAAGAAATATTATTCGAACTGATATTTTGTTATAAAAGTTTTTGTTTGCCCACGTTTCACGTATCGTGCGTCGTCTCTCAAAATGATTAGGGGCTGTGTGCACTATCACCACGAAGGTCAAGTTTTTGACTTCCTGACAAATATCGGGATTGTTAATTAAATATGGAGAATCTATAGTCAATGGGTAATTCGTTTTCTTGCCAATTTCTGGCCGCTTAGGCAGAGTTGTTGCTTGTGGCGTTGTGCTGGTAATTCGTTTAGATGAAGTCATTTGACTAGTGCTATTATAGTTAGTATTTCTTAAAGGGATATTTATTAAACTGTTCTTGGAGACTATTTCTTTGTCTATTGAATAATGAACATGCTGTTTTCTAACAAGATGACTTGGAATATCAAATAGCACCATGGTTGCCACCAGGCAGAAGAAAACCAGTGGTATGATGAAGTAGAAGGTTTGACGTATTCGCATCTTGTGTGCTGTTTGAGACCGGGTTCAGGGATTTCAGGGCAAGAGGATAATGTTCACTCTTGTTGTACTGGCCAGCAAGCAATCATGGGATGGCACACACGGCGTTCGGTAAATTCGCAACTCTGGATCTCACCTGCAAGTACAAATACGAAAGTTGTCAATGTTTTCATTTTTATTTATTTAATTTGTTCTTGCACTTTTCTAGATTTTTTTTCATTTTTATTTATTTAATTTGTTCTTGCACTTTTCTAAGAATTTTTTAAATTTTTATTTATTTAATTTGTTCTTGCACTTTTCTAAGAATTTTTTCATTTTTATTTATTTAATTTGTTCTTGCACTTTTCTAAGATTTTTTTCATTTTTATTTATTTAATTTGTTCTTGCACTTTTCTAAGATTTTTTTCATTTTTATTTATTTAATTTGTTCTTGCACTTTTCTAAGAATTTTGTTTCTTTTGCTGCAATTAAGAATTAAAAACTACAAAGATTTGAGATGAGGATTGATTATTTGGACTACTATTTTCATCTGAACCCTTTATTTTATCCGGAAGGATTGATTGTTCTCATTCTATCAGCCATGACTGGGTACAAGTGTTAATTTATGTTATTAATTATTGCTTTTAGTAAGGATTGAACCTTCAATCTCTAGAAGACTGTCACTTGGACATATGCTCTAACAGTTAAAGTTCTAAATGACATTCTTCGAGAGATTGAAGGTTCAAGCCTTATTACAGGCAGTAATAAATTAAGACTTCTACCCAAATCATGGCTAACGGAATGAGAACAATCTACCCCATGGATTAAATAAAAGGTATCAGTTAGACATAAATTTCCAATTTGATATTAGTTTCAGAATTTTGAGTCGATTAATAATTTCTATTATTTGAACGATTATATATATTGTTTGTTATTTACACAACGTTTCGGCCGATGTAATTTCCAACTTTTTTCAGGTCTATCTTTTCGAACGGACTTGTGCAGTGGATAAAGATGTTGCATAGCAATCAGTTCTATTTGACAGTCTTCTGGAGGTTGACGGTTCAATCCTTACTACAAGCGATAATAACTAAGAATAAGATTAAAATTACTTAACGTTTCTACGAAAACATGCACCTGACGAAGGTCAGTAGTCCAAATGATTCTAATAAAAATAAGGCAATTAGAATTGTGAACGTGTGCCTAAAAATCAAGGTTGGGTCACAACTTTCATTAAGAAGGCCTGTTTGATCGAAAATGACATCATACACTGGTGAATAAATTCAAAATGAATAGTTGAATAAAGTAAATAAACGTTATTTCATGAATTTTAATGAATAAAATTTATTTATTTTGATTGTAAAAACATTCTTTATAGAAGTTATTAAAATAAAAACATGTAAAGTCAAGAAATGAAGATTATAATTATTTTTAAGTTACAATATCAACCTATTTGTTGTATAGAAAATATTTGGCGCTCTTGTATAAGCAGTGACCGATCTGAGGGGGACAACTCTACTTTACCCAGCCGCCGCCATTCCGAACTCGACAAGGGAGACAACTTTGACACAAAGTTTACAAACCCTACAACAATTAATAAAAAACACGCTACGATTCTGAAATGCGCCCAAAACAACTCCTAAATGCGCTCAAAACAACCTTCAAACAATTAATTTAAAACCTGTAACATTTTTAAAATTAATTGCTTAAAATAAATAAATTGTTTAAAAGTAATTTTGAACGCATTTAAAACCGTAACATTTTTTAAAATTAATTGTTTCAAAGTTATTTTTAACGCATTTCAAAACCGTAACATTTTTTTTATTAATTGCTATAAAGTGTATACAATTTGTGGCATGTAAATAAAAGTGCTTAAAAGTGCATTTAAAACCGTAACATTTTATTTTATTAATTGTTAGAAAGTGTATACGATTTGTGGCATGTAAATAATAAAAGTGATTAAAAGTGCATTTAAAACCCGTAATATTTTTTTTTATTAATTGTTTAAAAGTTACTCTGAACGCATTCAAAAGCTATTTCTAACACATTAATTGTTATAAAGGGGTTGTAAAATGTGTGTCAAAGTTGTCTCCCTTGCCGAAGTGTGGGCGAATTCGGAATGGCGGCGGCTGGGTAAGGTAGAGTTATCCCCCTCAGATCGGTCACTGCTTATACAAGAGCGCCAAATATTTTCTATACAACAATCAAATACTGCAATTTAGGGAACAAACAATTAAATAAACAAATTAAAACAAAGGATAAACAATTTAAAACTGAAAACAAATAAGTTAGTTTTAAAGTTTATATTAAAGTGGTTATCTCCCAAAATGGCTGCCAAATTTTATCGACTAGTTTTTAATTAATCTATTAATTTGTTGTCTAATTTCTTTTTTTTTTTTTAAATATTAATTTGTTTCATTTTTATGCGGATTAAATTGTATTTTAAAGACAATTTTTTCTGCAATATTCTATATTGATATGTAATTATTATGTTTAATTTGAAATATTTCATTTTTAATAAACATTGATTTTATTATTTGTTTCTTACAAAAAAATACCCTTCCAATAATCCTAAGTCCGAGTGGCAACATTTTAAATAAGGAGTTTGATTTTATGATTTGTTAATTAATATTTGCCAAATAAAAATTAAAACAAAATAGAAATCCGCAAAAAGTAAACAAATTAAAACGGTGGATTTATTTGCTCTGTCACCGCTTGGCAAAATAGACAAAACTAGTCGATACAATTTGGCAGCTATTTTGAGAGCTAACCTTTTCAATATAACCGTTTAAAATGAAAACAAATGATGAATAAGTTACTTTACAATGAAAACAGGTAAAAAATTAAATAGAACAAATGAAATTCAAACAAATAATTTCAATACAATCAAATTTACTGATGCAGAAATAAATTTAAAAAACAAACTTATAAAAAAAAATCGGATAATTTGAGTAAAATCATTTTTCTTACCACAAAAATTATTTAACAGAATTTAAAGTGCACCTTTTTTTTATACTGTGATCCTAATCATGTGCGTCAACATCAGAGAACCTATTAATCCCTGAAAATAGCCTTTCATTTCAGGTATTTCCAAGTCTCATAGGCGTTGGCTAGCCCCAACCACTGTGACGTTAGCAGAAAAACGAGATTCAATGGCCACGGTTGGGTTGACTCAGGAGTTTTGAAGTTATTTTCATCGTTAAAGCACCACATTATTTTACAGCACATCTTAGCAAAAAAAAACATGTTATATCTACATATTTTGCTACGGAAGGCGTAGTAGAGCCATGCAGGGACCCGAAAGGCTTCAATAGTCCCGTTTTTGCAATCAGAAAAAAAACGGCACGGTCAGAGTAGTGGCAAACTTTAAACGCACTTTAAATACGGTTCTAAAGGACCAGGACCCTTACCCAATACCCCTAATGGACCAGCTTTTCCACAAAATAGGGGAAGGGAACAAATATTTTGTCAGTCTAGATCTAAAGAGTGGCTACTGGCAAATTGAAATTGAGGAATGCGACAGATACAAAACTGCCTTCACCTGGGGTGACGGATGTTACCAATACACCCGTCTTGCATTCGGCCTTACCTCAGCAGGCCACATATTCTCGCGGTGTATAGCCGAAGCGCTAGACACAGTCGACAACATTTCGTCGTACATTGACGATAACTTAGTGCATGCTCGCACATTTGACGGGTATATGTCAGCGATGTAACAGCTATTTACAGCACTTAGGGCATATGGATTGAAGTTGAACCCTGACAAATGTAACTTCCTAGCAAGTGAGGCAAAATTTTTGGGTCGGATCGTCGACCCAACGGATATAGGGCAGATCCGGAATATGTAAGGGCAATTTGAGAAATGAAACCCCCAACCACGAGAAAGGAACTAAGAAGTCTGATCGGACGCCTGGTATGGATCAGACAATTCCTTGAGACCCAGCTTCATGGATCCATAAGGACTGACACTTTCTCTCAGCTATTGGCTCCGATACACGCGCTGAACAGGGACAAGATCAAATTTGGTTGGACAAAGGATGCTGACCGTGCGTTTGAGAAAATCAAAAAGCGATTATCCTCACCACCCGTCATATCTTTCCCGGACTTTACGAATCTATTCACCCTTACGACAGATGCCAGCAACACGGCGTGTGGTGCAATATTAATGCAAGAAGCACCTGACGGCAAGAATAAAATAATTGCCATTGCATCACACACCTTCAATGCCACAGAAAAGAACTGGTCGACAACGGAAAGAGAGACATTCGCCATAAAATGGGCGATTCTGAAGTACGATTACTTCTTACACGGTCGCACGTTCATTATCTTTACAGACCATAAATCCCTGATATACCTCGATCAAAGAGAATTCAACAATGCCAAAATCAGGCGATGGCAGGAGGAAATTTCATCCTATAGGTTCATCCTTGAATACATTCAGGGTGAAACGAACGTGTGGGCCGACATGCTTAGCAGAAGCCGAGATGCCGACAAGACCAAATCCATGCCGGACAACTCACCAGCTGGACAGACATTCAGACTACGGGATACAGGACTACATGTATATGTACCGTCTTGGTGCAAGGGGGACATTGATAACGCACAGCTCATGCGAGTTCACCACACCCAACAGAACACGGAGGCATGTAAAAATTTTACCAGAGCATTTTTGGCAGTTAGCTCGGAAGTTGATACGGCGGCCGACAACCTATGTGATCGAGTCAACATAGCAGCAGAGCAGTCAGCGGACAACACATTGGCGAGCATTATTAAGTATCTGCACAACGGCAAGTTGGACAGCAATTTCAAGATTGATGGACAGGACCATAGAGCCGACATGTTTATGAAGCACATCAGCAAATTCTACCTGGAGGCTGGCACATCAGTTCTCATGATACGGGATAGTAACATAATGCCTAAGCTGGTGGTGCCTTACCGAGCAAGAAGTGCATATCTGCACCAGGCCCATGACTGTATCAACCATTCAGGAATATCGTGCATGCGACACCATCTAAAAGATTTCTGGTGGGAATATAAGAACAGGGACATACAGGCGTATGTTGAGTCATGTATGACCTGCGCCAAACGGAAAGGGAACTACGATCGTCAGGGTCACACTCGTCCTGGCCACTGTAAAAGAGGCAAAAGACCTTTCCAGGTCATGTATACGGATTTTGTGGAGATGCCTTCGTCCAAGGGCAAGCGGTACATTTTGACAATTCTCGACAGTTTCAGTCGCCATTTGACTGCGATACCGTGCGCAAGGGACCGCGCCCTAGATGCAGCGAGAGGTCTATACAGTTTTTTCCTGCGACACCGGGAAATTCCGTGTATAATTTCATCCGACAGAGGCACACATTTCACAGGTGAGGTCTACAGGTTGTTCTGTGAATTTACATCAATCAAGCAGGAACTGCACTGCCCATGGCGGCCTCAGAGCTCAGGAAACATTGAGAAGCAGCACGCACCCTCAAAAACGCTATATTCATGTTATGTGAAGACTGGCGATGCGAGTGGACCGACATTCTAGAATCGGTGGTATCATCAATGAATGTTACCATCAGCAGCGCGACGGGGGTATCCCCACATTATGTTATCACGGGTAGACACCCGAACATGGGACTGCCTCGGATCAACGACAGGGGCACTACTGGAAACAGCCCCACGGCCTATGGAATGCAAATAAATGCATTATTGAGGCAGGTGCACAACAGGGTAGCACTAGCAAGCAATGAGGCTGATCACAGATTCGACAGTCGTCTGAGTCACTTGCAATTTAAGGACCCCATACAGCCTGGTGATACAATCTTGCTACATCGACCGAGATCGGTGGTGGCACACAATTGTCATTTGCCATGGATAGGGACATTTGTCGTGGTGAAGTCAAACGATTCAGTCCTGCTGGTACAGGATGACAAGGGTGTTCAAGAATGGGTCCACCGAGCCCATGTACGTCGCATAGTTCCGCGACCCGACCACTTGAACTACGAGTTTCCACCACCTTTAATGGATGACCAGACCATCAGTCGGAGTCAACCACTTGAAGCACCCATAATCCACCAGTCGGACGCATTCATCCAGACAGGTCAGGCGACGCAGCAGGCAAGGACGTTGCCAAATCACTCTACCAGGGGACAGATCCCATCCCGCTTTCGGGATTTCATAATGCCAAACCCATCTTCGAAAGCATACCTAGCGGACAGACAATGCTAACTGATGCGTTCATGGTCCAAAATCTGGGGGGGCTGTGTTATATCTACATATTTTGCCCCATAAAGCGTGAAAGGGGGAACTGGGGACTTGTCGGTACATGTTCCCCTACTAATACAGAAGACGGTGGGGGTGGCGAAGTTGGTCAAAAACTGTGTCGACAGGATGTTTGCGTGGGCGAAAGACTCAACCAATCAGGGGAGGGAATGCTGTTGTCAAATGGAGAGCGGGAAAATCGAGAGGGGGAAGGAAAGGAAAAAAAGGAAACACAAGGAGTTGATCCGGACTGGCAGGAAGAACGGACGCCTAGACGAAAATCGACTGCTCACCCAGTAGTCAGATTTCAGAAAAAAAAAAATTATCCCCGCACACAAAAGCAAGGAGAAGGTCTCGAACCGACATTAAAAGCGGACACCTAAGAAAATCCCATCAACAAAATTTGATTACGACCGATCAGTAAATCAAATAGCCTCTCCAGTGTCGAGATTATGTATATCTCCAGGCCCTAAAGAAAATAACAGCTCGTTAACCGCAAACCATAGGATCCAAAATTCTATAAAATATCCTTCTCTCCGTCGTCAACAAAACAAAAGAAAAAGGTATGTGTTTACAAATCAGGACAAATCAAAAAACAACAACAAACAAAAAAGAATCGTATATTTAATTGTCCTAAATCAACTTTCGTTTTGTTTGTGTTCTGTTTTCTCGTTCGTTTTCCTCGAGTTCAGAAAAAAAAAAGGGGGGGAAAATACTTTCCTATTTTATTTCCATAGCGGCTAGAAGCCTTTTTAATTGATATAATTGAACTCGTTACGGTCTCTTCACAAAAGAGCATCGTACTCGCGCAGGAACGCGTGAAATATAAGTTTAACAATTATAACATTTGGTTTCGACACAATTATAGCTTTGGTGTCAGGAAAAAGAACTTTCCTATTTTAATTTTCAATAAGGCTATAAGCCTTCATATTTGCTATAATGAACTTTTATTTTGGATCGACTTTCTCCGAATAAATACAAACCAGCCTCTTTTTTAAAATAAATAAATACTTGTTATGTACGGTTAATTTGTTTTGGTTCTTTATATATATGTTTATAATTTGTGATAGGATGTGCATTCATTTATGAAGTACGGGCTGATTTCCTTTCATCGGGTTTTCGGCCTGTGCACATTTTACATTCGTGGCTGAACTACGTGTCGGTACGTTCAGAGTCTCACTACCACAGTTATAACAACGAGAATAATTAAAACATTCTCTAGATATTTTAATACCATTAATTGTTTTGTTATTTCGTTTTGAATAATAAGTGTTACCTTTTTTTATGGAAATTGCTCCAGACAAAACATGAAGCCACTTGATGTAATGAGCTAAAAAAAAAAAAGAAAAAAAAAAGAAGCTACTTCCGGTCAAAAGTATCCAACGATAAGTGCTAGATGGATAGATTCTGACCCAGAAAACAGCAATTCTTACCCCTTTGTCACAAACATCACTCATGAAATGTGAGCACTAAAGAACAAAATAAGAGAAGCGAGGCTGCCGAAAGTAAACCCAAGATCCACTTTCTACTCTCCCAGATAGATGATAACAAATAATAAAAAAGCCAATTGGAAAGGAGGAGGAGGAGGAGGAGGAGGAAGCCACTCGATGGAAAGTTCGATAAAGCGAATGTTGATGCGTATGATGTACACGCGTATGATGTACACAGAAATGGCAGGAATTACTAATTACTATTTTTTAATGCTCAATTCAGAGGGGGGGGAGTACTATTTATTCGTTAGTTATGATACCATCCTTCCAGGCATTACCTCCACCTTTATGGAGGGCTAATGTAGTATATGTTCCTTCGTCATATATACTAGCAAAAATATTTGGGTGAAGGGATCCTTATTTGTTTCTATATTTAATGCATGTTTAATTTGAAAGTGGATTTAGTCCGCATCAATCACTGTAAATTTCGGTATTCCACTGTTAATGGAGTGATTATCCAATTCACCAGAGAAGGTAAGTAATTGTGTCTATTTATATCTGCCATGTCTGTAAATAGTTCATTACTAAATGTAAATAATGCGTTTTTTGCACAGACAAACATGCTAGTTACCATAAAAATTAAATTTAAAACATTTTTTTTTTGATTAATAATATTCAATAATTATGGTTTCCATATTTTTATTGTACAAAAAGAAAAGAAACAACCATGGAATTGTTGACTGTTGACTCTCTTTCTCTTCCCCTCTCTATCTACCTATGTCTGTATCTGTCTCTTTGCTTCTCTTTCTTTCTCTTCCCCTCTCTATCTACCTATGTCTGTATCTGTCTCTTTGCTTCTCTTTCTCTCACATTATTGTTTAAAAAATAATGTGTTTAGAACCTTCACTCTAGTTGTATCTGACACATTCAAGTCTGCCAATTATATTAGAAGAAATTCAAATTTTCTTAAAATGTTGATTTTTTTTTTGTAAGACCACATGTAATAATAAATTGACTGTTAATACTAAATAGAAAGTAAGAGACCATGGGATTTTAATACATAAGGCGCAGCATAAATAACGCCCTTTTTATGCCCTTTTTTAATGCCTAAATTTATGGTGTTAGGACAAAAGTCCACCAAAATACTTCAAACGCGGACAAAAGCTCACCAATGTAAAAATAAATGAATTCTTAAATATATACGATGGAATCGTTAATAGAATTCAATCCAACCATATTTGGTACAAATAAACTTCAGTCTATGCCTGACTTGTCCACCAAGTTTCAGTTATGAATGTCCAACTGACTTTTTAATGAAAAGCACATGTGGATACGACATGTAAAATTGTCAATACTCTGACACTCTTTTCTTGGCACTGATTTGGTTTGTGATGGCTCTTTTCAGTTCAGGAATAGTTTGGGAATTGTTTTAATAGGTTTTATCTTAGAGATAAAAATCACATTGAGGATCACATCTATTGGTGAGATAATCACCAAAGTGATATATCATTGATATGTGATAAAACTAAGACTGTTGGACATTCATAACAGAAACTTGATGGACAAGGTAGACAGACTGAAGTATCATTGTGCCAAATCTGGTTGGATTGCAGGAAAGATTGTGACTTATCAACGATTCTACGGGTGGAATTTTTGTGGGAGTCAAAGTTTGTATCATTTCAAATGGTTTTCGATAACTTTCTCAATTTCTCATGTGGATCATTGGCAAAATTAATTGCCTATCATTGCTGTAATGGCAGCTCAACTCTACAAATTTGAAACCTTTTTAAAGCCATAACTTGTAATTCTCAGCTGTTGTCAGGGCAATGTTTCTGATTGCATTGAAATAGTTTTTTGTTTTTTTTAAACTTGTGATTTTATGGATGAGATTTAAATCATGTTTAAAAAGGAACAAAATTATATGATTTGAACAAATTTTGCTCATTTCAGACACTACACAACTCAAATGAGAAAAGTTTTAATCTATTTTCACAGTTTTATGACTACAATGAAACGATATGTAACACAAAGTGATTAAATTAATTCTTATTCAATTTAATTAGGAACACAAAATATATAACAGGATAAATGTGAATTGAAAGCAATAAACTGAATGAAAGGCGTATAAATTTCCAAGTGATAAAAAAGTCAGTGAAATGCCAAATTAGCAGGTGTCCACATTTCTTACAGGTGTGAGGAATGTATATACTTAAAATGTGAAAAAGTTTATAAGGTGTTAATTAATGAAACGCCAAGAAGTTCAAATGTCCTCTCTATATGGAAAATTAAAAATGAAAAACCAAAATTATTTATATATTCATCAACGTTTCATCTTTATTTCAAGACTTTCTCAAGATTTGAAGAAATTGTAATCTTTTTCTTCGAATCAATCATCTTGAGAGTCTTGAAAAAGACGAAATGTTGATGAATATATCAATTTTTATTTTTCATTTTCGATCATGTTGGAATATTATTTCTATAATTTTCATCATGTATACGTATGCAAAATGGACATATGTATATCTATTATACTAAGTCTGAGTTCATCAACGTTTGTTTCCCTAAAATTTCTTTTCCTATATATACTTTAATGACATGCTAAAATATTTCTTACTTCTGGGATTGAGTTATGTTTGAAAAAACAGACAAACATTTGAATTCTTTTCATTAGCTGAAAATTGTAATTAACTGAACAAGGCACTCATCTCCCACTTAGTTATCTGTATAGAGTGATGAAGATGTTCCGGGTTTTTCCAAGATTTCATGGAGATATAACGAAGGCTTCAAATTGAAAGAGAAAAGAAGCTGAAGAAAACAGACGACTCAAAGATCAAAGAGATCTCCGGAAAGTCAACTAAAATAGCAATTCATTAATTAGCACAAAAGATGAAAAAAAAATGATGCAGCAGAAGAAACGAACATTTTAAAAAGTTTTTCAAAAAGTCTAACGGGTGTAGTGTTAACTAAAGTTGCATTGTTTCCCAAGGTGTAATTTAACAGACAGTTTAAAAAATATTTTAGGTTGAATCTTTCTGAAGTTATTTCATAGTTTCAACATACACAGATCACTTTTAGTCTGTTCTTTTTATATCAACTTTGAAGCTCAGATATCACCAGAACCCACGACACCCTATTTTATATCAAATTTATCTCCTAGTAAAGTTTCACATAATCAAAAAAAAAAAAAAATATATATATTCAAGTTGTTTTTCTTTTGCTATATATTTCTTTTACCTTCTCACTGTGTCGATTCAACCACTCTAAATGTTCAGAGATATTAAAAACTATTAGAGAAAGAGTGACTCTTTCCTAGCTAACATGTATTTACGTTGTATCCGAATACACTATGTAAATTAAATAACAAAATAATAAGACTTTCATTCTATATTATCTCTAAAGAGACTTATTGTTAGTTATGCAAAAAGAATCTTGTGTGAAACCTTCTCACTTCCTGCTGATCAGTGTGCAAATGAGCTAACCGAATGGGTCAAAGCAGGCATTGATGCTGATGTCCCCACGCAAAAATTCTTCAGCAAACCCCACTCTTCTCAATGGTTCATCTCAGAATGTGCAGCTGCTATTGCTGAGAGGCAGAAGGCATTCTGAAAATTCGGCCGCCATAAGTCAACTGCGAATAGACAAAAGTTTATAGAGGCAAGAAATGATTGCAAAGTAGTGATAGATGATACGAAGAGAAGGTAATACAGAGATAACCCAAAAACGCATTCAGTCACAGAAACTAGGTACTCGTGATTTCTGGACAATATACAATAGTGTGATGAACAATGGACAATCCCCCCGCTATCAAATCACAACGATGTTGTTTGCATGGCAACTGATAAGGCTGAACTACTTGCCCAGCATTTCGCCTTAAACTCCACTTTGGACTCAGCAAACCACCCCTCCCTAAATTCCCATTGCGGACCGAAGCCACACTTGATAACCTGGTCATCACCTCATCCCAGGTCAGAGACATCATAAAACAACTTGACACCTCTAAAGCTTGTGGGCCTGATCTTATACCAGTTATAGTAATAAAGAAATGCTCTGTTGAGCTGGCTCCTGTCCTCTCCAAACTATACAACAAATGCCTTGCTGAATCTTGTTTCCCTGATAGTTGGAAAATTGCCTCTGTGGTACCAGTCTTCAAGAATTCTGGAAATAGAACTGATCCTCAAAACTACCGCCCAATCAGTCTGCTCCTGATCTTTACTAAAATCTTTGAATCATTAATCAATCTAGCGATAGTCCGGCACCTAGTTAATGCTAAACTTCTTTCTGATCATAAATACGGATTTAGACAAGCACGATCTACTGCAGATATCCTAACGGTCATCTCTGAACACATACCATACACTGGACAAGGCAGGTGAAGCTAGGGCGGTAGTGCTTGATATATCCAAGGCCTTTGACAAGGTATGGCATGAAGGGCTTCTCGTAAAACTGCACTCATATGTCATTACTGGACAAATACTTAATATAATTAAATCCTTCTTAACAAAAAGAAAGATCCATGTTATCCTTGATGCCTGTTCATCTAAGCAACATGACATAAATGCTGGTGTACCCAAGGGATCCATCCTTGGACCTCTACTGTTCCTGATTTTTATAAATGACCTCCCTGATGTCATTGAGACTGAGATAGAAATATTTGCTGACGACACCATGCTCGTCATGTCTGCAAAACCGATGCGACATATTTGAGGCATTGGCTAAATCCTTAGAAAATGACCTCCAGTCTATAGTTGATTGGGGTAAAAAATGGATGGTAACTTTTAATGCCACAAAGACAAAGCTCCTTTCCTTCAATAACTACAAGAAACCTCTTCAACCACCGATTGTCATGGCAAATAACACCCTACCTGAAAGTTCATCATTCAAACTCCTCGGCCTAACTTTCACAGATAACATGAATTGGAATAAATACATTGAAGACATTGCCAGGGCTGCTGCAAAGAAAGTGGGCTCCCTCTACCATGCTAGTAAACTTCTCACACCTGACATTATCCTATATCTCTACAAAGCCATCATCCGCCCATGCATGGAGTATTGTTGCCACATCTGGGCTGGTGCATCATCCGCTAGTCTTTCCCTCTTATACAAGGTCCAAAAAAGAGTCGCCAATTTGATAGGTCCCTCACTATCAACCAAGCTCCAGTCCCTGTCCCACCACTGCAATGTTGCTTCCTTGTGCCTGTTTTACCAGTACTTCAATGGAATGTGCTCTGATGAACTTGCTTCTCTGGTGCCCCCACGACGTAGATTCACTAGACCAACCCGACAATCTGCCAAATCCCATCCATTCACTGTGGAGGTCCGCAGATGCCGAAGAGCTTTCTACTCCAAAAGCTTCTTTCCCTGTACTGCTGGACCCTGGAACTCCCTCCCTGCCCCCTATTTTCCTGACATGAAAAAATTTAAAACTAATGTAAAGAGACATCTCGCTGCGCAGCTCCCAACTTAGATTACCCCCCCCCCCCCTCCCAAACTTTTATCCTAATTTTCAGTAGCTCCTTACGTCTACAGTGGCGGCCTGCCTTGTTTGGAGTGAACTATGTTAAAAAAAAAAAAAGAAAAGAAAGTTCTATGGCCAAGCAATGAAAGTGAAAGTCATTTGTTTTTTTGTTTTGTTTTTTTTTTTAATAAAAAAAAGAATCCCCCAGATTAAAAGAAAGAGAATTATCCAATCTTAATTGAATTTTCAATATGTGTTAATAAAAGATGGTTAATATATATATTTGTTTTAGCTCACTCCACTCATTTCACGAAGGACGAAGTACTTATACTCATAGTCGAAACTAAGTGACTACTTTAAAAAAGATAACGTGCTATTATCACAATGAAAAAAAAAAAAAAAATTGGTAGAAAATAATACTCAAGTGGAAATGTAAACAAAAATAAAGCAAAAAAAAAACTGGAACGTCTGAAGAACTTTAACATTTTATTTAAGGCAGCGAGTATTTAAACACAGGTTCAATTCATTTTTTGGTTAAAAAACAATTTACTTTCACTTTCATTGCCCATTTCTAGATATGAAATCATAGTTTATGACTTTTCAAATAAAATCAAAGTGGAATAAATATTAATAATGGTTGTAACCCAACGAGTCATGGCTGCTTGTCAAGTTAAATATATTTACAAAACCGTGAAAAAGGATACCAGACATGAATACAAGTAAAGCAAATGAAAACCTGTAAAATGTGTTTTAAAATGGGAAAACTTTAGTGAAATGCAGGAGCGTTTATCGCTATGGACTCATAAAAGTCTGCATTTTCGCCAGACGGGAGTTTGATATTCATCCGCTCTCTGCAAATCCATGTATAAACAGATGTTTTCAAGTAATTTCATATCCTTTCTTTGGGAGGGGTCATGTGATCAGAGATTCAAAAATGTATATTTGTAATAGAGAGGGGGTGGTGAAAAGAACCAAGACAGAAGGATTTTGCTTGAAGGAAAGGGTTAACTTCTGGATGAGTGCACTTTCGAAACCCCAGATGGAACCTTCCAAACGATTTTATTTTGAGTAACATGAGACTGACACCAGACAAGCAATTCGTTTCTTTGAGCAGAACTTTTGAGACTGCCTAGGCCATAACACATGTTTTTAACATAGTATATTTTTGAGCTTGCATTTATAAAAAAGGTTCCAGGTGTTCGACATTATTATGAACCAGTTTGGAGAGGAGGGTTCCAGCTTGTAAGAGATCAGATAAACGGACAGTAACGTATATACGTGAGGGGCAAAAATAACAGAATTATGAATAGGAGGTTACAAGAAAATTGCCAACACCTCAACATGACATATGCAGAAGACAACACTCACCATCATTAGCGGAGGCAGTGGATAAGTCATTTTGCATATCAACTCTACTCCAGAAACACTTCTTAAAAGTTTGAGTTGAAGATCCTCTGCGATGTGCGAGTTTCAAGACACATTTATTGATTGAGCTCATCTGATGTTAACATTAGATGAATTCAATAACCGCATCTTGATTTTGTCGGAAACAGGCCGCCACCTTTCGAAGTGATGCACGATGCAACTAAATGACATTTTTAGAAACGGTAAAACGTTTCAGCTAATCATCATCGTTTCTGGTTTACCGTCCGTTTTACATACTTGCATGCGTTGGACGGCTTTAAGAAATTGACTTTCAAACTAACCTATCTCTGACCAGGTTTTTATTTATCCTTCAGGTTCATTTTTATAACTTTCTCCCATGTTTTCCTTGGCCTTCCCCTGTGAGCTGAACCTGCTACCTCAACTGTTCTACATCTATTAATCCAAGAACTCTCATCCATTCTTTTAACGTGGCCAGACCATCAAAGTCTACTCACATTACACATCCATCGTATCATTCTCATATCATTTCTCTCCACGCAATGCATGTCCTCAACCCTATCTGGCCAGATTTGACTTCCATACATAATCACACTGCATACACTGATAGACTCTTCCCTTAGTCGACAGAACAGCAGATTTATAAAAGTTTTGAATGCGCTGCATCGGCTAATGACTCAGTCACTTCTTGATTGCACTATCTCTCCGATGCCATTATTGCCATTCTTTCTGACTAGAGTTGGGGATAATAGCATTTTGAAAAGAAAATAATCGGGAGTATTCACCTATTAAGTTTAGTCATATTTCAAGGAGTTTTGGTATCAATCGATAGTAATCCAAAGAAGGTTGTTAAAAATCAAATCCCAACGGGATCTGGTTGAAATTCCATGTACTTTCTACATCAATCTGTATAATTTAATGTTAATAATAATATTCCTTTTGAAATAATACATATCCGTCTATTAAGAAAAAAAATGACTTTCTTTTGTAAAAATAATTGTCATCAAAATATTCTTTAAATAAATAAAACGAATGTTTCTTTGTTTTAAAAAGAATTAAATTATTACAATTTGAAATCAATAAGTAAATATTCTTACCATAAAAATAATTGTCAGCTAAATATTCTTCAAATCAATAAAACAAATTATTATTATTATTATTATTTGTTTGTTATGCCTCCTTGGGTATTTCCCCTTTAACTATCTTCTCAATTCAACTTAAAAAAAATTAAACTCTTAGTACAGTATCAATATCCAGATCAAATTCTGTCAAATATTTCATTTGACAACTCCCAAAAGTACCCCCTGAATTACTCCCTCCTACCACTTTCTCTGAATTTATCCAACCTCATCTTAAACTGATCCACACTATTGCTGTTCTTAATCCGATCTGGCAACTTATTCCAAAACCATATTGCTCTGTGAGCAAAAAAAAACTTAACTGGTTAACAGATCTAATTTTTGAAAACTGCCTTGACAATAACCTTCCATATCTAGGAGAAATACTAAAAAAATGCCCACCATAGTTAGAACTGCCATTAATTATCTTGAAAGTCTCAATCATATCACCTCTCATTCTTCTCTCCAGCAAAGTAATCAATCCCAATTTGTCCAATCTCTCCCTGTAACTGCACTCCTTTACTTTACTTATTAGTTTTGTCACCCTTCTTTGTGCGCCTTCCAGTTTCAATGTTACATTCCAATTTCCATGTCTAGTCACTGAAGCCCAGGCCTGGGTGCAGTATTCTATATGAGGTCTTATTAGAGCTTTATATATCCTTAACACAACATTTGTCTCCCTTGAAATAATATTCCTAACCATCCACCCGATCATTCTATTTGCCCTTGATACAATGGTCAAATATGATTATTTGCCTTAAATGTATTATCAAACCCCACTCCCAAATCGCACTCTCCATCTACTTCTTTGATTTCTCTGTTGTTTAGTACATATTCAACTCCAACATTCCTGGATCCTCTACGTGTAGTACTTTACATTTGTCTAGGTAAAATCCCAATTTCCAAATGTCCTCTCAATATGATAATTTATTTAGATCCATCTGTGTTATTTCCTTTGATAAGGTCTCACAAGTAGTTTAACATCATCAGCAAACAGTTCTATTTCTGAATTTATATTATTAGTAAGTTATTTATGAATATCAAAAACAACAAAGGACCCAATACTGAACCCTGCGGAACACAGGAGGGTATGTACTGTGATTTAGAATAATTATTACCAACCTTTACCTTCATAGTTCTATCCTTCAAAAACTCCCTCACAATATTTACCATTTTGTCAGTAATACCAAAATTTTTCATTTTCACTAGTAAACGATAATGAGATACCGTATCAAATGCCTTGCTAAAATCTAAATATATGATATCCGCACTATCCTCCTCCATCAAATATTCATTTATGATGTCAATACTTTCCAAAATATTAGATAATGTTGATTTACCATGGACAAAGCCATGTTGATTACAAGTTATATATACAATTAATATGTGGTTACTAATTATTTTTTCAAATACCTTACATAAAATACATGTTAGAGAAACTGGTCTGTAATTACTTTTTAAAAGTATCGAACCTTTTTTATGTAGCGGTATTACTATAGCTGTTTTGCAAATATATGGAATCTCTTCATATTCCATACATTTCCTAAACAAATTGGTTATTGCATTGATAAAGTATTTCAAGATTTTAGGATGCATTTCATCAGGTCTCATACGTTTACTAAGTATTATGTCTTTAGGTTATATTTTTAGTTCATCCGTATTTTTTGTTGTACCCTCCCCATAACAACTCTCCTGTAGTGGACCAAATTCTTCAAAAGAATGAACAGATTAAAAAAAAAATTGCTAGTACATCAGCTGTTTCTACTGGTGTGTCTGTTAAGTCCCCTGTCTCATCATCTCTTACTGTACTCACGCTCTTTTGAATTTTAGTTTTTGCTTTAACATATTTGAACAATGGTTTACAGTTGTATTTAATATTTCTAACAATCTTATTTTCGTGTTTCAACTTTTCTTTTACGTCTAGTGTTTCATATTCATTTTGTTTACTTACAGCATTTTGATAATATTCCATACTTGATATAATTCCAAATTTCCTCTAAGCTTTATATTTTTCTTTCCTTTTACGAGATAGACGATTACTGTCCCAAGCTAATTTTCTCATGGATTCCCTTGTTTGGAAAGTTTATAACTTCCGGAATATTTTCTATTATAGATTTTATCTTTCCTTTTAATTCCTCCCACATTTCATTAACACCAATTGTCTTCGAGCTATAATTCCAATCGATATTTTCTCCTTTCCTTGACACAAAATCTTTTGTAATTTTAGACCAGTTCCTCTGTTTTCTGTTTATATAATCAAACTCTGCCTTCATTTAAACTTCGACTTCAATGCATGCATGATCAGATTTACCTAACGGTGCTTTCAAATTTACATCTTCTATTATGCGTTCATTATTTGAAAAAATCTGATCCAATGTACCTTTTTTCTAATCTATTTCCATTACATTTATATCTAGTATCTTCTATATACCAATGCAAACCGTTTGTTGTAAATAACTCCAAATATTCGTTCTGCATTCTAAAGTGTTGACTAATTGAATTCATAGAAGACACAACTAAACCCTTTGTCCAATTTACATTTGGCAAATTAAAATCCCCGACCATTATTATATCTTCAGATTCTTCTGACGTAAATGGAATCTCACTCATTTGTTCTTTTAATCTATAATCTTCCTCTATGGACAAATTCAGAGATCTGTATATACATAATACGACGAAAACTCTGTTATAAGCATCGATTATTCTTAACGCCAAAGATTCAGTTTTATCAAACCAATCCAATCTAGAAGCCTTTAATGCATTATGTACATAAATAGCAGACCCCCCCAAAAACTTTGTATTATTTCCCTATCTTCCCGTATTAATCTAAATGTCACTTTTTGAAATGTATTTATTTAAAATTATACTGTTTTAGTTGATGACATCATTTGATTTTAGAAGAATTCATTTTAAAATCGGTAAAGTCAGAATGTTTTACCGGTGATTGCATATGACGTCGGTCCCAAATCTCTGGCATGATCACCTGATATTATTTTCACCGGGAAATCGCAATTTCAAATACAAACAAGTGATTTTCAGAAATTAATAAATTTATTAAAAAAAAAGATGTAAAAAATGCGAGTTTTTTTGGTTTATCTTTTGAAATTTGGAATTAATTGACTTGATAAAAGTTGCCATTTCTCTGCTGCATATAGAAACCAGAGAACTTTCACCAAGTAGTGAGGGGGGGGGGAGGAAGGATTTTTTTTTCTATAATATTTGTTCTTTGTTTATTTTCACATCAATAAAATTCCAAAAAGATAAAAGTAACCAAGTAAATAAAAAAAAGTTGAGAGGGTGAAAGTGGTAGGTAGAAAGTTAAGAGATGGGTAATTTGAGGAGTTATTTGCAAATTACTGCTAATTATAGCAATTAAAATAAAACTTTTCAAACATAATTCAATTCTAAAACAGGGGAATATTTCAGTATGTATTTCGTGATTAAAATATATTGGAAAATAAAGTCATAGGGAAAATAATGTTGATGAAATCTGCTTTAGTATAATAGTATAATAGATGTTCACTTGATAACCCGGACATATGCAAAAAAAAAAAAAAAAAATAAAAAAAAAAAAAATAAATAAAATAAAAGAAATAAATAAAATAAAAAAAAAGAGAAAAGAAAGAAAATATCTAGCTTAAGATATGCCACAACATCACAACAGCAACTTCAACAAAATGGAAGGGTGAAAGATAAATAAGCAGAAAGCTGCCAGAATGGGTCCATCCGCCCAATCAAAAAATGATTTAGTTCAACTGATATCTGAACAGTATTTACAACTATTCAAAAACATTCTTTTCAAGTCCGGCCTCTCATAGCATTCCTGTCAATGCATTTGGGATATAGAATATGTACAGATTGGTTCCAAAGTTTTGTTACTCCTGTTCTTATTTACATGAGGGCAGAGTTAGGCACAAGGTCGGTTTTAAATGTGCGGAAAATCCAGCTCCCCCAAAAAGGGCCACTCTGGATTGGAATAAAAAATAAAAAGCCTCAGTTTAGAAGGACTTCTCCTATATTGACCGAGGACAGAATAGACTAAGTGCCACATCAGAACATATACTACACTTTGTTCCTAGCAAAAAGGTCAAAGTCTTATATTACCCCTGTTAAGCTAAAAAAATATTGAATATTTGTTCTTTTGCTTTTTAGTAACACTCATTTTGGAGTCTTCAACACAGGGTCACCATTTTGTAGATTGCGTTCTCTGGAATACACACTGTAGAGTCGGAAATAAAGAGGAAAAAGGACCATAATTAAGAAACGGTCGTATTTACATATAGACACACTTATTCTCACATTGTTCAAAGTCAAACATAAAAACTATATACGAAGCAGGATAGGGGTGAAAACACCGAGCATAAGTTACTAAGTGAAAGAATACATTAATGTCCCAACAGAATCGATAAAGAACATCTATTGCCAGGGCCAGAGAGTAGAGTGAGATGTATGGATAATGTATAAATAAATATGACTTGCATTATGTTGATGATGTGTTCTTGGAGCCTATACGGCTGCTACCAGGAAGGGTCATGCAAAGATGCAGGGTCAGTCTAATCGCATCCAACGGCTTCGGCATCAGAGCCAGAAAGAGGCTAATATCCAGTTTCTGTATTTTCCACATGGGTAGAATTATATGTATTATTGATTTTCGGAAACAGGAGAATGTATTCTGATCAGCTAGTATGATTCAGGGGAGATAACTTGGATATAATTCATTGGATATCACTCCTGGTCTTACTAAAAAGTAACAATAATAGAGGAAGAATTAGGAGGGAGGTGGACAAACCAGAATTTTCCCGACATCTGGCCGAGTCAGTTTTCTGCGTTTATGATGATAACTTTGTGAAAAACTAATGAACCGATTTGGAGACAATCAGAAGACTAAGCAACATTTATAAAGACATAAATACTTTGCGATTAACATCGGGAACCAAAAATACATTTCCAGGTTTTATAGCACTTATTTAAGTAGGAATGATGAATAAACATGAAATTTAATTTCTGAAGTAATTGAAAACCGACATCTGTTACACGACCAATGGGATGATTCGTAACACAAAGTGATTGAGATGAGAAAACGAGAAGGTAAAAGTGACGCGTGAGAAATTAATTCTTATTCAATTAATTTCAGGTGAAAAAATAAGGTCCATATAACAGGGTTAAATATGGATTCAGATTGAGAGCAACGATATGAATAAAAAGGGCCTAGATTTATGAATAAAAAAAGTTTCGGTTTTCAAAGTAATATTAAAGTAAGAAAAATGATAAATAGCAAATGTCTAGTATGTGGTTAACTACATATATTTAAATATACAATATATTACCAAAAGTGTGAAAAAGGAATTTGTTAGTTAGTGATGTCGTCTGAGGTGTGTATAATCTCGTTATGCACACCTTTTGTGTTGTCATTTCTGTCTTCGATCAACTTACAGGACACAGGTTTTCTTTTAGGATAGAAAGTATTATTTGTGTCAGAAATATATATATATATATATATATATATATATATATATAGTAGAATCAAATATGAAACTAAAAGTAAACTTTTAGTAGATATAGTGAAATGGTTTAAGCTCAATATACGAGATAGAGCAATTATAAAGATAGATGAAAGAAGAGTGATAAACATGTCCAGATTTATTTCAAACTTCAAGGAATTATATAGATAGATAAGTTGGCTGATAAGATTTCGATCTTTGAAAACCCTTGGCTTAAGGAAAGAATAATAAACATAATTTTATTACAGAATATACCTTGCATTGAACAATTGAAATAAATCTGGACATTCGTACATGTTTATCACTCTTCTTATATATATATATATATATATATATATATAAGGCATTGCTCATTGGGTAAAACAATTTGAGCTCTCTGGCTTGAGGTACTTGCTTGTCTAGCCACACTGAAAATACAGCTGAACAGTCTGTATGTATGTGCGCGTGTGTGTGTATATATATATATATATATATAAATAAATAAATACGAGAGAGATAATTACACACTTGACTAAGAGATAAACAAGGCATGGACCGCCCTTATGCTAGACTATTGCAAATTACTTTTCAAGCACCTGAAGAGACGGAAGGGCAATACTGTTAATTAGAAATGGAATCATTATCCATGGCAAGGGCATGGCAGAATTTGAAATTTATACAGGAATCTACGATCCAGACAGATCAAGCATCAACAACCATTATTCATCCAAAAGGGAAATCCTCGAAAAGAATATGAAGATGAATCCTACGAATGTAGCCGTAGGACTAGGCAGCGAAAGATAACCCAGTGGGCATTCTGTCTAGACAACTACTTAAAAACAGTAAGAGACTAAAAAGAAAAACTGACAGAACGAGTCAATCATTATTGTTTTTGTTGCAGATATTTGTTATGCTTTGTTGGGCAGGTCTATTTTCACCACCTTCACAATTCAACCGTAAAAAAAAAAATTGCACAGAACTTTTACACTTAATGCAAAATGTCAATAAACTAATCAAATTTTGTTAAATATTTCACCCAAAAGTTCCCAAAAATGTCTCCTTAATACCTTATTTTTAATATTATTTCTGAATTACTCTAATTCCGCATTAAAATGTTCTATGCCATTGCTGTTCAAAAAAATACATTACTCTATTTAGTAAAAAAAAAAATACAATTGCTTTTTTAGAATACAATAGTTTTTTTTAGAATCTGCCATGACAACTTCAAAATGGTCACAATAGTTAGAAATGATATTATTTATTTTGAAAGTTTCTATTAAATCAACCTTCATTCATAAAGTAGTTAATCCTCATTTCCCATCTTTCCTTGTAACTGTTTATTTTTTTTTTGGCATTCTTTATTGTAGGCGTTCCAATCTCCATTTCCATATCTCGCCAATAGCTTCCACCAGAGACAATACCATTATCAGAACTAGAGGATGAATCTAATACATATCCCACTGTTAGACAAGCCACCCGAACAAAGAATTGGAGTAACAAACGAACATGGAAAATGACGAAGCAACAAATTAAAAAATAATTTCATGTGGAACAAAAATTGAGATAAACAACACCCCCCCCCCCTAAAAAAACAACCGTTAGTTAGCCGGGGTCAATGTTGATAGTGAAGTGGGTTATGGTTAGGGTCAGTGTCGATAGTGAAGTGGGGTGTGGTATATTACATTGTTTGAGTGCGATTTTTGCAAGATGTTTGGTTATGGAGTAAGAGACAAGCCTGAGGTTAATGTTAGATGGTGATGAGAGAAGGCTGAGAGCGCTTTCAATGCACTTGCAGCATGGGAGGGAGGATTCAGTCTTCAGGAGGGTGTAGTTTGTAAGATCGAAATTGTGGTTACAAGTATTCCTGTGCATAACTATTTTATCCTCACACTCACACACACACACACACACACACACACACACAGTTTCAATTACCTACTAGACACCACCCTCAAGTGTCTTCGGTCTCTGTAAAAGGGTTTGTCAGGACAACCTGACATAAGGATACTTCACCCTACAAGTAAACTCTGGCCAAATATTCAAAATAACAATATTCGAAGCTCAAATAAGCTCTTCTCGGTTTGGCTATACACCAGTCTATGGTGCACTTTCTCCTAGTGATGTTACCTTAAATAATAGCATATAGCTTAATACTCCACCAGACCGGATGAATTCTTGTCCTGGAATCCGGTAAGATCAAGAGACCACAAGAAAGATATACTATAACATAATCAACTGGTCAACTTGGCGAGAGGAAATTTAATATTCTTAACTTCTTTACTAACTCAACGTTTGAGAGGTAAAGGAGAACTTTAATGGAACACTTGAATATCTATGTATCTCATATAGAGATCAAGTGTTAGCCTAAGGAAGGGGTCCCTTGATTTCTGAGAACTTCGACTGAAGTAAAATGAAAGAAAAATAAAGAAAAAATATAAAGAAATAAAATGGATCTTTACTCTATAAGGAACTTTGAGCTTTTATTTGCTATGATGGCTTCAGCATTTACAGTCTAAACAGAAGTTTATCTTTCGTTGTAAGCGTCAAGTGATATATCACTCTTCTGTACAACTATTTAAAGACACTTGTGATATTACAAGTACGTTCATTAACCAATCTTAATTTGCACACATAACCAAACGCTATGTAAGATGCAAAGAGTTATTGAGATAGAAGCCCGCAAAAGCATCTACTATTCCTCTTTTCATGCAAATTGATACAAGAGCAAATCAATTCTCTCTTTCGTCTCTAATGTCAACTCTAAATATATTCTATGATAAATGCCAGTATACTGAAATCATATGCCCTTAATAGGGTTAAGATGAAAATTCATATACACTAAATGTACAAAAGCAAGGAAATTCTCAATTTTTTACACTTTTATTGTCATTAAGGGTATGACTACATATCAACCAAACCATTTCATTATCACATCACTACAGTATAAATCTCTATGCATGAGTGGATGAAGTGTGTGAGGTGCGCTGAAGAAAAATTCCTACCAGTAAAATACATAGCCCTGTTGTGCTCGCATACCCTTAATGACAATAAAAGTGTAAAAATTTGGGAATTTCCTTGCTTTTGTACATTTAGTGTATATGAATTCTCATCTTAAGCCTATTAAGGGCATATGATTTCAGCATACTGGCATTTATCATGAAATGTCACTACTTTTGTAAAGGCTATGCCTCAATACAATGGTCATTTTTAAGGTTTTTTGGAATTTTCTGGAAAACTAAGGTATATGGTAAACTGAAATTAAAATGCCATCAACTAGACCCTAGAACCTCTATCTCTGCCAAAAATCAGCTGAATCCATCAAATAGTTGATGAGATACAGGGTGGCACATACGTACATACGTACACACGGATAACACAAAATCATGCCTGACCTTTCTGGATCTCTGGGTTGCCTTGACTAATGATGCTGAAATTCTACACACTTATAGAACCTATCAAATGAAAATTTTGTTCAAAGTTTTAACTAATTTGGTTTATTGGTTTTTGAGTTATGATTGATCAATGAAATGAGATTTCTAGCATAGGCCATTTGTGTAGTCTATTAAGGGATAGAGCGCTCTCGCGCCTCCCTTGATTTTCTTTCAGCACACAAAAGGAATTACTACGCTCACACATATACCGCTAAGTGAACCACATCCATTTGAACATGGATGCACTCATATACTTTTTTTTAACATACAAGGCAGGCCGCCACTGTAGACGTAAGGGGCTACTGAGAAAAAAAAGGGAGAAGGTTGGGGGGGGTCAACCTAAATTGGGATCTGCTCAGCAAGATGCCTGTTTACATTAATTTTAAATTTCTGCATGTCAGTACCGTCTGGGAAACAGGGGGCAGGGAGAGAGTTCCAGAGGCCAGCAGCACAAGGAAAGAAACTATTTGAGTAGAAAGCTCACCGGCATCTGGGGACCTAATACTTAACGACTCATCAAGAGAAAAGTGTAGTCTCAGAACAGATACTACACTTCATAGTTTGTCCTCGGTCAATGAAAAAGCGATCCTTCTAGACCGAGTCAATTTTTATTTTTTGCCCCAATCCAGAGTTCCCCTTTTTAGGGAGCTGGATTTCCTCACATTAAAAACCGACCTTGTGGAACTTAGAGCTCCATGAAGTTAAACTAACCCGAAAGACTAAACTTTCATAGATCATTTATTATACCCCGTATATGAAGTTATACTTACCTGCCCTCCATTGTGGAAAAGTTAGACAGGATGTCTGCTTGTAGCGGGGAATCTAGCTTTCTCTAAATAGGGGTTACCTCAGACGACTGGCGGTAAATCAATTTATCCTCCTGACCAAACAGAACCATACTTCACCGATCCATTTCCAGCTTAGATAATGCATGTGTATGAAGTTTATGCTATTAAAAAAGTCTTATTTTTTTAGTATTTATATGTAAGGTTCATACACGAGGTCAGTTCATGAATTAGCATGCTATCATATAACCATGTATATGTATATATCGACTAAATGGGGACAGAGAAAGAAAGTTATAGTCAAGAGCATGTACATGAGAGAGCGGGGAATGGATAGGCGAGCACTTGATAAATAGTCATCAATGTGATTTAATTTGCTGATGTGAAATTTGGTGATAATAAATTCGATCTTTTTTACGCAGGAAAGCAGTTTATGAATTCTATTTCTTCAAAACCGGACATTTGAGAAGTTTGTTCAGTATCATAAATCTTTAATTGATGTCGCATTTTTCTTTATTTCATTTCTTTTTTTTTTGATGAATAACAAAACTGAAATTTGATATACTAGATGAAGCCTTCGATAAGACTTGGTGTCGTGTTTACCCTGGGCGGGCTGAGCTTTGGTCTTTGTATGACGTCATTTTCGATCGAACAGGCCTTCTTAACGAAGGTCGTAGCTGAGCTGGCTTCCACTGAAAGAGGAAGTTTATAGAAAATGCGAAATTCACATGCGGTCTCCAGACGCATGTACATCCTGGTCAGGGGAGATAACATACAACGCCTGGTATTCCCAAATGGTCACCCTTCCGACACTGGCTTAACTTCGGTGATCTGATCAGAACTGATGTGTCAACGCGATTATACCGTACCATATTATCCATTAAAATGTTGTCTCGGCCTTTTGGCTAAGATCAAAGTGTAGTATCTGTTCCGATGGATACTGCACGCCTGTCCTGTGCAGTTCTAGGAGGTCCACCCTCCCAGGCTTCGCCTCCCCTCTTTGGGGAGGAGTAAGTTTATTGCTTACTGTCTGAGGCGCCCCTACCGGGGAATGCCGACGGGGCTGCCCAGGCAATTTTTAAATGGCCAGAGTGCTCACCTCTCGAGCGCTGGCTTTTAACCCCACTTTCTCGACCCAAGCTGTGGTCACATCTTACTTGTGGGAGTAAGATAAAACTGGCCTTGTGCCTAACTCCTGGGGAGGAGTAAATACCTGTTAACGTCGTACACATTTTGTATCAGTATGTCATAGCTGATTTGTTTACCTTTCAAACTTCCGGTAATTATCTGCCCTTAGACTGTTCTCACTTCCTGTCCCCACTTGTAATGGCGTCCTATGTAAATAAAGTTTGTGTTCATTTACTCTCCGTCTCTGTTCTTAATCCAACACAACAACACATTTCACTAAAATATTGTATTTTTCACGATTTCAAACCCTTCCTCAGTCACTTTTCTTTGAGAAAACGTTTCATTTTTGGACAAATTAAAAAAAAAGGCATAACAAAAAACCATAAGATAAAAAACAAAACGAATGACAGCGAGTGTCCAAAAGCGTCGACATTTTTTGCAATCCCCGAGAAGAAACAGAAAACTACGAGATGCAAGAGTTACCGAATATACGCGTTTCACGTTAAGAGCCCAGAAATGCCAAGACAAACTCATCTATGGCTGTTTTTGAACGAGTTTATTCGTGCAACTCTGAAAAGGGAAACTTTATAAAAAACATGAAAATTTAAATATAAACAACCATGTTTAGATTCAGGTTTTCTACTTAATTTGGATCTTGTCTGCTTGTCCCCCTGCACACTGGATGACGTCAGACATGAACAATTCTCACACAAAATATCTTTTAATCATTCTTAAATTTCTGAATACATAAATGTTTTGTTCGTTAACGATGTTTTTTTATAATGTCTTTTATTCATAATATGCAGTTTTGTCCGTTATTCCATTTACTTACATTTTAAATGTTATCGTGATTCTTGGTATATCCAAAGACGCGTCCCTCGTTCATCCACACCAAAATCAATTTAAACAAGTACGAAGGTGAATTTAGTAATTGCTAAATGGTGACCCTCAATCATTACTATCACACTAACCAAATTAGCTCTGATTATACAGGTATATAAAGGTTAATGTAGTTTGATTGAAGCATTGTTTAGTGTACATATAAAAGGTAATTTATAGAAGGCAGAGGCGTAACGGATAAACACTAACTGAAGCAAATTAAGGCGTAACGGTGGAATGAGTTTAAAAAAAATGATATTAATAAAAAAGTGGAAACTTCAAAACTCATTCTACCGTTATGTCTTAATTTGCTTCAGTTCGTGTTTAACCATTACACCTCTGCATTGTTTTGCCTTATATATATATATATATATATATATATATAACACTTTTGCTATCTTTATTATTTTATTACGACCCCCCACCCTAAAACAAGATTTGGAAGGGAACAGTTGAGTATAATTTGAGATTAGACTCCAAACAAAACGTTGAAGGGTAGTTCTACAACTTCCGGTTTATTTAGAAAACATCCCAGAAGATAATTTTGGCATCCCATTATGAAGGGATTATACTCTCTAAATATCAGGAAGAACGTGATTAAATATAAAATGATATAAAAAAGAATAAATAATATATATATATATATATATATATATATATATATATAACAAATATATCATCTTTATGTATTTGTATGTCATTATACTTATTTACCATCTACAACACATTGTAATAGTGTTCCATCCCTTACGTTACGGTACTCCTAACAAAATCGGATGTTTGATCTTTGAATAACTCGGCCTGTATAGCAGCCTCATTTCGCCCACACTCTACGCCCACGCAGAGATATATGTGCAAATCAGATCTCATCAAAGCGTAACAGCAGCCGACACAGCAGTATATAAAGGATGCGTTTTTCTCACTTTATAATACTTTGGGGTCCGTCCCACTCTCGTCACTCGATAGGACGCATATCTCCATCATTTCAGTACGATCGACCAACCTCGTCTATTCTGCTTGATCAGCCGTAGCCACTACAGCAGCGGCATGAGCATGAACAACAGCAGCCACATAAAAAGCAACAACTTTCAGTGAATCTATAAAGGATATTTCGACCAGAATAAACATCATAAACTAACGACCCACCATTTTCTGTCGATTCACTGAATTATGAACTTATTCTTAACAATGATTGAACTTTGTCCTAACATGCGTCTAAGATCAGTTATTTGCCCTTTATCTCCAGGAGAAGTTTTGTTTTGTAATATGTAAATAAAGAAGCAAGATGACCTGTTCAAATAAGTTCTGTGTTTTGTGTTTGGGCGGTGAAATTTAAAGATAACAATTGACGACGAGGTCAAAAATGATACCGCTGGGGGACAATGAAGGAATGGGACAGTGCGGAGGAAGAATAGCCATATTACATCGAAAAAACAAAAAACAAACAACTTTTTCTTCGTCTTAACAGAAGATAACAGACGGGCAATATTTTTGTTTTTGATTGGCGAACACTAAGAAAACAGGTCGGAGGATTTGGTTTGGTTTATGGCATATCAACCATCTATGGGTTATTTAATGCTGAATAAAGTTATCAAATATAATTCTATCGGTAGGATAATTATTTATATTCCCAGAATACATTGCTCGTAGAAGGAGATTTCACAGAGAAAGCATATGGCACAACGATAGTGACCCTTTTGGGGGAGCTGGAGTTCCGCACATTTATAAGCCTTGTGTCTGATATTCCTCGTACTCGCGACAATGTGTTAATTAAATCAAAATGTCAGTACAACAGTGTGAAGGAGTGTGTCGTCAATCAGATTTGAGCCTAGCCGAATTTGGCAGATGTTTATGTAATCACAGGCTCGAAGTTAACGGAAAGGTCAGAAAGACTGAACCCAATGAACTCGTCACCGCAGAATTGTGAATTAAAAACATCGGTGACTGTATTTTCCTTGTCTCTTTCTACTTGATATGTATATTGTCCCCTTTTCCTTCACTTTCAAACGTTTCACTCTCTCTATCACTGTATCTCTGTCTCTCTATCACTGTATATATATATATATATATATATATATATATATATATATATATCTATTTATCACAGCAAAGGAAATTTGCAGTTAAAATTTATTTTTCGTACATCACGGGTCGTACGTAAACCAACTCTCCAGCCTACTTTTGAATTTTTAATTGTTCTTTTCGAAAGCTGAAATGAATAAAGAAATATTTTCTTTTATTATAAAAATGTGTTTGCTCCCTTCATACAGCGTTCAATTTCAGCAGTCGATGGTTTTCTCAGCCCAGATCATTAATTCTCTGGAGAGAATTAATTATGCTTAACACACGTCAAGTCTACGGACGGGATCAACACTTATATTAAGGGAATGCAACTAGCGTTCCTCAGGGAGCTGGGGTACCGTACCAGGACATTAACAGTCCTTCCAAAGGCGTCCCCACCAAGTTCCCCTCCCCCCGGCAAGCAATAGTTTCACAAATGGAAACATTGCTCTTAGACCCCCCACACGCACTACTCTCATAAAACATCACTTCTTTGAAAATATTACTCCTTGGCATAGGTAAGCTTCTTTATTTTCAATGTGATTGACCCTAAGCAACCGCCTTCTAGCATTTATTTGGGGATAAAATAAGGAGAAATAAGGTTTTGATTTTTTTGAAAAATCAGATAGAATAATATGGTTGGATGAACTTATAACTACTAGGACATGACGTAATCAGCTGATTGATCGGGCCTCTCCAACCTCCCGTCTAGCTAAAGTAAGGACCGAAATGAACGAACGCCTAGCAACCAGAATCCTGTCCTACGGCATCACAGGTCGCCACCCACGGCCAACAGATGGCCTCATTTTCGTGGTCCCGCCGACAGGGCGAAAAAGCCGGAGGAGAAAACATTTGAAAAACTATGTGTTTTAATGGAGCCAATTCCAAATGAAATTCATAATTGTTTCCGGTTCAATAAAAGAGATATAAAAGAAGGCAAGTCCATCAATGACTATATAGCTGTATTACGGAAATTGTTGGAGCACTGGAATTTTGAAGAAAAAGTAAATGAACACATCCGGGATAGTTTAATTGTGGAAATAACAGACAAACAAATTCAAGATCTTTTACTTAACGAGAAGGGTTTTAACGTTGGCAAAGGATATTGAAGTCACAGTGTCTATAGAAGCGGTCAGGAGGTCTTCGAATATTGGGAACACCAACAAGCGAAACAGAGTCAAACGTTCACAGATTACCAGAAATATGCGAACACTACCGTTGTGGGGACATTAGTTACTTTGTAGACAAATGCCCATTCAAAAACAAAGAATGTTAAATATACAGGCGAATTTACTTGTCGAAAGTGTAGACACTTTTAATGCAACAAGATGGAAAGAAAAAAACGGTGAACAAGCCTCGCGTGCATGGCCCCCCTCTGTATGTGACTCGATGTGGCGAGTGTAAAATGCAATAAATTTGGGCAATTTGGGGCATTTTTGATCCGCCTTTGACCCCCTGGGGGCACGAACCAGATTTTTTCCAAGGTCAGCGATACTTATTTTCTATTATGAACAATTGCCTCCGCATTTTGGCCAAGTTTCACAGAAATTGAATGGATGGATGAAAAGTTATGGGGAAAAAATGTCATTTTTTGCCATTTTTGGGCCTTTTGACCCCCTGGGGGGGCTAACCGGATTTTTTCAAAAATCGGAGAATGTCACTTTCTAACCTGATCAAAGTTACAACTTCATGCAAAATTTCAGAGAAACCTTATTAATGCAATCACTAATAACATCTTCAGAGTAACCATTATTAATGAATATTTCTCTGCTGATAAAAACAATTCATTAAAACGTTAAATCTATTTGTGGAACTTTGACCCTCCGTTTCTTTTCACTCTCCCCTTTCAATCGTTTTTAAACCAATATGAATTTATTTTAATCGCTTCCGTCAATTCCCTGGCACATTCGAGTTCCCCTGTGTGCTCTTTATTTTCGTCAATAATATTTCTAATTCATTTAAAACTATCCATTTTCTCCTGGCAAAATGGTAGCTGAAAGGGCCGTAGAGATTGTTTCGTCAATTTTGTTTAAATGTATATATCAATGTATAGGGTAATCTCCTAAATTAATAAACGTATGTTTTTTTTAAAAACATGACCATTTAGGGAGGTGCCACCGAAACCGTACCATATTCACAAAGAAAAAAAAACAGTAAAATTTAAAACTAATGCTATCTTTATTGTATATACCCATTCCAGGATGGGTATACACATATATATCTATATTAATATATATAGATCTATATCTATATATCGATCTATATCTATATATCGATCTATATTAATATATATAGATCTATATCTATATATCGATCTATATTAATATATATAGATCTATATCTATATATCGATCTATATTAATATATATAGATCTATATCTATATATCGATCTATATTAATATATATCGATCTATATTAATATATATCGATCTATATCTATATATCGATCTATATCTATATATCGATCTATATCTATATATAGATATATATCTATATATAATTTTAAAAGTTTAAACGTGTGTGTAAATGAAAGTCACCAAACACGGAGATCTAAGTTGTATAGAGTTCAAATGTAATTGGTAAATCCAGAAGAATCTGCAAGAAAATCCAACGGCGAAGATTCCACCCAAGTCCTTAGTGGGGGGATCAGACAAAATTAGCCATATTAAGAAAACGCATTTCTTTCTTTTTTCAAGTAAACACATCCAAAGGCAAAAAGCAGCGAACCAAACCTCAATGAAAATTGGAAATCCGAATTGTTGTAAAGTGTGAAACTTACTTGGAATTGTGGGATATGTAGGCGAGGGTAAGAGTGAGAAAAAAGTGGAAATAGCAAAGGAGGTAGGGGGTTAGGAGCCTAAAAGACAGAAGAAAAAAAATGGGAAAAAACAAAAACAAAAAGGAAAAGAAAAAAACAGAAGAAAAGGAGAGGAAAAAAAAAGAAAAAAAGAAAAGAGTAAGGAAAAAGCAAGAGAGAATGAGGAGGGGGGCGCCAATCCTATGAGTGGGGAAAGGGGTTAATGATATTTAGGCAAAAAAAAGTAGAAAAAAAAAATCTAGGGTGGTCAAAATCAAGAATTTTATAGCTTTTGGTCAGTGCTTGAATTGAATTCCCGTAGGGTTTAAAGTTTAGATTAAATGCAGATAAGCTTCAGAGGTTATAACCAGAAATGGATTTTGCTAAGATAAATAGACTTATTGGCGAGGCACAGAGAAAAAATGGCTGTGAAGATGATTAGATAGAAAAATAAAAAAACTTAGGTGTGGAGATGGGGTCAGAAGGGTTATGGGATTCTGAGAGGTGAAAAACGGAGCTGTTCCCCCCCCCCCGTAATGGCTTTAAAAAGTCCTAAGGATTCAATAGATATCTATGTAGAATAAAATAGATATCTATGTAGAATAAAAATTGTTCTGAAGGATTTTGAACTAATTGTCATTCTATAAAATGAATTGACAATGTAGGTTGTTAAAATATGGAAAAGAGAGTAAGGATGTTTTAGCAGATACAGAGTATATTAATAAAATTAAATAGTGAATAAGCAATAGAAAGTGAGAAATAGAAAAATAAAATAAAGGATAGAGAAATAGGATGAGGAAAATATAAAATATAATTTTAAAATGGGTATAAATAGGCATCACGGCGACCTACCCCAACTTGAATGTGCCTATATGACACTACATACAGCAATCAAATTTATTTAATTCAAATAAAGTATTAAGATGATTAAGAATCTTTTTAATAATAATTTAAATTTTATATCATAAAAATTAAAATCATGCAGTGATTTTATCTTAATTATCAACACACACACATTTTTTTTTAACACATTTCACCCCAAACAAGGCAGGCCGCCACTGTAGACGTAAAGAGTTACTGAACATTTGGGTGTAGGTTTTGGGTGTCACCCCAAGTTAGGAGCAGTGTAGCGAGATGTCTGCTTACATTAGTTTTAAACCTCTTTCTGACCGCCAGTATGGATTTAGACAAGCACAATCTACTGCAGACACCCTAACAGTCATTTCTGAACACATATATCATACACTTGACAAAGCAGGTGAAGCTAGGGTAGTAGCGCTAGATATATCCAAGGCTTTTGACAAGGTATGGCATAAAGGGCTTCTCCTGAAAATACGCTCATACGGTATTACTGGACAATTACTTATTATAATTAGATCCTTCCTAAACAAAAGAAAAATCCAGGTTGTCCTCGATGGCCATTCATCTAAGCAACATGACATAAATGCTGGTGTACCCAACGGATCTATCCTTGGACCTTTGTTGTTCCTGATCTATATAAACGATCTCCCTGATGACATTGAGTCTGAGATTGGTTTATTTGCTGACGACACCACGCTTTACTCTTGCCATGTCGACAAAACAGACGCGATTATATCTGAGGCAATGGCTGAATCTTTAGAAAATGACCTCCTGTAGTGGATTGGGGTCATAAATGGTTGGTAACTTTTAATGCCGCAAAGACAAAGCTCCTTTCCTTCAATAAACCTCTCCAACCACCGATTATCATGGCAAATAACACCCTACCTGAGAGTTCATCATTCAGACTCCTCGACCTAACCTTCACAGGTAACATGAATTGGAACAAATACATTGAAGACATTGCCAAGGCTGCAGCAAAGAAGGTTGGCTCCCTCTACCGTGCTAGTAAACTCCTCACACCTGACATTATCCTGTATCTCTACAAAGCCACCATCCGCCCATGCATGGAGTATTGTTGTCACATCTGGGCTGGTGCATCATCTACTAGTCTCTCCCCTCTTGACAAGGTCCAAAAAAGAGTCGCCAACCTAATAGGTCTCTCACTGTCAACCAAGCTCCAGTCCTTGTCCCATCGCCGCAATGTAGCATCCTTGTGCTTGTTTAAAAAATACTCCAATGGATTATTCTCCAATAAATTGGCTACTCTGGTGCCCCCTCGAAGTAAATTCACTAGACCAACTCGACAATCGACTAAATCTCATTCATTCACTGGAGGTCCCCAGATGCCGGAGAGCCTCCTACTCAAAGAGCTTCTTTCCTCGTGCTGCTGGCCTCTGGAACTCCCTCCTTGCCTCCTGTTTCCCCGACATTACTGACATGCAGAAATTTAAAACTAATGTAAACAGACATCTCGCTGCGCAGATCCCAATTAAGGTTGACCCCCCAACCTTCTCCCCTTTTCTTTTTTCGCAGTAGCCCCTTACGTCTACAGTGGCGGCCTGCTTTGTTTGGGGTGAACTATGTTAAAAATAAAAAAATAAAGGTGTAAGATCAGGCCCATAAGCTTTGGTGGTGTCAAGATTTTTTATGATGTCTTTGACCTTGGATGGGGTGATGACCAGGTTATCAGTTATGAAAATATATTTATGGCAATTAAGCTACACAGAGGCTTCCGCGTTCCATCCCCGTAGGGAATCGTCAGGCTAAAACACAAGACCGAAAGGAGAAAAAGTCAGCGCCCAGTGGAAGAGCCAGGCTGACGATTCCCTATGCCATAAATATATTTTCATAACTTACTACCTAGCTTTACTCACTGTTGAAATAAATACTGAAAACTGATGCATAAAAGATTATATCTCCTTATAACATTTTATGTGGATACATGAAATGATATTATATAACAGGATAACAAACGTAAAAAGATGTGGGTTTCTAATCAACAGATAAAATTGAATAGAGACATGTAATAACGTATACCAATACAGCAAAGAATACTTCTCTCGTGCATGGACTTAAAGTGTGATGAAAGATTGGTATAGGATTCAATATAGATTTTAAGGTTGAAACAATAATTAATAGGATTGTCTCAAACATAGAAGTCGCTTGAATGCTCATGAATTTGGGGAATCTGAAAGGAACCCGTCTTGGGGGTTGTCACAAAATGGAATTCAAACATCGGCCACTTCAATATGGCTAAGTCTGTCAAGATAGTCTTTTCTTGGTGAAGTGTGCTCCGTTGAACGATAAATAAATCTGGTTCTGAGTTGGTGAAACTTTTATTTCAGCTTGACTGGTGAAATAAATTCGTCTTCACCAGACGATAGATTCTTTGGGACTGAAGTTTTTAATGTCCTATCTTAGTCAGCCGGAAATTGAGAATGATTTCAAAGGCTTTTCATTGGTTGTTTGATCATCTGGCTTCCGCTTGACTTCGACTGACCCCTTTTCCTCAAATTCTCCTCTCGGTCAGTCATTTTAAATTAATAATAAATTAAGAATAATTGATTTCACGTATTTATTAATTTCGAGATTTGTAATTGGGTTAAGTAAAATGATGACCTATCTGGACAAAATCTGAACATCTCTGTGGCAGGTAGGCGTGAAGAAAAAGAATCGCCATTTTCGCTATTGCCAAACTGAAAAAGGGGAACACAAAACTGGATTCATGCATATGCGTCATTAATCTATTTTTACCTTTAAGCTGAGAAATAAAGAAAAATGCACACACAAAAAATATTAACAGTTACCGTCTTTTGGGATTTAATGAATTCTGATTCGAATTAATTTCGATCGTATCCTTTTTAGAGAATTTCCTTACAAATTATATATACTAGAAAATACACTTTTGCTCCACTTTTAAAACAGGATATAATGTTACTAAACCTTATGTCTAGAATCCTTATTCCCATTTTGCTCAAAATCAATTACAGGATTTTGATTCTAAAAATGTTATGGTTAAGGGGTTTTAAGAAATTGGAACTCAGTGAATTTTGCGTAAATAGTGTCTAGCGACTAAAGTTCAAATTTAATGCAAATCTGAAATATTTAAATTTGGGGAATATTTATTAATATCTTTTATGAAAATTTCACAAAACTCAAAAGTATCTAAATTTTCACGAAAGGCTTTTATCTCCTTTTTCCTTTACATGAAATTAAATTAAACTAAATATAGTCCACATTTGGAACCCTTACGCCTACCAGCTGCGTTCCAAACTTCACAATGATTGTCTCATGAATTTAGGAATACATCCGATACATAGAAATATAAACATATGCACCTACTTAGAGTGTAGCAATCGTCACATTTGACGCTTTGATGTAAATGATGGTGGTGGGGGGAGGTAAATGATGGTGGTGGGGGAGGTAAATGATGGTGGTGGGGGGAGGTAAATGATGGTGGAGGTAAATGATGGTGGGGGGAGGTAAATGTAGGTAAATGATGGTGAGAGGGGGAGGTAAATGATGGTGAGAGGGGGAGGTAAATGATGGTGAGAGGGGGAGGTAAATGATGGTGAGAGGGGGAGGTAAATGATGGTGAGAGGGGGAGGTAAATGATGGTGAGAGGGGGAGGTAAATGATGGCGAGAGGGGGAGGTAAATGATGGTGAGGGGGGCATAGAAATTCGACAAAACATTTTATAGATGATACAATATTTATACTTAAATTTGCTGCATTCTCTGGTGCCAAATATACTATGGAGACAAGATGATAATCGACCATCTCTGAGACTCGTAGAGGGACAGACGGGAACTTTTCCATTCAGTAAATACGAGCAAGATATTAGATTCACATGGATTGGAAACGTAGATGAACGAGAAATCATTCTGAAGGTAAATCAGTTAACAATAACAACATTTATTTAGTGTATGATGTGCGAGAGAATATGTTGTACATGTGCATAAAGAATTGAATATACATGTATTGGTTTGAAATCATTTCTAAGCGACATGAGAAGATGTATATGTGCATGGATACTCAGGGAGTGTCTATACAATGAATAAAAATACCTAACTCCATAAGACGTGATGTGTTACATATTGTCAGATCGAAGTATATTATATAGAGAGGAGAATTTCGAATGCACGTCTAAAAAAAATAATCTAATATATGAAACATCAGAACCAAGGATAACTAAAAAATTAATATGCTTTGCAATTATTAAGCTCCCAAGAGTTATCTGTAAAACAAACCTGAATATAAAGGAGTCCCTTATCCTGCAGTTTTATATAATAAAACACTTCGATGTTAAAAAGTATACCGTAACATGTTCCAGCCTGTACACGCTTTGAATTGCGTAATACAATAAGGTGGTACCTTAGATGATAAAGAAATATAAGTAGATGCTGGTGGAAATTAACACTGATGAGAGTTTAATTTTGTCTCCAGGGGATTCCAGAAAGTATTACATTTCATGGGGCTGTATGTGGTAAGTAAAGAGGGCACCGACCTTTTTCTAATGTGGTAAAGAGAATAAAGTAGTTATAGACTTGATATAAAGAGGGCCAGCTCGCGTATTCCGACAAGGTTGTCAGGGTTAGATGAAGAATAAGTTCACACAAAATATAATGTAACACAAAGCCGGAAGGTGGGAGGGGAAAAAGCCAGCGCCCAAGTGGAAGAGCCAGGCTGACATCTAAAAACAGCCTCGGCAATCCGTCGGCATTCTTCGGTAGGAGGCGCCTACAGCAGTTAGTGATTAACTATTGTGGCCGACGCCACAACTAAGGGGATATATGTACGACCTTTATTTCTTTGTTGATTCAGCCCTTCTTCGTCTCTGAGGTAGAGAAGAGGGGCTGATCTCGCGAAATCACGTTGCCAGAGGGTTCCGGCCAATCAGGGACCAACAGGTCAGCTTGACCATGCGTGGTTTGGTCCCTTTGGTCGGGGGATTCATTCTCTCATAACCATTTGTCCGGCAATCCTTCGCCACTGTGGTTAATCCTTTTTTCTTAACTCCCGACATAATTAATAACACCGGGGCCATACTATCTCCTTTCCAAAGAGGGAAGGCCTTGGGGTGGTGGACCTCTAAGGACTACCAAAGACATACCACAGATAAAAGGCCACCGAAATGGCCAGTGTCTGTCGGACTTATTGTCGAGACCGATTTCTTGACTAGTATTTATGAGGAAGAATCATCAGACGAGTTTCGTCTTCAAAATCATTTTCTTCCGCTCACTGAAGAATAAGTTTACGCGCCAGCACGATGATAGTAGTGGTGTAATTTTGTTATATACGTTTTGTTATCACATACGTACACTCTAGATATATTCGCCACTTGATATATTAAGCTCTATTTGGGGCATTTTCAAGTGTACTTAACAGAACGAAAAAAAAGGATGAAAAAACAAATATGTAACAAATAAATGTTACCAAAGGCAAGATTACTACTCTTCTACCTACCTGAATCAGTTTATTTCTGTTTCAACTTATTTTAAAGCGTTTTTTTCTTTGTAAATATAAACAGTGTCCACTAGTGTCTAGTTAGAACGAGAAAGATGCAGTCGATAAGTAATGCACGTATACCCCTGATAATCGCTCAAAAATTAACAATTAAACAAAATACTGTTAGAACATTACATTTTCGCACGATTGATGACATTCATTGGATGTGTTTATGCCAGTATTTTGTTTACTTTTCGATTTTTAAGCGATCGTCAGGAGTCTTCTTTTCGTTCTAACCGAACACTAGTGGACACTGTTTTTACCAAAACACGCTTTAAAATAAGTTAAAAAACAAATAAACTTATTCGGGTAGGTAGAAGAGTAACTTATCTTGCCTTTGGTAACATTTATTTGTTGCACATTTCACCCTTTCTTTGTTCTGTTAACTACACCTGAAAATGCCCTCTATTTGTTTTCTACCGTTATTATATTCCGAAAATTGCTTTGATAAATTAGATGCTACATTTTTTTTACATTGCTCTATGTTACAAGAGATTTATCTCAACGATGAAGCGATTGCAAGAAGAGAGCTTAGGGTTAGGTTTAGGGTTAGTGTGTGTATGAGAACATTGGTACAAGATGTATTGATGTCGCATCTTTACAAAGAAATGAAAATGAAAACTTGGTTTTCTGAAAGAACCCACAAAGAGTTGTTTTTTAGGTGAGGGGGGACTAATTTTTTGTGTTAGGCGTCCCATTACATCCAATGAAATCACTTCTGCATAATATCAATATACGGAAAGAAAACATTTAGTCACTGCTACACCAAACCTCACCTACCGAGTAGTTTTAACTTTTTTTTTTCTTACAAAACAATTTTTGAATTTTCTAAATTTTTCAATATCTTTTTACAGAACAAGAATCAAACAATTTTAGTTGTAAATATAAAAATTGAACTTTAGTGGATAATATATATTGTTGTAGAATGGCACAAAACTTACCTTATTTTTATTGTTCATCCAACGCCCCCCCCCCCCCAAAAAAAAAACACAGCTTCATGGAGATAATATCCATAGTAAACATTAAATATTTTTTTATTTAAAAAATTCTGTAAAGAAGTCATTTATTTGTTTCTTATTTCTCCCCCGTTTAACAATCTTCTCAATTCAACCCTTAAAATATTATTGCATAGAATATAAACTATGAATATGAATATTAAATATTATATAGAATATCAATATATATATAGAATATCAATATAAAATATTATTGTATAAATATTTACACTATTAAACAACATATAAATCAAATTCTATATCTATATAAGAAAGACTAATGTGTATTTATTTGCATATTTATATATAAATATATATACTTCCATCCGGTCACGCAAAAGATTAGGAATAAAACATGTGCGTTTTTCTAGCTTTTATACGAAAACAAATAGAAAATCAGACAACTACCATAGACTTATCTCGCCAAAGGAATCCTCTACTCTATAATAAAAACTCAACACGGTGTTTATTTTTCTTTAGATCATCAGAAATGATAATTTATATATGGAAAATTAAATTGCTGACGTAATTCTATGACCGTATGAATATTTTAGCAATTTATCTTAGATAAATAGCGAGTGCGAACACTGGCGTAGCATTTTTTCGTCATTTTTGATGGGGGTGTACACTAGAGTGTATATATTTCATCCGATAATTCCTAAATATCATAATTCCTTCTTACCATTATTCTGAATTCATTTAATTCCATCTTAAAATGTTCTATTTGCAATTCTCGAAATTTATCTTTAATTATCCTCCGACTGAAGAGAAACATAAAAATTGTACAAATGTCATTATTTAAAGATGAGATACCAACTGACCTGTTAAGATACTACTTTTCTGTTCTCACCACCATTGCGAGAAAAGCCGCTTAGAATGAAGACAACGGAAAAGTACTGGGTGGTTAAGCCAGTGAACCAGGATCACAATTCTAACACTTGAATTGGATTAATAGACTTAATAAGAGGGCGAACAAATTCCAGACATGAAGTGTTTTGTCGTGATAAATAAGTATGGTCGACATACGGACACGTGAATAGATAGATAGAGAGATAGATAGAGAGATAGAGATAGATAGATAGAGATAGATAGAGATAGATAGATAGAGATAGATAGATAGAGATAGATAGATAGATAGAGATAGATAGAGATAGATAGATAGAGATAGATAGAGATAGATAGATAGAGATAGATAGAGATAGATAGATAGATAGAGATAGATAGATAGAGATAGATAGATAGAGATAGATAGAGATAGATAGATAGAGATAGATAGAGATAGATAGAGATAGATAGAGATAGATAGAGATAGATAGATAGAGATAGATAGATAGAGATAGATAGAGAGATAGAGATAGATAGAGATAGATAGATAGATAGAGATAGATAGATAGATAGAGATAGATAGATAGATAGAGATAGATAGATAGATAGAGATAGATAGATAGATAGAGATAGATAGATAGATAGAGATAGATAGATAGATAGAGATAGATAGATAGATAGAGATAGATAGATAGATAGAGATAGATAGATAGATAGAGATAGATAGATAGATAGAGAGATAGAGAGATAGATAGAGATAGAGAGATAGATAGAGAGATAGAGAGATAGATAGAGAGATAGATAGAGAGATAGATAGAGAGATAGATAGAGAGATAGATAGATAGAGATAGATAGATAGATAGAGAGATAGATAGATAGAGATAGATAGATAGAGATAGATAGAGATAGATAGATAGATAGAGATAGATAGATAGAGATAGATAGATAGATAGAGATAGATAGATAGAGATAGATAGATAGAGATAGATAGATAGAGATAGATAGATAGATAGATAGAGATAGATAGCTAGATAGATAGATAGATAGATAGATAGATAGATAGATAGATAGATAGATAGATAGATAGATAGATAGATAGATAGATAGAGATAGACCGTTCGCGGACAAAGGATTGCTGTCGGTTTGTAAAAGTTATGATCACGCTCAACCCCAAAATGTAAATAACTGGAGATAGGCGAAGTGACTGCCAGCAAGCCGTTCACACCAGCGACAAAACCAAGCCGCCCTAAATCAACGAATTATAGAGAACTTCCCACAACGTATTGTAGAGAACTTCCCACAACGTATTGTAGAGAACTTCCCACAACGTATTGTAGAGAACTTCCCACAACGTATTGTAGAGAACTTCCCACAACGTATTGTAGAGAACTTCCCACAACGTATTGTAGAGAACTTCCCACAACGTATTGTAGAGAACTTCCCACAACGTATTGTAGAGAACTTCCCACAACGTATTGTAGAGAACTTCCCACAACGTATTGTAGAGAACTTCCCACAGCGTATTGTAGAGAACTTCCCACAGCGTATTGTAGAGAACTTCCCACAGCGTATTGTAGAGAACTTCCCACAGCGTATTGTAGAGAACTTCCCACAACGTATTGTAGAGAACTTCCCACAACGTATTGTAGAGAACCGCACACAACGTATTGTAGAGAACCGCACACAACGTATTGTAGAGAACCGCACACAACGTATTGTAGAGAACCGCACACAACGTATTGTAGAGAACCGCACACAACGTATTGTAGAGAACCGCACACAACGTATTGTAGAGAACCGCACACAACGTATTGTAGAGAACCGCACACAACGTATTGTAGAGAACCGCACACAACGTATTTCCACAAAATTTATAATCCACAACTTACAGATCTTTTGGTAACACATTTTACAGACTTCGAACACGTACTCGTCTTCATAGCTATGACGCAAAAGTAACATTTAAAAGAAACTGATAATTATTAAGCCTTTGTGTTAATCGACTTCTTGAAAACCCCATGAATAACTTCACTGATTAACCTAAATTTTTCTCGTAAATCTTTCCCTGTGTGGCACAAGGATGAGCGCCTCTTATTGGAGCTGGAATTCGTAACATTTAAAAGCCTTGTACCTGACTTTTGTTGTCCCCGTGGGGATGCAAGAAAAATCGAGACAATTTTGTTGCATTAAAATAGTGCGACGTCAATCAACCTTCCGCTCGGCTCAGAGTGACAGTTAAGCTGGTTTGACGGGTGCAGCGAGGAAGCCCGAGGTTAAAATTCGGAACCGCCAATGAACTTAATACAATGAGTAACTATTGCCCTCTCTTTCTTTCTCTCTTTTTTGCTGAGTGCTTTTACTCTCTCTCTCTCTCGTTTTTATCACCGTGAGGGATAATTAGCTGTTTGGTCTTCTTACACGACAAGCATGCGAACCAACTCGTCGAAATGAATTAATAACAAATTATATATTTTTATATAAAATAATTGTTCGCTTCTTTTACACAAGCGTTCACATTTCAGCAGGACGCCAGTATTAATGACGTCTAATGACGCCAAAGACTCGTCAAACCAAACTACGGGATTAACCCCTTTATTGAAGGTGAATGTGACTATCGTTTTTCCTGGAGCTGGTGTAGTGCCGTGCCAGGACGATAAGAGCCCTTCCAGAGACGTCGCCACGGCGCGGACACACCACGTTACACTTCACTGAACGATAGTATCACACCTGTAACTAATCTTTCACATTTTATTAGATTTTTCACTCTTTGTATGTCTGCCAATCTGAATATTATATTCAAATTCTTATGTTTAGACACAGGAACTCGCGTCCGGGTGCAATACTCTATATGAAGTATTTATAAAGATTAATATATCTAAAAAAAAAAAAATGACGTTTGGTTCTATTGAAATATTTCTAACCATCCGTCCAATCATTTCAGATGCTCTCGATACAAACAAATGATTTTTAGTTTTAAATGTATCATCAAATCGTATTCTTCATTTACTTTTTTTTAATATTTCCGTTTTACTTATATATATATTCAACTTTAATATTCCTTGATCCAACAACTCTAACCCTACTTTGAATTTTTCTATGTTAATTTTAATTTCTAAGTATCTTCCCATTATGCAAACTTATTTAGATCCACCTTTCAATAATGGTATAACAATTAGTTATATCAGCTTATAATAATATTAATTCAGAAAAATTACTAAGTCATTTATGAATATAAAAAGGTCCCAATACTGAACGATAAAGAAACATCGGACAGTATATACTGAGATTCAGAATTATCGATATACACCTTGTAGGTCTGCCAAAACTTATTGACGGAATCAGTTCGTCACCTATTAAAATATAATGTTGTAATGAAAGTTATGTCCGTTTTAAAGGTTCAATAACACGTTATATTAAATTTATTTTATTAATGTAGTCACCATTGTGATACTATAGACTGCCCCACCCCACAACCAGGAGTGCCAAGGTAGATTAGCTAGGAAGTAAATGACAATATGAACGTGAAAAATCCATTGTGTTATGCAGATTAACTAACGCTATGTGCAATTAGTCGGGGAAGGGGTTAAGATAGCGAATTCGGAAGGAAGTGTCTAGTTCCGGTTGAAGTAAGCTGAGAGTAACTGAGAAAAAAGGACATTTATATTTCTGGTCAAGAGTAGATATATTTAGTGGAATATTTGGGGAGATGGACAAGAAGAACGACGAGAGAGGTCGGCGGTGAGTGGTGTCAACGGAGAGATGAGACCAAGTGAACGACAGTGAATGATTACGACGAGAGACCTCAGAGTGAGTTATGCTGACATCCTAGACTTGAGAGATAGAATGCTAAGCTCAGAGGTAGAGACCCTAACGACGGGACAGCAGCAAGCAAACAAGCACAAGCACACACACACACACACACACTAAAATCCACGTGGTCAGAGTAAGATGAAGAAAAAAACATGGCACATGCGTTTTGGGGGCCGTCGGATGAGCTGGTATGGTTATACACGATTATTTTCTTAGTGGCAGATGGAAAGGTCATGCGTTTTGAATATCACGTCCATAAAATTCCAAGTTTCTATTTTCAGTTCAAAACTGAACTCATTTTTACCTCTTCCGTTGCAGTAAGTATTGATCCAAAGACCGAGCGCCATTCTTCATCATAACGCTAAAAGATGTCGGAAAATATGTCTAGGAAATTATGCATCGTCTACCATATTCTACAGATCTCGCACCAACAGATTATCTCTTTAAAAGTTTACAAAATCATTGAAGATGTTCTTCGAAAGATAAGAATTCGAAAATAAGTTTCTTTTTCAGTTAAAAACCTATGTTATTTCGAATTCTTCTCTTGAAGAACATCTTAATACATCCAAATGATTTTGAAAACTTTTAAATAGATGGTAATCCGTTGACGTGAATTCTGGAGAATATAGTAGGTGGTGCATAATTTCACAAGGATATTTATCGAGATCTTTGGTGATTTATGCAGTGTGAAATCTACCGTTTCCTGATTAAGGATGACGCTAGATCTTTGAATGGATTAAGACTTACTTCAATGAAAGAAGTAAAAAAAATACATTAGTTTCCATTTTCAGTTCAAAACCCAATAAATGTTATGAACATTGCATTAAAAAATCTCATTGACTGATCGAAAGTTTATAGAAAAGAATGGCGACTACATTAACGATTACATAATTACTGCGAATGGCGACTACATTAACGATTACATAATTACTGCGTTTTTTAATTATTTATTATTCTATCGAATCTTAAAAAAACATGGAATAACTTTCGTTACAACCTGATACAAAAGCTAAACGTGATATTTATATTTCACGACAGCAAATGGATAACAAATGGATAACAAATGCGAATTACACACAGCGGACAAAGAGAAAGAAAAATACAAAAACTACCAGACCCATATTCCTTGGCTTTGCAGGATTGGTCAAAGTTTAATATGTTATGAAGTTCTTTATGGATTTTGCTATTACTTTCCCTTCGAAGATAAGCATGACTGATTACCTTAAAATGTGATTCTCATACCGTACACATATCGAGCAAAGACAACTCTGGTTCACTCTCGGTTGTACTTTCTGTAGGTCAACACAAGCATCAGTAGTTAAAAGTGACGCTGCCCCAACGAGGTAAGTGCAGTCTGGAATTATCAAATTTCTTTCTAGACCGTGTATTTCAAACACCATAATTATGGTTATGAAAGGAACGGGTTTAGCTTAATTCCAATTTAGAATTAAAAAAAAAAAATTATCCGTATTCATGAAAACCAAATTTCGAACGTAAAAAAATACACAAAAAGCGTCCTCAAAATATGGTGGGTTCGTTTTTAGCATCGCTTTTCATCCCATTTTACTGTTTGTTTTACAAGTACATCTTAAAATAGTATGGCAGCATTTCGCTGCGGGGGTGTAGAAATAGGTAATTTGTGTCAAAGACGCATCTGAATATATAAATGCTTCTGTACAGACATCAATCTTTTTACTTCGCATATTTAACATTAATAATGAAATTAAAAAAATAATAATCATCATATTAGTACGACTCTGCAATCCCTAAAAGTTTAGCCCAAATAAATTAAATCCTAAGACATATCTTACTAAAAATAGAATCTCCTTAGAACTTTCTAGAAGATTGACCCGATCGCAGAGTACAATTCACCCGGCAGTAAAAGGTCAAGTCTTTTGTAGAAACACAATTCCCCCCCCCCCATACTATTTTTTTTTTACTTTCTTCGCCCCCTTCACCCCTTTTCTTTTATAAGTATGCATTCTTGGATGAGTGGTTATGTGACACCCACTCTCAAAGAAGGAAATAGAAGAAAATTTAAGAAATCAGTTTTGAAGTAGTTTCCCAAGAATGAGGCCGGAAACAGCAGGCTCCCAAAGGCGAAATTACAAGATAAACGCAATATTATTTAATTTATCCTTTACATTTTAAAGGCACACTTCGACCAAATCCAAACGTATTTCTGTCATTGTATACCTTCCACACCATTCGAATATATTATACACACATTATGTATATTCACATACGTACTGGACACTTGAACATTCCACTATTAATAGCTAATAACCTACATATTATACATAATAGATGTATATCTTTTCATTCATATATATATATATATATATATATATATATATATATATATAATCAAGCCGCCGAAATAAGTGTTAAACTTATCACTTTATTTAGCTATCTAGTGGTGGGCGAGTGGTTCTAGGTGTCGGGGTTTGAGTTGTAAAATACTCGTAGCCCGGGGTTTCGAATCACACGACCAGCAGTGAATATATATATATATATATCTATGCTGATGAGTCCCAATTAAAAAAGGACGAAACGTATACGTACATAGATAATAAACAAAAACATTTACTATATCAGCCTATATATATATATAACACTTGAGCCTTTTTGCATTTCGTAAATGTCACTAATTATTTTCTGATAACTTTTAGCAGAACTCCGTCTATGGTGCGATCACCTGATGGAGACACCGAATTTGTTTTTAAGTCACTGTGGGTGTTCTTCAGGGTGATACTATAGTTCCCTATCTATAATTTTCATTGACTACATCTTCCGTATGTCAGTTGACAAGTTAAAAGAAAATAGCCTGACATTAATACCTGAAAGAAGCAGAAGGTATCCAGCAGAGAAAATCACAGACGCAGGCTATGCTGACGACATTGCAAGTTTTGCTTATACAACTAGACAGGCAGATGCCCTACTACATTGTCTTCAAGAAACGGCAAATTGCATTCGGCTTTTAGAGAACATTCTTCAGAACCAACATGGAAATATCTCTTCCATAAATGGGACTTGTCTAAAAAATGTCGACGAGTTTACCTATCTTCGTAGAAAAGTTGCCAAGAAAAATTCCACAGAGTGTGAACTGAAGGTGCGAACCAGCAAGGTCTGGGCAGGAGTGGACAAGATGAAAGCGATCTGGAAGTCAAGTCTTCCTACCAAGATGAAACCCGACTTCTTTGAAGCCATTGTTGCATTGGTACTCATATATGGAAGTAGCACTTGGACTTTCACCAAAAGATTGAAGAAAATTGATGGTATACACACCAGAATGCTAAGAGCTGCTCTTGACATCTCCTGGAGACAGCATCCCACGAGAGAGCAACTCTATGGACACCTCCCTCAGATTTCATTCTTTATGAGAGAAGGAAGAACCAGATTTGCTGGACATTGCTGCACAGGGCTAAAGATGAAATCATCAGCGATGTTCTTCTGTGGATGCCAACACAGGGATGTGGCTCAGTGGGTAGACCGCACAGAAGCTACATCAAACAACTAACAGAAGACTGATATGTCTTCGAGAGGCAGGTGTGATGGAGGATAGAGCAAGATGGCGTGGAGAGTCAGGAGGATCCGTGACATCACCACGACTAGATGGACTTTTGCCATATTTTATCTATATGTATTTCTCACATGTAAGAACATATGGAATTTTTCTAGTTAGAATTTCGCTGACTCTTTTATAAAACACAACCCTAAATTCCTAAATATACCCTTTCATTCCTATCGCTGCTCTCAATCTGCAAGTCACCTATTACATAGCATTAGGGTCGTTACAATATGTTGTTTATTTTAAACTCGCCTTGCTAAATAATAAATTAGTTGATTGCTAGGAAGAAGCTGAACAGACAACTTAATATGGGTTCGTAGATCAAAATAATTAAGGATCCCTCGTTTTCTCTCCCTAGGCTATGCCCCTATGTTAGATCTCAAATAAAATTCCATTTTTTTAAATACAAAAAGAATGGAAGTATTTTTATTTTTATTTATTTCACTCGGCTAAAACGAGTTTTCTTAAATAGTTTTATTTCAGCTCTACCAGATGCAGACGATACATCCAGGTATGGAATCTCGAATCGATAACGACCTCACTTCAGTATCAAACAGATTCGCATATGTACACATACGCGACAGAAGTAAATAGACAGAATTGCCATGGCTTTAAAGAGGCCACATTGTGGGTCATTCTGAATGTGGAATTACTCATCATTCCTTGCAAAGCCCGGGATTCCTCTTTTCACTGTTAATCAAGTGATTATCCAATTCATAAGAGTATTGATTTACTCCTCTCCAGGAGTTAGGCACAAGGCTAGTTTTTATCTTACTCCCACAAGTAAGATGTGACCCAAGGTCGGGTCGGGAAAGTGGGGTTTAAAAATTGCCTGGGCAGCCCCGTCGGCATTCCCCGGTAGGGGCGCCTCAGGCAGTCAGCAATAAACTTACTCCTCCCCAAAGAGGGGAGGCGAAGCCTGGGAGGGTGGACCTCCTAGATCTTCACAGGACAGACCCATAGACCAGCGTAAATCAAGCCCCGAAGGCCAAGACAATACCAGTCTATGGAGTGAAGTATCCATCGGAACAGATACTACACTTTGATCTTAGCCAAAAGGCAATCATAAGAGTAAGACAAAATGAGTATTACCTCTTCCGGGCCGACCAGGAGCATATGACAGGAGTTTTCGTTAATGATAATCAGGGTGTTTATTTACGTCTGTGTATAAATATATGTACTAGTTTATCCTCTTATTGCATTTTTGTTTCTTGAATATTTGATACAGTTATAAAATAAAATCTGGCATTTTGCCCCCCCCCCCCTCGTAGATTATGAAGTCTGTGTTTACATCTATTAATAACACTAAGTTACGAACTTGTAACCCTGAATATCTACTCTCAATGGGAAATATAAAAGGCGCGTGTAAAATTTAACTTTTAATGAACGACGAAATAGAGCTGTTGCATGCTGGTCCCTTCTTTAATGACTGATTAATAGACAATCCTTATTATGAAATACGGATTTTATTTTTTTTACTAATCCTAACATATAATTAACTAGTAGAATACTCTTTCCAGAACATGTATAAGCAATAAATATAGCATTAATTTCAATTTTAATGTTTTGTTTTCTTTCTTTCTTTGGGGGGGGGGGGGGGGTATTGTACGGTTTCGGTGGCATCCCCATAAATATTCAAAGTTTACAAAATAATTGTGCCATGTTACTCACCCTGTTGCCTAGAACACATATTCCATAATAAGTTTAATAGTTTAGGATTTTACCAAGCACATATATATTGACGCGCACCGGTCTTTTAAAAAAATGTATTACTTAATGACTCAAAATTTGATGTAGATCAATTCTTGTCTCATGTTTTTTTTTGTGTCTAACTTATTTTAGAAGTGTTTTGGGGATTGGGTACGAGTTTTGGTGCGCGCAACCCCTAAATGGTAAAGTTTACAAAAAATAACGTGCCCATGTTACTCACCGTGTTGCTGAGAATAGATATTCCAAAATTCATTATTATTGGTCCATTAATTTATTCTGTACAACGAAATATATATATCTACACGCACACACAACTTTATATAGAGATAAAATTGAATGCCTAATTTTTTCATGAATAAAAATTACTTAAAATTCAAGATTTGTTTAATAAAACGTAAACCATTCAATCATTATATTTTAAAATATTAACTTAAAATCGTGCCATGTTACCGTGCTACAATTTTACTATAAACCCTGTATTTGGCAAATTAAAATCGCCAATCATAATATCTTCATTTATATTTAAGGCAAATGGTACTTCATGTTCCAACATTTTATAGTTTTCTTTATTAAAATGTAGAGACCTATAAACATATGAAGAACGAGTTGCACCTACCGGCGTTGCCTGGGAGTCGTTTTACTTTTATTCTTTTTGTTTAGCTTTTTAATTATACCGTTGTTTTTTGGTTTTGTTTTGTCTTTTATCAAATTATTTTTAAATAGTTAAAGTTAAATTTAATTATTACAGTATCGTTTGGTTATTAAATTATTGACTAAAAAAAAACGTGTAGTAGTCTGCAAGGAAGCAATACCGTGGTAATGTCTTCCACAGATGGGAAGTACTTAGACAGAAACTCTATTCATAGATTCCGTATTGTTTTAGGTACACGATTCTTTGTTGCAGTGGCGATAGTTCTTGCTGTGAATGCTTACAGGGATGAACCAAAGATCAAAGTTAATTTCAGTACATTATTCTTGGCGAAAACATCTGCCAACCATAAAAAAGCCGTAGATCGAACTCAGCAATGCTCATTGTATATTCATCTAATTTTAAAAGCAATTGATTAGTGGTTCGTAATGCGGAACACTTGTTTCGAATTATTTACAACTCGACAGTTGCATCGGTTTATTAGAAGACCCATGCCACTAGGTGGAAATTAGTGGGAAATAAACTACAGACACCGTATATTAAGTCACATTTTTTTATAAAATGAGAAAATATGATAGATGTCATTTTATTAGCTCCATTTTAATTAGGCAATTTATTCCAAAAGTGCAGGTGATTATTTTCTGTGTTTATCATTTTGCTGTTTGATCATAAAAAAATTAGGTGCACGTGGACTTTTTGATCATTCTACATATACCTTTATGAAAAGCAAGCTTTGTATATTTTTAAGTATTTATTTCAAAATAAGTTAAAATGAACTTATCTTACCTCATTTTAAATTTACTTTTTTTTTTACTTATCTGATGTCAAAAAGTCCAACTTTACAAAGAAATATTTGGCCAAAACATGACGAGTCTAAAGATTATCTAATTTTTTCTGGATATGTATTTTCATATAATCATGCACATGAAAGGAACGTGTTTAGCATTGGTAGAAGCAGCAGCAGAAGCGAATGTTTTACGTATCGACTCTCGATTTGACAAAAGTTCAAATCGGCAGTTTATTTCCACCAATCACAGCACTAGAGATATTCACTTCCAAAAATTAGTTCGTAATATAAAAACCCAAACAGCGTGTTTGCCTTGCCCGTTTTTCTTTCCGATACGACACATGTGCGTAGGAAACATTCTGTCTATGCCTCTTCGAGAGAGTTGTAACCTTTTTTTTGGGTACAAACAAGGAATATTCTTAATATGCGTCCATTCAATGTGCGCATTTTTTAATATTTTTTATTTAACATACTTCATCCCAAACAAGACAGGCCGCCACTGTAGACGTAAGGGGCTACTGAGAAAAAAGAAAAGAGAGAAGGTTGGGGGGTGATCAACCTCAATTGGGATCTGCGCAGCGAGATGTCTATTTACATTAGTTTTAAATTTCTGCATGTCAGTACTGTCGGAGAAACAGGGGGCAGGGAGGGAGTTCCAGAGGCCAGCAGCACGAGGAAAGAAGTAGAAGGCTTTCCGGCATATGGGGACCTCCACAGTGAATGAATGAGATTTAGTTGATTGTCGAGTTGGTCTAGTGAATTTACGTCGAGGGGGCACCAGAGTAGCCAATTCATCAACCGACTGACAGACGGAGCCTCTTATATGGACGCATCTAAAACTATTTCCTTGCTTAACTGTTAGTTAAAGATGTACATTTTGTTAAAGGGAAGCGACATTTTTTATGTCCTGCGATCGAATAAAACGTTTTACCTAATAAATGGAATGAACGATTGCACGAGTTAGTCTTTTCTTAATAGAAAACAACATTTAGATTCTAGAGAAGTGGACTTAGCAAGCAATGTTCGATTGTTTGATTCGAGCTCGTAAGTCTAAAAAGAAACAGATGCGCTTAACTATCTTAATGTCACTTCATATAGTCATTCACAGCTCTCCAGTGTGACTAGACTGGCAAGTATCTCTAGCCAAGATCGAAATTCGACCATCTAGTACGCAGCTGACGCTCTTATCCATTCGGCTACGAATAATGAATGAGCGAAATCTCAGTGTTTATAAACAAGTCAATTGTCGAGAGTGATCAATTTGTTTACACAAAGAGCTTTGCATTTTCGATGATAGCAGTTGGCGATTTTACTTACCACAGTGCTCAACCTAAGAAGAGAGGAGCATATGTCTGTTCACCAATGTAAATGACCTGAATTACGAATTTATGGAATGATTTATAGTACAAAATTACGATCTATTGCAAATGTAACAGGGAGACTGCTCTGAATTGACGTTTAATCGCACAACTAGATCAAATGGTGAGTCTGGGTAGAATTAATGCGAAAATAGAATTTTGAAATAGAATAAAAACTTAAAAGAGAATTAGAAAAGCATTTGATTTGAAAATTTACCAGCGAGATCATATTACGAACCAACCAAATTTACCAGCGAGATCATATTACGAACCAACCAAATTTACCAGCGAGATCATATTACGAACCAACCAAATTAACTAGCGAGATCATATTACGAACCAACCAAATTTACCAGCGAGATCATATTACGAACCAACCAAATTTACCAGCGAGATCATATTACGAACCAACCAAATTTACCAGCGAGATCATATTACGAACCAACCAAATTTACCAGCCAGATCATATTACGAACTAACCAAATTTACCAGCGAGATCATATTACGAACCAACCAAATTTACCAGCGAGATCATATTACGAACCAACCAAATTTACCAGCGAGATCATATTACGAATCAACCAAATTTACCAGCGAGATCATATTACGAACCAACCAAATTAACCAGCGAGATAATATTACGAACCAACCAAATTTACCAGCGAGATCATATTACGAACCAACCAAATTTACCAGCGAGATCATATTACGAACCAACCAAATTTACCAGCGAGATCATATTACGAACCAACCAAATTAACCAGCGAGATAATATTACGAACCAACCAAATTTACCAGCGAGATCATATTACGAACCAACCAAATTTACCAGCGAGATCATATTACGAACCAACCAAATTTACCAGCGAGATAATATTACGAACCAACCAAATTTACCAGCGAGATCATATTACGAACCAACCAAATTTACCAGCGAGATCATATTACGAACCAACCAAATTAACCAGCGAGATCATATTACGAACCAACCAAATTAACCAGCGAGATAATATTACGAACCAACCAAATTTACCAGCGAGATCATATTACGAACCAACCAAATTTACCAGCGAGATCATATTACGAACCAACCAAATTAACTAGCGAGATCATATTACGAACCAACCAAATTTACCAGCGAGATCATATTACGAACCAACCAAATTTACCAGCGAGATCATATTACGAACCAACCAAATTTACCAGCGAGATCATATTACGAACCAACCAAATTTACCAGCCAGATCATATTACGAACTAACCAAATTTACCAGCGAGATCATATTACGAACCAACCAAATTTACCAGCGAGATCATATTACGAACCAACCAAATTTACCAGCGAGATCATATTACGAACCAACCAAATTTACCAGCCAGATCATATTACGAACTAACCAAATTTACCAGCGAGATCATATTACGAACCAACCAAATTTACCAGCGAGATCATATTACGAACCAACCAAATTTACCAGCGAGATCATATTACGAATCAACCAAATTTACCAGCGAGATCATATTACGAACCAACCAAATTAACCAGCGAGATAATATTACGAACCAACCAAATTTACCAGCGAGATCATATTACGAACCAACCAAATTTACCAGCGAGATCATATTACGAACCAACCAAATTTACCAGCGAGATCATATTACGAACCAACCAAATTAACCAGCGAGATAATATTACGAACCAACCAAATTTACCAGCGAGATCATATTACGAACCAACCAAATTTACCAGCGAGATCATATTACGAACCAACCAAATTTACCAGCGAGATAATATTACGAACCAACCAAATTTACCAGCGAGATCATATTACGAACCAACCAAATTAACCAGCGAGATCATATTACGAACCAACCAAATTAACCAGCGAGATAATATTACGAACCAACCAAATTTACCAGCAGGATCATATTACGAACCAACCAAATTTACCAGCGAGATCATATTACGAACCAACCAAATTAACTAGCGAGATCATATTACGAACCAACCAAATTTACCAGCGAGATCATATTACGAACCAACCAAATTTACCAGCGAGATCATATTACGAACCAACCAAATTTACCAGCGAGATCATATTACGAACCAACCAAATTTACCAGCCAGATCATATTACGAACTAACCAAATTTACCAGCGAGATCATATTACGAACCAACCAAATTTACCAGCGAGATCATATTACGAACCAACCAAATTTACCAGCGAGATCATATTACGAATCAACCAAATTTACCAGCGAGATCATATTACGAACCAACCAAATTAACCAGCGAGATAATATTACGAACCAACCAAATTTACCAGCGAGATCATATTACGAACCAACCAAATTTACCAGCGAGATCATATTACGAACCAACCAAATTTACCAGCGAGATCATATTACGAACCAACCAAATTAACCAGCGAGATAATATTACGAACCAACCAAATTTACCAGCGAGATCATATTACGAACCAACCAAATTTACCAGCGAGATCATATTACGAACCAACCAAATTTACCAGCGAGATAATATTACGAACCAACCAAATTTACCAGCGAGATCATATTACGAACCAACCAAATTTACCAGCGAGATCATATTACGAACCAACCAAATTAACCAGCGAGATCATATTACGAACCAACCAAATTAACCAGCGAGATAATATTACGAACCAACCAAATTTACCAGCGAGATCATATTACGAACCAACCAAATTTACCAGCGAGATCATATTACGAACCAACCAAATTAACTAGCGAGATCATATTACGAACCAACCAAATTTACCAGCGAGATCATATTACGAACCAACCAAATTAACCAGCGAGATAATATTACGAACCAACGAAATTAACCAGCGAGATCATATTACGAACCAACCAAATTTACCAGCGAGATCATATTACGAACCAACCAAATTTACCAGCGAGATCATATTACGAACCAACCAAATTTACCAGCGAGATCATATTACGAACCAACCAAATTTACCAGCGAGATCATATTACGAACCAACCAAATTAACCAGCGAGATCATATTACGAACCAACCAAATTTACCAGCGAGATCATATTACGAACCAACCAAATTTACCAGCGAGATCATATTACGAACCAACCAAATTTACCAGCCAGATCATATTACGAACCAACAAAATTTACCAGCGAGATCATATTACGAACCAACCAAATTTACCAGCGAGATCATATTACGAACCAACCAAATTAACCAGCGAGATCATATTACGAACCAACCAAATTTACCAGCGAGATCATATTACGAACCAACCAAATTTACCAGCGAGATCATATTACGAACCAACCAAATTTACCAGCCAGATCATATTACGAACCAACAAAATTTACCAGCGAGATCATATTACGAACCAACCAAATTTACCAGCGAGATCATATTACGAACCAACCAAATTTACCAGCGAGATCATATTACGAACCAACCAAATTAACCAGCGAGATCATATTACGAACCAACCAAATTTACCAGCGAGATCATATTACGAACCAACCAAATTTACCAGCGAGATCATATTACGAACCAACCAAATTTACCAGCGAGATCATATTACGAACCAACCAAATTTACCAGCGAGATCATATTACGAACCAACCAAATTTACCAGCGAGATCATATTACGAACCAACCAAATTAACCAGCGAGATCATATTACGAACCAACCAAATTTACCAGCGAGATCATATTACGAACCAACCAAATTTACCAGCGAGATCATATTACGAACCAACCAAATTTACCAGCCAGATCATATTACGAACCAACAAAATTTACCAGCGAGATCATATTACGAACCAACTAAATTAACCAGCAAGATAATATTACGAACCAACCAAATTAACCAGCGAGATCATATTACGAACCAACGAAATTAACCAGCGAGATCATATTACGAACCAACCAAATCTACCAGCAAGATCATATTACGAACCAACCAAATTTACCAGCGTGATCATATTATGAATCAACCAAATTTACCAGCGTGATCATATTACGAACCAACCAAATTTACCAGCGAGATCATATTACGAACCAACCAAATTACCAGCGAGATCATATTACGAACCAATCAAATTAACCAGATCATATTATGAATCAACCAAATTAACCAGCGAGATCATATTACGAACCAATCAAATTAACCAGATCATATTACGAAACAATCAAATTAACGAGATCATATTACGAATCAACCAAATTTACCAGCGAGATCATATTACGAACCAACCAAATTTACCAGCCAGATCATATTACGAATCAACCAAATTAACCAGCGAGATCATATTACGAACCAATCAAATTAACCAGATCATATTACGAACCAATCAAATTAACGAGATCATATTACGAATCAACCAAATTACCAGCGAGATCATATTACGAACCAATCAAATTAACCAGATCATATTACGAACAAATCAAATTAACCAGATCATATTACGAACCAATCAAATTAACCAGATCATATTACGAACCAATCAAATTAACCAGATCATATTACGAATCAACCAAATTTACCAGCGAGATCATATTAGGAACAAACAAAATTTACCAGCCAGATCATATTACGAACCAACCAAATTTACCAGCGAGATCATATTACGAACCAACGAAATTAACCAGCGAGATCATATTACGAACCAACGAAATTAACCAGCGAGATCATATTACGAATCAACCAAATTTACCAGCGAGATCATATTACGAACCAACCAAATTTGCCAGAGTGATCATATTAGGAACAAACAAAATTTACCAGCCAGATCATATTACGAACCAACCAAATTTACCAGCGAGATCATATTACGAACCAACCAAATTTACCAGCGAGATCATGTTACGAACCAACCAAATTTACCAGCGAGATCATATTACGAACCAACCAAATTTACCAGCGAGATCATATTACGAACCAATCAAATTAACCAGATCATATTACGAACCAATCAAATTAACCAGATCATATTACGAACCAATCAAATTAGTTTTCGTTATTACTCCCTAAAGCGGCTGGCAAATATTAAAGTGCGTCCGGAAAGGGCTACGAAAAAGGAAGGTATTCCTGTGTTATAAGGCAGAATGTACTTACAAAATCCAAAGAGGGTTGAGGAAGAGACGGCAAGAATGCCAAACTTACGTCGATTTCAGTCATTTATACAATGTTATTTTAGTACGAATTAGAATTAAATGGGATATGGTCTATTCAAAGAGAAATGATAGGATCGTTTCTATTCTGAACAAAAATTGATATTTTGAGCCAGGCTAAGAAAATAAAGAGTTATATAAAGATTCTGCTATATTAATTTCTAATTAATTGTTAAAAATTTAAAGATTTAATTTTATATAGATTCTTAGTATTTTGTTTTTCGTACTTTAAAAAATACAGGAAAGAACAATAGATTTATTTTTAAAACTTGGTAAAAATATATACGCTGCAAGTCAAAAGTATTTGACCACAATCAGAAGTTTGTATCCTAAAAGTACTATTCGTAATAAAACATGTTAAGCACCAAAATGGCTTTATTTATTAGATTAAATAAAAGTTTTCATTAGTAAATACAAATTTACCCACCCCTCTCAAATACAAGATATTTTTGATTCACTATAATGACCAACTTTTGGTTATTATCGGCTTAACACATTCTCAGCATTCTTTCCACGAAAGACTGAGTTAAAGTGAAGATAGTTTTGTCTAACCTCCCCGCAAGAGATGAGCCGCACTTGTGGGTTGTTTTTGGTAAAGTTCATTCTACACAAGTTCAATGGAATTTAAGTCGACTGATTTCTTTTTCAACTTTATGCTAATTTAAAAAATCTCAACAAAATGCCACCTAAACGTGAACTTACACATGAAAAAAAAAAAGACAACAGATAATTACTTAAAAAAGGATATTCAAGTAGATAAATTCTTCGCAAATAAAAATTCCCAGAACTACAGTGGATGGTGCTGTCGTATGACATCAGGAAATGGAACAAAACAAGAACAAAAGTAAAACTGATTGACCAAAAGAGCAAATAAGTTCACGAGTCAGCAGATTTCATCACATGTGTAATGTTTTAAACATCACATGACAAATAGGCAGGCCTATGCGCGGCGTCGAAGAGTTAGTGAAAGAGCTGGCACCCCCTGTATCTTCCTTTGCGAGAAACATCGTCTATGGAATGTGATGATTAAAGGAAAATAAGGGAAGCGAGAGTTACGAACTACTTCAGCCTTCTACAGTCATGACTGACAGAACGAAAGCAAGTTACCCCTGTGGATTGAATAATGGGTTCCGTTCGAAATTCCGTCCGGATTCCACAGTTCGATAAGACGCAACTAAAAAAAGTCGGCTGTTACATCGGCCGAAACCCGAGAAAAACATCCAAGATGAGAACAGTAGTCCGAAAAATCCAAATAAGCAATCCTAATCCTAAAAAAGTCGAAACTTAATTCGATATGTAAGACTATTTTTTCGTTTACTGGTGCTAATTAAGTGAATATCCTTCAAATGAAAATATACTTCACCTTAAATAGATGGGAAAAAGCACATATTTTGATATAACGTAAACATTCCCCGTCTTACATTTCTTTTCATAAGGTGTAGTACATTTTGCCAATATACATTCTTTTGTAGTTACACACGATTCACTGCGAGAAAATGTAGAACATTTTTATTTCCAACAATTTAAGAACACCTTCTAATAAGGTCGGCATTAGGTATGATCAACAATGGTGCTAAACAAACTTACATTTTCTTTTCATAAGGTGTAGTACATTTTGCCAATATACATTCTTTTGTAGTTACACATGATTCACCGCGAGAAAATGTAGAACTCTACCATTTTTATTTCAAACAATTTAAGAACACCTTTTTATAGGATCGGCCATAGGTATGATCAACAATGGTGCTAAACAAACACCAGTAAAAAAAAAAAGTTACAAAAGATGAAAGCATTATCCAACATATTTTACTGAATAAATTGAAGTGGCATTATAAGACATTATTTTAGTATACTAGCAAGGGCACCGGCGTCGCTCGAGGAGAAACGTTGCAAATACCAATCATTAAACACATTGTTTCCTGTACAAAAATATTCAATTATTTGCAATAAATTCAAATAACATAGGTAAAACTGGGCATA
>OY744521.1:64518059-64535576 GCA_963556195.1 Sepiola atlantica
GTATGAGATTTCTTCTTTACCTAGGTCATGGGGTATGTTGCTATACAGGCTGCTAACATCAAATGCCGCTAGTTCAGTTTCTGGGTTTACTGTTTGTGGTAAGGAGCTTAGAAAGTGTATGTTGTCTCTTATGTAGCTTCTTACTTGTCCGGTGAAAGGTTGTAGTAAAATGTCGATTAGGTTGCTAAGTCTGCTTGTTGGGCATGTTGGTCCTGCTACTATGGATCTGAATGTAAGGTCACTTGGATTTGGGATACTAATGTATTCTAATTTTTGTGTGTTGATGGCATTTTTAATCTCATTTGATTTGTGTATTTTGGGTAGTCCGTAGAAGTAGTTTGTTTTTGTCATGAAGTTGGTTAGGAAATCTTTCTTTCTTTGTAAGAATGTTAGTGTATGTTGTGCAAAGTTTTGTGATTTTTGAAATGGTGTTGTTGTCAATGTTGGTGCTGATTTGTTTATAGTAATCTTTGTTCCCTAGTGCTTCTATAATTTTCGATTTATAGTAGTTTTTGTCCATGATGACTACAGAGCTGCTTTTGTCTGCTTCTTTTATGATTATGTTATTGTTATTAAGGAGGTTATCTAGTGTCTGCTTTTGTTTAGATGTTAGGTTACTGGTAGGTTTAGTTTTTATCTGGGTGTTGATGTTCCAGAGGTTTTCGAAGAAGGTGTTTAGTTCTTTTGTATTGTTGTGTTTGTTAGGGAAATATGTTTTGTTTTCGTTATTATTTAGAGTTTCTTTAGTCTAAGTTTACGTTCAAATTCTGTAAGGTCCTTCTTTAATTCGGTGATATTGCTTTTGGGAGTCGGGCAGAATTTGAGGCCTAATTTAAGTATTTTTGTTAATGAGTGTGTGGATGAATTGACTATTTTCAGTTTTGTGTTGTCAAGTCTGGGATTGTTGTTTTGGGAGGGGTTCCTAAAAAATGATGATGATAGGTACTGTTTGTTTAGTTCGGGGTTCCCGAAGGGTGATTGTTTTCTATACGTTTTGTGTGTTTTAGAGGGTAGTGATGTTTTTTGGGAAGGATTGGTGATATATTTCTATGTGTGGTAATTGTGGATTGGTTGTTTCGGGTTGGGGAATCTTGAAGTTTGTTGAAAGTGGTGACGGGGTTTGTAATACTGTGTGGGGTTGTGTAGGTAGCTACTATTGTATGATGGTTTTGTTTGATGATGTGTGAAGTGTTTGGGGTATTTTGATTGTATCGATTGGTGTGTGGGATGGTTGTAGGGTCTGTTATATTGTGTGTAGTGGGGTAGAAAGTTATTGTATGTGGAATAAATTTGTTGGTGCGGTGGGCGTGGGTAGTTGTTGTAAGGTTTATTTTGGTCTGGGAGGTGATTATAAGTGTTATTTTGTAGTGTGGGGTTATTTTGGTAGGGATTGTTGAGTAATGGTATTTTGTGGTGGTTTGTTTGGTAGAAATGGGGTGTATGATAGGGAATTTTTGGTTGCGTTAGTTGGTGTTAATGGGGGTATGTAGGTTTGTGCCGCGGTGTTAAGCTATATGGTGGAGTTTTGCGAGTGTGTTGTATGTAGTTTGGTCTGTTTGGGTAGTTGTGTTTTATGTGTGTATGTGTGGTTGCGTGGTGTGCTTAATGGTGATTTGGTTTGGATTTGTGGATGGGAGCGGGTGTGAGGTGTGGGAATATTTTTGTTTTTTTCTTTGTGAGTATTTGGATTTGTTGTGTATGAGAGTTTGTGTGTGGTATGTGTTTTGCCTCTTACCACCGTTTCGTGAACTGTTGTCTTGGTTCCTGTATAATGTTGGTTCTGTTTTTTCTTTCTCGGGTAAGTTCCTTAGCCATGTAATTTTTCTTTTAACAATATTCCGGGATTTTTCCTCTTTACATTCGGATTCCCAGAGTTCCGATAGGAATTGGTGAGTTTCCGTGGGGCATAGTTCTTTTATTGCCGTTGATGCTTCGTTGTCGATTTCCGTGCATTTTTTTGTGAAGTGTATCTTGTTTTCTTGTATGTCGATTTGGGCTTGCAGATGTTAAGGGCTTTTTTAAAATTCTTTTTTGTTCTTCCGTGTCCTGTGGGGTAATCTTTTCACGGAATTTACTTGGGATGAATTGTTCCTCCATCTCAAGAAATGTTCTGTATGTGGATGCAGTATTGCTACTCTTGATTGCGTGGTAAAAAGCAATCTTCCTTTGTTTTAAGAGCGTATCCCATGTCTGGAGGTTGTGTTTTTTCGTTTTTAGTGCTGCATCCTATATATATGAGATCCTGCATTTTTCTATGAATTCCTGTTGAGGTTTGAACAATTCTATAATTGTCTCTCTCTGATGTTGTTTCGTTCTTTGTTCTGTTGGTCGGATATAATATGGAGTAATGTATCTACCTTTCCATTAACTTTCCGTAATTCTTCCTCGAGAAGTGCTCGTTTGTTGAGTAGATCTTCCATAGTTTTTTTAACTGGTTGGTGGCATTCTTTTGTTGTAGATATATATATAGAGAAAGGGGTTGTGTAGCATCAGTGCAGTTCCAACGAGAGAAATAGTATATTTAAAGAATTGTTACCAATGCTAGTAAAAAAACCTTTTCAATAATTATTTATTATCTCATCATTTTAACATTTTAATTTTTTTTAAATATAATTTCATAACGCGTTTCGAGCATTTATCGTTTATCCATTATGCTCTCTTCAGATGTATATTCCATTTGATAAAAGTGTTTCATTTTAGAGAACATTTTATTTTTCTTTCATTTAAAAGTGTCTGTTCCATTTGACAGAAAAAATGTTTGTTCCATTTGACAGAAAAAATGTTTGTTCCATTTGACAGAAAAAATGTTATCTTGTTGAGATAAAAATATATTCCGTTCGGCAAGTGTTTGGTCATTTGAGTACATTAGTGTATTAGGTTTTATTACTTTAATTGCTTTTATGAGGGCGGTCGAATCTGTATGGTATGTGTGGTCATTCCCGGTCATTCATGACGGTGTCCCTGTTGGGTTCACACATGAATGTGGATGTGTGGGTGGTTGTGGGTGAGGATGTTTGCTTGGGTTTGGAGAGATAGATAGAAAGAGATGAGTAGAAAAGAGGATGGATGAGAAGATAGATAGGTAGGAGGGAGAAAAAGTAAGAGAGGGGGGAAGGAAGATTGAATGTAGATAGAAATATAGATAAAATTATAGAAAAAGATATAGATAGATAGATAGATAGATACACACATTCATATTATTTTCTGCATGTATGCATGAATACACTCACATGGGGTATGTATTCGTTCCATGTGTGAGGGTGTGCAAATGCACACGTGTCCGAGTGCAGATGGGTTCCTGTTTATACATGTGTTCGTACTTGTTTTTATATGTCTGTGGTGTGATTTGTCTTATGATTTATTTAATGGTGGGTTGAATTTGGATATGAAGATTTTTTCTTGTGTTAGGAGGTATGAATAGTTCTGAGTTTGGAAAATGGGCATTATCTGGAATTTTCCACTACTGCATGAATGTACATGTTTGGAGACAGGCAATTTTCTATTTTCTTGAATTTTAATATTGCTCTTATGAAGGACCACTCTATTATTGAATGTTTTTGTGGCACCTATATAGTATTTTTTTACATGTTATGCATTCAAGTACATATATGATATTTTCAGAGGTGCAGTTTAGATCCTTCTTTATTTTGAAGGTTTGTGTTGGATTTTTGAATGTGTATGTGTTACCCTCTATTATTATGTCGCAAACTCCACATCTTTCTTTGTTGCATTTTGTGACCCCTTGTGATACGTGTTGGTTGAATTTTGATGAGGTTAGAATTTGTTTGAGGTTTTTCGGTTGGCGTTTGCTTTTGATTATCTGCATTGTTTTAAGTATGTTGCTTAGTTTGCTATTTTGATTGAGTAAGGTTAGGTTTCTTGTTATCTCTGCTATAATATATATATATATTATAATATGGAGAGAATGTATCTCCGACAACAATAAAAAAAAACTAATTCTTACATAGGTTTCACTTCCACAACACTATCCCGAAGACTCACCCTACATCTCTCCGACACTAGCTCTATATGCCAACACCTAAAAAAACATAATTGCACCCCCTCCCAATATAGAAACATCCTTGTTAACAATACAAAAATAATACACCACGATACCAATATCAAAAAATTAAAAATACTCGAAGCCCTCTACATAAAAACTAAACATCCCACAATTAATAATGTCAATTATGAAACTAGTCGCAACATTTTAAAGTGTCTAGCATAATAATTAACATTACCAAATTCTTAGCCATTAGGTAGTTATGCGTTTGAATTGTATGTACTTTCTTTAACGTCATCAATTTCTTAACGGTTTAAACAGTCAAACTTTTAAATCTCATGTGTAGAACGCCATCACGCTCTCATGTACATTTCAACTTTACAGACGCTTTTTCAAATTATTAACTACTTGCCGTTATAATTAAAAAATGAGCACAACAGTAAAGTCATAATTTGTAAAGACACTAAAACTAATACTGCCTGAAGATGATTTGACGATTCAAATCGAAAGTACTTGCAAAAAAGAAAAAAGAATGGAACAAGAAACCCATGGATCATATTTACATCAATTTGACCGAAACATTAGATGGACAATTCGGAAAATTGAAAAAATAAAAAAAAGTCGCATCAAACAAAACCACTCCGTGTTATTTAATAATGTTTGCCTAAATGAAAATATGCTGCCTAAATACACATAATATATATAATTGAAGATTCGAATGCAAAATGCGATAAACGCCATTTTCAAAATTACGAAGCTATCACTACAACAAGTGTTGTATCTCAACACTGGATTACATCTCAAAATTATGTTTTACTTAATTAAACAAATTATGCCGATATTATATTAAGATAAAATTTTAGGCGAAGTCTAGATTAAATATATTTGTCCTTGTATTTTTCAATGTCGTAATTTAGACGAATTGGATTTATCGCGTTTTGCATTCGAACTCTTATATATCACCCATCCACAGTATTTCAAAAGATTATGTTGTGTTATTGATTCAAGCAAATGTAAGTTGTTTTGATGGTAATATGTGTTTTAAATGAAAGAAAAACACTCAAAGAACTTTCATATTTATTCATTTAGATATTGTAAATAACAATGTAAATATAGTTTATTTTTATTTTCCACACACAAATTATAAAAACACAACCACTTGGTCCGTAACGTCTAATTTCACGTAATTAGAATTTTTCGGATAGGGAGCATTACAAACTAATGTTATAAGTTGTTTCTTTTGCACGAGTAAGTCTTAAGGTATACGTCTTAAGGTATACGTCTTAAGGTATAAGTTTTAAGATATCGCTCTTTATTACAGAACTCTATGACGTCACGCGGGAGATAAGAAATAATCTTTACTTTTTAACTATTTCCAAACAACCGGTAAATAAGCACACGATGTGAACACCACACGCGTTCTCTTAATTTCTCGTTGTGTATATTACATGGAGCACTCATTGTTAATGTAATCTTAAACGTGAGAAAACGTATTCAAATAGAATTGCTTAGTCTTATTGAACATAATACAGTCAATCTTATATTTCGATTTGCAGCAAACACGGTGAAAGATTGTTACGTTCGAATGTTTTGCTGTTATCGCTATCTTACGGAATTTATTTTAGATCAACATGGATCATTTGGATTATTCAAACTACTACTCTCATCTTGGTTATATTCATAAAGTTTCGACCGATTAACCTCCGACCTTCTTCAGATGCTCATTTTCGAACTTGGGAACCTATACAGAATTTCGAACTAAACCATTCATTTAATCTACGGGGTTATTGTTCTCATTCCGTCAGCAGCGGCTGAGGAGATGTGCTAATTTATATTATTCGGAGTTATTATCGTCTAGAGTAAAGATTGAACCTTCACCTCCAGACTTAGAACTAATTGTTAATAAACACAAGTACCGTTACACCACTAGTTATGTTCAACATATTTGATAACCAGGTAACGCTAGGTAACCTTGCTAGTTTTCTTTAACAATATCGAAAATAACCACTTGGTTCACGTGCAGATTCATGTTAATCTAATTTTTCAGATGGACATCGTTACTTACTACGGAATTTTAACGACAGTATAGGGAAACAATTCGAAAGCAGAACTCTTATAACCCGTTTCAAAGTCGGAAAAAAACAACTTAAAACAAAAAACTTTAAAAAGTTGTTAACTATCCTGTTTTTCTGTTAACTGTACCCGTTCTATAAACGAAGTAGCGAACAAAACATTCCCAAATCTAAAAATGAGATTCAGACATTATTCGAACCTCTTCATATTTTGGAAACGTATCAATCAGCCTGTACTGACTCTAGCTATGGGCGAAAGAGTCAGTATTGAATTTTCACCTGCCGTGTTACAAGGAGTAAAATTGAAGATGGCATAACGATTATTTTACTATAAACACAAACACCTTCAGAGGGTATCCATTGTCTCTAAATGCAGAAGGCCAGCGTATCTATACCCATAACCGATTACTTGACAACTTAAAAAAAAAAAAAAACTAAAAAAAGCAAATAAAATCAATGGTTAAAAATCATGTTACTGAACTCGGTAATAATTTCTTTAAATATCTATACGATATTTGCGGTGTATTTTGCGGCATTTTTGTTCGTCCCCAAAACAAGACATGTTGGGACTACTGTGATACGAGTCATATTTATAAAGGGGCAGCCTCAATGGGGAGTTGGGAAAAATGTCTGTTTACATTACATTTAGTTTCTGGATGTTGGTACGGTCAGGGAAACCGGGAAGGGAATCCAATGGCAAGTCGTCCAAGGAAAGAAGCTATTAGAGTAGAGCATCTTTCGTCATATAGAAGCCTATACAGTGAAGGGGTGGAGTTTTGCTGCTACTGGAGGAACTGAAAACAAAGCCCTATAACAAGATAAAAAACTTTTCTAGAATAAAATTTTAAGAGGAATTTAATAGTAATATAAATTCTATATTTATTTATTTTATTTTTACAATAACAGTTGTGTGTGTTCGCACAGAGCATCCATAAACATTAAATATAATAGACAAATAAAAAACAAAACAATTTTACAATTAAAACAACTTTATACATAAAAAAAAGCAGGAACGCAAAGATTATATCCCTAAGGAGTTGCTGCTCCAATATTATTGGATAACGCCGAGTGTCGCTTAGCCCAGTCACTGAGCTTTTTTATTGTAGCGTACCAATAGCGGTGCATACTATCCTTGGCCCATGAACTGGCCACTAAATGAGTTATTTTATTTTTATTTTCGTATTCCTTCAGCGCACGGCCTTGGTCCAATGTGAAGTTACGTTGATAGTTGATGTATTTAACGTCTTTAAGACCGGCCAACAACAGACCAAAAACGTAGACATCGTCGACAATCGTGTAGGGAATGGCAAAAGAGTTTTTGTACATGATAGGAATTAAATCGGCCGTGAAGAGAACCGCATAACCGCTGCAGAACCCAACGGGGAAATATTTGTGTCCATTGAAGATTTTATTTGGAACGTACCATTTGCTCGAAGGGGTGCGGACGATGGGACTCGTGCCGTTTTTCTTGTAGTGGCACGCCAAAGTAAGAGGGCGTTGCCATATTTCGGATATGATCTTTTCGACCACGAGGAATATATTTACATAGATGTCGTCGTCGGTTTTGATGATGTATTTCGCTTGGGGGCAATACTGGTAAATCCAACGTAGTGCACCAATACTTTTTATAGTGAGGTTCTTGAAAGAGTCGACAAAGTCAAACTGAATGATGTCATTATACATGAGGTTTTCATTGCTGATTAAAAACTGCATTTCGTTTCGATTATTGCTGGAGCCAGACCGTCCCAAAATGAACACCGTTCTTAGATTAATGTCCGTAAAGACAGAACGGCCGCCCCAGGTTTCGCGTATGGCACTGCGTCTTGCGTAGTTTTCGGGTGAGCTTTGAATATAAATTAGAATGTCAATGGTGGCAGTCCCACACACGCCATCATTAGTAATGAGAAAGGGTCTATAGAATCGGTGTGAAGTGTGATTTATGGATTCGTTAGGTTCGTACTTGTCCAAGCGCTTAAACCAGTCCGAAATCTGCTCGATGTTTATCTGGTTAGCCGTTCCATCTGTTACATCCACAGCACTTTGTGTAGAAGGCACGAACGCCGTGGGGATTGGGTAGATTTCTACGATTGGAACTCGCCACTGTCGAGAGTTGATTTTTTCTAGAAGTATTAAATGGCTGGGGTAGTTACGATTTCGACCGTTCATGATAAACGCCGGCGTGAGTAGCACAATTGCAAATACTGTGAAGATCAAACTTAGTTTCACCATTTTCCGCATGGTTGATTCCTTCCCGGCTCTTGGTAGAATTCACCGGGTTAGCTAACAGCTACTGTATTTACCTTCGTCTTGTGGTCGGCCTGTTCATCCAGTTCCGGTTACATTAGGTCGGGAGTCATCGTGTGAGACCTGGAAGCGGAAGTGACGCATTCCAGTTAAATGTGCATATTATGGCGTTTAGGAAAAAAAAGATACAATATAATCTATTTGTCAGATCATTAGATACACCATTTTATTAAGAAAAATTAGTTCGATTCTCAGGGTTCAAAGACTTATGTCGTAAATTAAAGATTCCTATGAATCACGTACCATAAGAAGCAACGACATTGTAACAGTTTAAAAATAAATAAAATGGTGAATCTTACTTACAGAGCGAAAAATACGATAATTTAAAAACAAAAACAAATGACTAGTGCTTTGAAAAGTTTTATATTGTGGGTGAAATATGTGCATGAAAACAATATTATAAGAGAAGAAAATATGTATAATTTAAGAATACAAGTAGATTTCTCAGTTAAATTTCTAAGTTAAAGAATACCTATTCAAAATTAATATCCAATTAATTAGATTTACTAGTTTATTAGAATAGAGGATCCCTAAACTTACTAACAAGGTCATTAAAAGCCATCACCTTTATATGATAAAATATACGCATATCATAACGCTAGCTGTCCTAAACTGACATTGCCCGGGAGTTTTTTTGGTTGGGCCAGAAATTCTTTAAAATAAGGTTCAAGCGTTATACAGGACCGTTAAAATACCTAAACTATTTCGCCACATGGATTGATTAAAAACATTATGGGCGCCAGCGATTTAAACATTGAATTTAAGTTACTATTCTATCTGATTAATCTGTTAGTTAATTATTAATTAACATTTTACGTGTTATTATAGAAGTTACAATGTGGCAAGGAGACTTTTTTTGGTGGGTGGGAGGGGCATATTAATATAAATTTTGCGGGTGATTGATATAATGTAAATGTTTTGGGACGAACTTAAATGTTATAAAAATAAAGAGCCCCTCAAATCAAATAATCTGTTGTGTAGCTAAAATAATGGTTTAATCATAAAAAAATAATTTCATGAAATCGAATACGTAATCGTTGACTTAATAGTAAAAGACGTTATAAATATAGCTACGAAGGCGGGGCTTTTAAAGAATGAACTTTGATCGAACGAACGTGTATAGTTCAAAGAGAAAGGAGAGACTGAGGAAGGAAAGAGAGAGAGAGAGAGGAGAGACTGAGGAAGGAAAGAGAGAGAGAGAGGAGAGACTGAGGAAGGAAAGAGAGAGATAGAGAGGAGAGACTGAGGAAGGAAAGAGAGAGATAGAGAGGAGAGACTGAGGAAGGAAAGAGAGAGATAGAGAGGAGAGACTGAGGAAGGAAAGAGAGAGAGAGGAGAGACTGAGGAAGGAAAGAGAGAGAGAGAGAGAGAGAGGAGAGACAAAGGAAGGAAAGAGAGAGAGAGAGAGGAGAGACAAAGGAAGGAAAGAGAGAGAGGAGAGACAAAGGAAGGAAAGAGAGAGAGAGAGAGAGGAGAGACAAAGGAAAGAGAGAGAGAGATGGGAGACAAAGGAAAGAGAGAGAGAGAGGAGAGACAAAGGAAAGAGTAAGAGAGAGAGAGAGGAGAGACAAAGGAAAGAGAGAGAGAGAGAGAGAGGAGAGACAAAGGAAAGAGAGAGAGAGAGAGAGAGAGGAGAGACAAAGGAAAGAGAGAGAGAGAGGAGAGAGAGAGGAGAGACAAAGGAAAGAGAGAGAAAGAGGAGAGACAAAGGAAAGAGAGAGAGAGAGGAGAGACAAAGGAAAGAGAGAGAGAGAGGAGAGACAAAGGAAAGAGAGAGAGAGGAGAGACAAAGGAAAGAGAGAGAGAGAGAGAGGAGAGACAAAGGAAAGAGAGAGAGAGAGAGGAGAGACAAAGGAAAGAGAGAGAGAGAGAGGAGAGACAAAGGAAAGAGAGAGAGAGAGAGGAGAGACAAAGGAAAGAGAGAGAGAGAGAGGAGAGACAAAGGAAAGAGAGAGAGAGAGAGGAGAGACAAAGGAAAGAGAGAGAGAGAGAGGAGAGACAAAGGAAAGAGAGAGAGAGAGAGGAGAGACAAAGGAAAGAGAGAGAGAGAGAGGAGAGACAAAGGAAAGAGAGAGAGAGAGAGGAGAGACAAAGGAAAGAGAGAGAGAGAGAGGAGAGACAAAGGAAAGAGAGAGAGAGAGGAGAGACAAAGGAAAGAGAGAGAGAGAGGAGAGACAAAGGAAAGAGAGAGAGAGAGGAGAGACAAAGGAAAGAGAGAGAGAGAGGAGAGACAAAGGAAAGAGAGAGAGAGGAGAGACAAAGGAAAGAGAGAGAGAGAGGAGAGACAAAGGAAAGAGAGAGAGAGAGGAGAGACAAAGGAGAGAGAGAGAGAGGAGAGACAAAGGAGAGAGAGAAAGAGGAGAGACAAAGGAAAGAGAGAGAAAGAGGAGAGACAAAGGAAAGAGAGAGAAAGAGGAGAGACAAAGGAAAGAGAGAGAGAGAGGAGAGACAAAGGAAAGAGAGAGAGAGAGAGGAGAGACAAAGGAAAGAGAGAGAGAGAGAGAGGAGAGACAAAGGAAAGAGAGAGAGAGAGAGAGAGGAGAGACAAAGGAAAGAGAGAGAGAGAGAGAGGAGAGACAAAGGAAAGAGAGAGAGAGAGAGGAGAGACAAAGGAAAGAGAGAGAGAGAGAGGAGAGACAAAGGAAAGAGAGAGAGAGAGAGGAGAGACAAAGGAAAGAGAGAGAGAGAGAGGAGAGACAAAGGAAAGAGAGAGAGAGAGAGGAGAGACAAAGGAAAGAGAGAGAGAGAGAGGAGAGACAAAGGAAAGAGAGAGAGAGAGAGGAGAGACAAAGGAAAGAGAGAGAGAGAGGAGAGACAAAGGAAAGAGAGAGAGAGGAGAGACAAAGGAAAGAGAGAGAGAGGAGAGACAAAGGAAAGAGAGAGAGAGGAGAGACAAAGGAAAGAGAGAGAGAGGAGAGACAAAGGAAAGAGAGAGAGAGAGGAGAGACAAAGGAAAGAGAGAGAGAGGAGAGACAAAGGAAAGAGAGAGAGAGAGGAGAGACAAAGGAAAGAGAGAGGAGAGACAAAGGAAAGAGAGAGAGAGGAGAGACAAAGGAAAGAGAGAGAGAGGAGAGACAAAGGAAAGAGAGAGAGAGGAGAGACAAAGGAAAGAGAGAGAGAGGAGAGACAAAGGAAAGAGAGAGAGAGGAGAGACAAAGGAAAGAGAGAGAGAGGAGACACAAAGGAGAGAGAGAGGAGACACAAAGGAGAGAGAGAGAGGAGACACAAAGGAGAGAGAGAGAGGAGACACAAAGGAGAGAGAGAGAGAGAGGAGACACAAATGAAAAGAGAGAGGAGACACAAAGGAGAGAGAGAGGAGACACAAAGGAGTGAGAGAGAGAGAGGAGACACAAAGGAGTGAGAGAGAGAGGAGACACAAAGGAGTGAGAGAGAGAGAGGAGACACAAAGGAGTGAGAGAGAGAGAGGAGACACAAAGGAGTGAGAGAGAGAGAGAGGAGACACAAAGGAGTGAGAGAGAGAGAGGAGACACAAAAGAGTGAGAGAGAGAGAGGAGACACAAAAGAGTGAGAGAGAGAGAGGAGACACAAAGGAGTGAGAGAGAGAGGAGACACAAAGGAGTGAGAGAGAGAGGAGACACAAAGGAGTGAGAGAGAGAGGAGACACAAAGGAGTGAGAGAGAGAGGAGACACAAAGGAGTGAGAGAGAGAGGAGACACAAAGGAGTGAGAGAGAGAGGAGACACAAAGGAGTGAGAGAGAGAGGAGACACAAAGCAGTGAGAGAGAGAGAGGAGACACAAAGCAGTGAGAGAGAGAGAGGAGACACAAAGGAGTGAGAGAGAGAGAGAAGACACAAAGCAGTGAGAGAGAGAGGAGACACAAAGGAGAGAGAGAGAGGAGACACAAAAGAGTGAGAGAGAGAGAGAGAGGAGACACAAAGGAGTGAGAGAGAGAGAGAGAGGAGACACAAAGGAGTGAGAGAGGAGACACAAAGGAGTGAGAGAGAGAGAGAGGAGACACAAAGGAGTGAGAGAGAGAGAGAGGAGACACAAAGGAGTGAGAGAGAGAGAGAGGAGACACAAAGGAGTGAGAGAGAGAGAGAGGAGACACAAAGGAGTGAGAGAGAGAGGAGACACAAAGGAGTGTGAGAGAGAGAGGAGACACAAAGGAGTGAGAGAGAGAGGAGACACAAAGGAGTGAGAGAGAGAGAGGAGACACAAAGGAGAGAGCGAGGAGACACAAAGGAGAGAGCGAGGAGACACAAAGGAGAGAGCGAGGAGACACAAAGGAGAGAGCGAGGAGACACAAAGGAGAGAGCGAGGAGACACAAAGGAGAGAGCGAGGAGACACAAAGGAGAGAGCGAGGAGACACAAAGGAGAGAGCGAGGAGACACAAAGGAGAGAGAGAGAGAGACACAAAGGAGAGAGAGAGAGGAGACACAAAGGAGAGAGAGAGAGAGAGGAGACACAAAGGAGAGAGAGAGAGAGAGGAGACACAAAGGAGAGAGAGAGAAAGAGGAGACACAAAGGAGAGAGAGAGAGAGAGGAGACACAAAGGAGAGAGAGAGAGAGAGAGAGAGAGGAGACACAAAGGAGAGAGCGAGGAGACACAAAGGAGAGAGCGAGGAGACACAAAGGAGAGAGAGAGAGAGAGGAGACACAAAGGAGAGAGAGGAGACACAAAGGAGAGAGAGGAGACACAAAGGAGAGAGAGGAGACACAAAGGAGAGAGAGGAGACACAAAGGAGAGAGAGGAGACACAAAGGAGAGCGAGGAGACACAAAGGAGAGAGAGGAGACACAAAGGAGAGAGAGGAGACACAAAGGAGAGAGAGAGAGAGGAGACACAAAAGAGAGAGAGAGAGGAGACACAAAGGAGAGAGAGAGAGAAAGGAGACACAAAGGAAAGAGAGAGAAAGGAGACACAAAGGAAAGAGAGAGAAAGGAGACACAAAGGAAAGAGAGAGAAAGGAGACACAAAGGAAAGAGAGAGAAAGGAGACACAAAGGAAAGAGAGAGAAAGGAGACACAAAGGAAAGAGAGAGAAAGGAGACACAAAGGAAAGAGAGAGAAAGGAGACACAAAGGAAAGAGAGAGAAAGGAGACACAAAGGAAAGAGAGAGAAAGGAGACACAAAGGAAAGAGAGAAAGGAGACACAAAGGAAAGAGAGAAAGGAGACACAAAGGAAAGAGAGAAAGGAGACACAAAGGAAAGAGAGAGAAAGGAGACACAACGGAAAGACAGAGAAAGGAGACACAAAGGAAAGAGAGAGAAAGGAGACAACGGAAAGACAGAGAAAGGAGACACAAAGGAAAGACAGAGAAAGGAGACACAAAGGAAAGACAGAGAAAGGAGACACAAAGGAAAGACAGAGAAAGGAGACACAAAGGAAAGAGAGAAAGTAAATAAACTGCATATTAAATTTGCAGATGCGATTACCTATTTAATAGTATTAACTTTAAATAAGTTAATTACTCATTTTCTCGGATACTCAGAAGAAACCGGATAGGTTAACTATGTTTTCAGTTTTTAAAGCATGATATAATATATATAATGTTTAATGAATGATATAAAAAGAATTATGGTTTCCTAGAACTAACCTAGCAAAAACATGCGACCTCTGGTTTGCTAGTATATCACTATCCCCCCAAAATGAGAAGGTAATCCGTGGGATGATGCGATCATGAGCACAGAACAGATATACTACCCCTCTGCCCTAAAGGAGGTTGCTGGAACGATGGTATCACAACATAACATATACCGCACATAAAAAGAGGGGGTAATGTATGGCAGAATGTTATCATGAAAACAGAACAGATACTACACTACCCCACCACCTTGAATTGAGCATTAAAAGATAGTACAATTCATTGAAGTAATAGTATAGTTTCGGCTTGAAACAGACATACCATAATCTCTATTAAGAGCTATTTTTAAAAGAAAAGTATGAATTAATATTTATAAATAAATAATAATTAGAATGTTTATTCATTTAGTTTCGTCGTAAACTCTTTACTTCGACGAAACCGAGTTATTCGGCCGAATACAGGTAACTATCTTACAGTAGAGTAGTGTATCTTACAGAAGTGTATCTTACAGAAGTGTATCTTACAGAAGTGTATCTTACAGAAGTGTATCTTACAGAAGTGTATCTTACAGAAGTGTATCTTACAGAAGTGTATCTTACAGAAGTGTATCTTACAGAATTTTGTCACAGTGGTTGTGGGGGGGAATAAGAGTACATCTGAATTAGTGAGTGAGGATTCCTCAGCCTTTCTTTATTCATAATATAATTGATCAGGACTAAATATTAAAATCGATTGAAAATTGTTTTGTTTTTTAAAAACACGAACCAGTAATTGGTCTAAATCACTGACAAAACAGATTTTTATCTATCTTTTCATATTAAAGCTATCCTCGATAATGAAATTGAAATCTGAATTTAATTTATATATAACATTATCTATATATTATATGAAATGTATATATTTTATAACATATATACTTGACTCCCCGTAGGGACAACCACTATTTATTACTACTTTTATTTGATTCGAAAAATTCATCACCTGGTATATCTGTTAAGATATTTTTCTTTCATGACTAAAAAATGAAGTCTCTTTATACTTGTCTATTATTATTACTAGGCAAATATATGCTCCCTCGGTCGCATATTTTTGTTAGGCCGCCGCGTCAGAAATGAACGCACACTCGTAAACCGATGGAGCCCCAGTCATATTTCTTGGGTGGTTAGACATTGATTTTCTTTGTTTCCGACCAAGAATATTTTAGTTAAAAATAAAGAAAAAATTTAGACCCCACCCCAATTTTTTTTGTACCCCCCCCATACGTAGAAATTTTTTTAGTTAAGAAAGGAAAACATTTTTTTTTGCCCCCACCCCCCTCCCCCAGTTTTTTATTTTTAATCCTTCCCTCATATATGACCTTTTTTTAATTGAACAGTTTGATTCTAAAATTAGTTGTATAGTTTTCCCAGTACAATGTGTTAATTTTTTTTGTTGACATTAAAGAAAAAAAATCACATCTTTTATTTTAATAAATAAATAAAACACGAAATAATAAAAAAACAGTTTGTAAATAAAAGCTTTACAGCGTAAAAGGTGAAACCATAATCATAAACACAGTTAAGGTCGTAAGAAAATAATATTGAAAGTTTTTCAAATCAGAAAAAGGGTGTACATTAAAAAATCAAATACAGTAAACACGAATAGTTTTTTTTAAATGCTCTCAAAAAAGAAAGTTTACCTAAACTAAATTCATTATGTGTGTATGTGTGTTTTTTTAAATAGTAATTTTTTAAATCAATTATTATTTTAATTAAACAATTTGATTCAATAAATTTGTGCTTTAAAACATAATGGCTAATAAGATTAAGAAAATAAAACTCAGAACGTTTTAATAAAAAAGTCAGTAGAAGTAACACGGTAAATGCCAGCGTTTTGTTTACATAAATAACGCGCCCGTCTTGCGTCCATACTGAATAATCAGAGGGAGGTAACCGATTCAATGGAGTAACGCTGGCTGTTCAATCAGTTTCGCAGTAGATAGAGTAACTACGAAACTCATTTCATATATAATATATATATATATATATATATATAATTATAATAAAAGAAATAATTATAATTTATAAGTAAGATTATTAGCGAGCAAAAATAGCGTAAATACATGTGGAAATCTGAAGAAAACAATCATGAGTGTATATCTGCGAATACTAATTTATTAGAAGTTTAAAAGCAATTAATTATGTAAATTGAGAAATGCGCATAGTGTTTACGGCGATGTTTGTACTAGTATATATATAGAAGCTGGCAGACTAAATAAATAGTAATATTACTCTGATGGAGTTTCGGCTTTAGACAGACATAATCTCCATTATTAATAGATTCTATGGAAGTAAAACGATTTCATTTTGTCATCTAATTTACACGTGTTTGTAGTGAGCACAGACCCATATAAGTAAATTAAATAGGCACGCTGAAAAAAAAAAGTAACTTTCTCTAAATGTCTAGAGGCATTAAGAAATATTAATGTGTAGTTGAATCAACATAGCGTAAAAGGAGGCGAGAGAAATAAATAGGTACCGAGAGTGACTTGTTCAGTTAATTATAAATTACAACAATTTAGAATAATTAAAATACTTTCTTTTCAATCATAACTCAATCCCAGAACTAAATATATTTTAGTATGTAGTTCATATTATTAAAGTATATAGGAAAATCTTTAGGGGGAAACGTTGATCAACTCACATTTCTATTAATAGATTAAAGAACGCACATAATTATATATTATATTAGCAAAATACCCGTCCCAGGACAAGTATAAGAAAAATAAATTTTTTTTCTTTCGATGGAAGAGCGTGGTTTCGCTCACCCTCTCTCCTAAATGGAAAAGTAAACAAAAAAGTGCCCACGCTACTCACACCTTTTGGCTAAGATCAAAGTGTAGTATCTGTTCTGATGGATACTGCACACCCATAGACTGGTATTGTCTTGGCCTTCGGGGCTTGATTTACGCCAGTCTATGGTCTGTCCTGTGCAGTTCTAGGAGGTCTACCCTCCCAGGCCCCTACCGGGGAATGTCGACTGGGGCTGTCCAGGCAATTTTTAAACCCCACTTTCCTGACCCGACATTGGGTCACATCTTACTTGTGGGAGTAAGATAAAAACTGGCCTTGTGCCTAACTCCTGGAGAAGAGTAAATCAATACTCACAATGTTGCCTAGAATACGTATCCCATAATTACTGATAAGTTAAGAAGTTTACCCCGCACATACATATTGACGCTGACATGCGCCCGAACCGGTCTGGTAATATAACTACGAAATTTAATGAAGAGCAATTAATTCCTCTATTAAACTTTTTGTATCTCGTTTATTAAATTTTTTTGGGGGGATGCAAGTTGGCAGAACACCCCCTTAAATGGTAAAATAATGTGATCACGTTACTTACCATGCTGCCTAGAATATATATTCAAAAATTCATAATGATATTTCTGTTTGGGGATTCGCTCCAAAAAAGACTATTACATACCTAACACACACATATAATATATATACACAATTATATATATATATATATACATACATGTATACATATAATATATATACACAATTATATATATATATATACATACATATATACATATAATATATATAC
>OY744521.1:64535776-64540776 GCA_963556195.1 Sepiola atlantica
AATTTTATTTTTAACACTACTATAATATATAAAATTACGTCGGTCGGATTTTCCAAGTCAGACCTAAATAGGATTGCATCTGAAAAATCGCGATTAGTCTGGCCTAGCTATTTAATTACGGGATTTTTCAGTTCTTTGTAATAAAAAAGGACATTTCTATCGATTTCATCGTATCTGACCCGATAATTCTTTCAATACAAGACACTTCGTGAGATTCCGTTTGTTATAACTGCAAATTGCTTACTTTACTCTTCATTTCTCTCCGTTCCGTCGTATACGTAAACTATAGCAATTTGCATAAGTGGATGTGCCTTCTGCGGACTAAATAATTAAAAAAGTATTTTTACGTTTGAAAATAAAGTTTCAATTGAAAACTGCACTCACAGCGGTTAAAAATAGTGGAATTTGACAAAAAAAAATTGTTTAAAAGGTCTCTTGAAAGATAAATATAAGTTTCCTGGAACTATTTCAAAGATAATTAAAAAAATTAATGCTACCAAATTTATAACAAAAATACTTTGACTAAAAATTGCATAATTATGCAAAATAACATTTAAATTACAATTTAATCTTCGGTCAGACATTTAAATAGATTTAATAAAATGGCTACCGAGATTTAGACAAGTATGAAAGATTATAACCGCAATAATATTTCATTTCATTATTTTTAATTTTCTATAGAAAATATGGTTTTGTAAGTTTATAACAATTGAAGAATTATTATTCCTTAATTGTTTAATTTTTGAAGATTATAAAAAATTGACACGTATAGAAAACCCAAACCACAATTTCGTATTTGATTATTTTTAACCTTATCTAGAACAGATGATTTTGTAATAATTTTCCATTAACTTAGTTTTATTATACTACATATAAATAGTTTATATTATTGAAAAGGTACTTCTACCTATTTAATATGACCTCGATGAGATTCTAACCAAGATTTATTAAACAAAAATGCCATTAAAATATAGAGTAAAATTGAGAAAATGTTTAAAAAAAAATCAGTACAATTCTCTTAACTTCTTTTATACCATCCAAGTGACTTGCCCATTATAATGTAGATTTCTTGAAAGTTAAACAGACGCGTTTGTTGAATCTCTGAAAATAGTGATGATGTCGGGTGCAATTCTCGGCCTCATGCTCACGTCGTTGCAAATGCAGGGGGATAATTAGGTTTAACTAAGAAAATAAGCATAAAATGAAAACATCAATCGAACAATGAAACCATGTTTGATTAGTTTATTTTTGTGTCGTTAATTAACAAATTTTGTTGTCACAGTTTATGTTTACCTAACATTATTTCATTTTTAGTTCTTTAATTAACTTGTTTTATTTTTAGTTCGTTAATGAACTCGTTTAATTTTTCGATTGATTAAATATCACTGTTAATTCCTAATTTGAAATTGCGTCTTTCGAAAATTACGTTTTTAATGATTAAAGATACGTTAAAAATATATGTAGTGGTTCCAGGTTGTAAAAACACACGTAATTGCCTGAAAAAATAGACCTCCCTAAAAATAAATATTTTACAGTTAACATTGATTATTTCAGCGTCCTAAATTTTCTTTTCATGCTTATTTTTTGTTGTCAAACCTAATTACACCCCTTGCATTTGCAACGACGTGAGTATAAGCGCCTAATTCTCGTCTGTTTATATACCAATGACCTTCAGTAGAATTTAAAATATAATTTTTTTCGGAACCGCCCACTGTCTCAATTTTATCAATGTTTGCTTTCATAAAAAAAATTTTTTCTAACGCTGATTACACCACTTTCATACGCACAAGGAACTATTATAAAATCGCGCCGTAAAATTACTAGTACAATGTTATGAAAATATATGAGATTATTTTATTTTAATTGTGAAAATATTAAATAAACAATGCTTCATTAAATGATAATATTGTTAATTCGATAAATTATTTTTGCTTAGGGTTTGATTAATTATTTTTGCTTAGGGGTTGATTAATTATTTTTGCTTAGGGTTTGATAAATTATTTTTGCTTAGGGTTTGATAAATTATTTTTGCTTAGGGTTTGATAAATTATTTTTGCTTAGGGTTTGATAAATTATTTTTGCTTAGGGTTTGATAAATTATTTTTGCTTAGGGTTTGATAAATTATTTTTGCTTAGGGTTTGATAAATTATTTTTGCTTAGGGTTTGATAAATTATTTTTGCTTAGGGTTTGATAAATTATTTTTGCTTAGGGTTTGATTAATTATTTTTGCTTAGGGTTTGATTAATTATTTTTGCTTAGGGTTTGATTAATTATTTTTGCTTAGGGTTTGATTAATTATTTTTGCTTAGGGTTTGATTAATTATTTTTGCTTAGGGTTTGATTAATTATTTTTGCTTAGGGTTTGATTAATTATTTTTGCTTAGGGTTTGATTAATTATTTTTGCTTAGGGTTTGATTAATTATTTTTGCTTAGGGTTTGATTAATTATTTTTGCTTAGGGTTTGATTAATTATTTTTGCTTAGGGTTTGATTAATTATTTTTGCTTAGGGTTTGATTAATTATTTTTGCTTAGGGTTTGATTAATTATTTTTGCTTAGGGTTTGATTAATTATTTTTGCTTAGGGTTTGATTAATTATTTTTGCTTAGGGTTTGATTAATTATTTTTGCTTAGGGTTTGATTAATTATTTTTGCTTAGGGTTTGATTAATTATTTTTGCTTAGGGTTTGATTAATTATTTTTGCTTAGGGTTTGATTAATTATTTTTGCTTAGGGTTTGATTAATTATTTTTGCTTAGGGTTTGATTAATTATTTTTGCTTAGGGTTTGATTAATTATTTTTGCTTAGGGTTTGATTAATTATTTTTGCTTAGGGTTTGATTAATTATTTTTGCTTAGGGTTTGATTAATTATTTTTGCTTAGGGTTTGATTAATTATTTTTGCTTAGGGTTTGATTAATTATTTTTGCTTAGGGTTTGATTAATTATTTTTGCTTAGGGTTTGATTAATTATTTTTGCTTAGGGTTTGATTAATTATTTTTGCTTAGGGTTTGATTAATTATTTTTGCTTAGGGTTTGATTAATTATTTTTGCTTAGGGTTTGATTAATTATTTTTGCTTAGGGTTTGATTAATTATTTTTGCTTAGGGTTTGATTAATTATTTTTGCTTAGGGTTTGATTAATTATTTTTGCTTAGGGTTTGATTAATTATTTTTGCTTAGGGTTTGATTAATTATTTTTGCTTAGGGTTTGATTAATTATTTTTGCTTAGGGTTTGATTAATTATTTTTGCTTAGGGTTAGGGTTTGATTAATTATTTTTGCTTAGGGTTAGGGTTTGATAAATTATTTTTGCTTAGGGGTTTATAAATTATTTTTGCGTAGAGCTTTGATTTTATTAACACTGAATTTAAGTAATATATAATTACTATATTTAAAAAGATTTTGATATTTAAAATCTACGTTGCTTTATTTTCATAAAAATGGAAAAAGAAAAAAAAACAAAAAAACAACATTTAACACCCTGAGATATAACTTTGGATGTTTTTATTTACACGAAATGATACATTTTCAGTATATTTACTAATAAAATAAATGATTCTCTGATTATTAATTAATAAATGCTCAAAAATTGGTTGATTTCCTGAATTTTAGTGAATTCACCAATGAAGATAGGAGTCAATTTTATTTTATTCATAAACTTTGAAAAAAATACAATAAGTTTAAAATTTACTTTTAAATTTTTTGTTTCTTTTACACGCGGCTACTTCACGCACTAAATAAACTAGAGCATAAGCACATTTTATCTTCATCTTTTTGTGGTATCGAAGATAATATTATTACTGCATTATATGAAATAAAAAAGCCGAAATTTTTGTCTATTTAACTATTTGAAATACTCAAAACAGTAATATAGCTTCGTTTTTATTTCGATTGGATCACAGATGTAACAGAATAGGGAATACATCCGATTAATCTCTCACCTTCAGACTAGTACGATGTCACAAACACCGACTCAGATCTACGTTACTTCGTGTCTATTCAATCGTATTCGTAGACTTCACGAAATAACACATACTTAGAATAACGTCTTAAATACGAGAATTTAAATGGATGTTTACTTTGAAAAAAAAAAGGTCTTTATTCCAGATCTAATGTTCTGTTCGAGTGTGGACAGGAACTCGCCAAATCTGTTAACGTTTTCGACTTCTATGAGTCTTCTTCAGGCACGTGAGGAGTTATGTAAACTAAAACTGGTGAATTTATTAAGAAACTCGATCAAAATAATTTTTTAAAAATATATTAAAGGCATTTTAGTATACCTTCTCCCCCCTCATATCGAGCTTGATTGATGGTAGGTTTGTTTGCTCGAATTAGTAAGGCTTCAATTATGGGGAGGCGCAGGTTGTAATGTGAGACAGCGAGGATGGCAGTGGTTTTGACTAATATGTTTCTAAAATCTTTTTTTATGTGTCATGTTCTACTAGGTGTTGCTAAATAGAGCTACGAGGTGATATGTAAGGCGACAAGAGATACTAGTCCTACCAATATATGTGTTGTTTTCTGAGACACATTCTCCAAGTGGGCATTTAACGTTAGCAGTTTTGGCGAGTTCCTGTCCACACTCGAACAGAACATTAGATCATTGGTCCGTCAACATGAAAAGATTGATAAAGAAAGAAACGAACAGGAATTGCCCCTTTTGTTTAATTAAACATGCATCAATAATTATTATGAATTCATAGGCATATGTTTCATGTTCAATTAAAAACAGTGTGGCTATATATATATATATATATATATATATATATATATATATATATATATCTGTACCGCCGCTCGAACGAATCGAACCTTGGGCCAGAGTCACTATTGACTTATCCATTCGACCACTGTGACACTTATTAAATATGATACGAACATAAGTCTCAGAGTACACGATAAAGCAATTGTTAAAGTTTGAAATGGATTTACAATAAACAATCTTTAGCGTTTAACAAAATATTTTAGAATGTCATTTTAATTACGCGTGCAAG
>OY744521.1:64548276-64575776 GCA_963556195.1 Sepiola atlantica
ATACATGCACACATACACCTGCACACATGTATACACATATAATATAATTTATACGGCCTGGAACGTTTTAAATAACCGGGGTAAGAGTTTAATTAAATATAAACATATATTGACAAAATAAATATGCAAGACAGACAGACAGACAGAGACACAGAGAGACACAGACACAGAGACACACACACACACACGCGCATCCGCATGCATACATATAAGCAAATATAAGGCTATCTTATTTCAAGTAAATAATCTGAATAAACGAATATCTTAAAGTACAATCGTATATGCATACATCCGAAAAACAACTATAACGAATGTCACCAAGTCAGTAATTACATGTCCATAACAGATATTATTGTAAATATGTATGGGGGTTTACCGTAAATGATCTATTTGGTATCTTCACCGTTACAAATCCAGAAGTCTATCAGATTATTAGATATTGGTAATTTTAAATTTACATTTATGTCTGCATTTCGCCATCAACTCATCGCGTTTGTTTAAAAGATTATTGCGGTCGTATTTTAGGATTCTTATTTTTTCCTCTAAACATAAATTGCATTTTTGCCTAAATCCATTTGGAACATCCGAAAAGCATAGGATTGACCACGAAACCACCGGGGACCGGTTCTCATTTTTCAGAAGCCACCATTGTTTAGCTAACTCTGTTTTGTTCTTGAGTTCTGGGTTGTTAAAAGAGTGTTTGTGGTCATAAAAGCGTTGTTTCCAGTTACCCGCGGAGATGCCAAATCATCAGCGACTCATAAAATGAAAACACTATAACGGATTTTTAAAGGATAAAAGATCAGTCCATCTCGATGAAACCGCGGTACGACTCTGAAATATTTTAAAATGTTTTCTCTAAATAGATACTAGAAAGCAGTGGTTGAAGGTCAATCACGCTGAGAACAAAGATTACCAATGCCAAAGAGTAATTTTTTTTTAGAAATGTTTTTCTAGAAGTATGTTTTTCTTTGGAGTGGTGTCTTCTGAGAGTAATGTCTATCAGAATTCCCTTCTAAGAGTAATGTTCCCACTTTCACTGTAAAATTTCCTTCTGGGAGCAATGTATTCTAGGAATATAAATAATTATCCTACCTATAGAATTATATTTGACACCTTTATTCGGTATTAAAGAACCCATAGATTGTTGATATGCCGTAAAACAAACGAAACCAGACCTTATTCCAATTTTGATAAACATCCATTACATTATTTTAATATATATTATTAAGTTAGGTACGTGTATATGTTTATATATTTGCATGTACAGGATTCACTTCTAAACTAATTAACCGATCATTATGAATTTTTGAACCGGTTTTAAGGCGTAAAGGGTGGTAATAGTAATGTGGGATATCTTTCATTTGATGTACTTTTAGGCAAAGTGGTTAAAAGGAGGTTAGAGTCAGATACCTCTGATTTTTGTGAAAGTTTAATAGGGATGAGATATGAATTAATAAATATTCCCCAACTTTCAGTTTCTTTGGAGTATTTTAAAGGGGCATAATGAGCATTACCTCTCATTTGAAAATTAAAATATTTCAGATTTGCATCGAATTTCATCGAATTTCATCCATAATCATTAGTCACCAATTAAGATTCCCTGAATTTCAATTTCTTAAGACCCTTAAGCTTGAGTCTTAAATTTTAGACATTTTTTTAGAATTATGGGTTATTTAATACCGAATAAAGGTGTCAAATATAATTCTATAGGTAGGATAATTATTTATATTCCTAGAATACATTGCTCCCAGAAGGAAATTTTACAGTGAAAGTGGGAACATTACTCTTAGAAGGGAATTCTGATAGAGAGAGAGACATTACTCTCAGAAGACACCACTCCAAGAAACACATTCTTCTCGAAAAACATTTATTAAAAAAACATTACTCATTTGGCATTGGTAATCTTTGTTCTCAATGTGATTGACCATAAAACCACCGCCGCCTAGTATCTATTGTGGGAGAAAAATAAAGAGAAATAAGGTTTTGATTTTTTGAAGAATTAAATCTAATAATACGGTTTGGGATGAACTAATAGCTACTAGGGCATGCCATGGCCAGCCAATTGTTGGATCGGGCCTCTCGACTCCCCCCGTCTAGCTAAAGTAAGGGCCGAAGTGGGTGAATGCTTAGCCATCAGAATCCCGTCTTACGGCATCACAGGTCGCCACCTACGGTCAACAGGTGACCAGTTTTCGAAAATTGGAATAAAGATCCAAGAGATAAGGTTCAGTAGCATTATATCTTCATTTTAATCTTTGTAACGGGACATAAATGCGGTGCAAAACTTGTGTGGAATTAATGTTACCCACACTGATACGGGTATTCTAGCTTTTGTACCATAGTGTTGTATCCCTGAATCTCTCCCGTTCATTCAGAGTTAGTTTATTCGTGATATACTAATGCTAATATTGAAGATAAATAATGGTACCCTATCACACATCTAATAACTTTATCTCAGAAGTATCGTCACATTAGCTATATTGCAGTTACTAGCCTGAATCTTGTGACACCACAACTGCCTTAGAGCGGTTAATGTCAAAGATTATGACGAGGCTTACAATCTATTGATTAAAAAAAGTAATTAAAAAAAGTTACTTTCTTCGCCTTTCAAATGCAGATTGAACAACTGTGCAAATATCCTGACAGTTAACAATATATATTGCTTATAGAAAAATAAGTTGGTGATTTTTTAAATTGGTTTATGCATTGTAAAGAAAGGATGTGATTATAGACATCTGCGACCAAATTATTTTAAGTTCTGTTTGTAAAAAATGACCTGACAAGATCAAGCAGACAGCCACTTAACAGGCGTAGGTAAATGTATATGAATCAATCACCGCTATGTGGCGGGGTGTGGCGTGGTGGGGTGAGGACTGTGTATAGGTGGATGAAGGATGAGGTCTGTTTCCACCTCACAACTTCCATTTTTACAAAGAAACATTTGCAATGATTTGGTGAAATGCACTCATATAAACATCCATGACATTGACTATCAAAGGAGCCCCTGCCTATCATGGCGCCCAGGTCATCCTTCTTTGCTCCAAGGATTTTATATTGGTTTCTTGTCATTTGTCTTTCATGGTTATTTGATGTATGTGGCCAGCCATACTTATTTTATCGCTGAGAGAGAGAGACAGACTAAAGAGAGAGAGAGAGAGAGAGAGACAGAGAGACACACTAAAGAGAGAAAGACAGAGAAACGCACACACACACTAAAGAGAGAAAGACAGAGAGACACACACACACACTAAAGAGAGAAAGACAGAAAGACACACACACACACTAAAGAGAGAGAGAAAGACACACACACACACTAAAGAGAGAGAGAAAGACACACACACACACTAAAGAGAGAGAGAAAGACACACACACACACACTAAAGAGAGAGAGAAAGACACACACACACACTAAAGAGAGAGAGAAAGACACACACACTAAAGAGAGAGAGAAAGACACACACACTAAAGAGAGAGAAAGACACACACACACACTAAAGAGAGAGAGAGAGAGACACACACACTAAAGAGAGAGACACACACACACTAAAGAGAGAGACACACACACACTAAAGAGAGAGACACACACACACACACTAAGGAGAGAGAGACAGACTAAAGAGAGAGAGAGACACGCACACACTCTAAAGAGAGAGAGACACACACACACTAAAGAGAGAGACACACACACTAAAGAGAGAGAGAGACAGACAGACACACTAAAGAGAGAGAGAGACAGACACACACACACACACACACACACTAAAGAGAGAGACACACCCACACACACTAAAGAGAGAGAGACAGACACACACACACACACACACTAAAGAGAGAGACACACCCACACACACTAAAGAGAGAGAGAGACAGACACACCCACACACACTAAAGAGAGAGAGAGACAGACACACACACACACACTAAAGAGAGAGAGACAGACACACACACTAAAGAGAGAGAGACAGACACTAAGAGAGAGAGAATACACACTAAAGAGAGAGAGACACACTAAAGAGAGAGAGACACACACAGACACTAAAGAGAGAGAGACACACAGACACTAAAGAGAGAGAGACACACACAAACACTAAAGAGAGAGAGACACAGACACTAAAGAGAGAGAGACACACACAGACACTAAAGAGAGAGAGACACACACACAGACACTAAAGAGAGAGAGACACACACACAGACACTAAAGAGAGAGACACACACTAAAGAGAGAGAGAGACACACACACTAAAGAGAGAGACACACACACACTAAAGAGAGAGACACACACACTCACTAAAGAGAGAGACACACACACTCACTAAAGAGAGAGACACACACACTCACTAAAGAGAGAGACACACACTCACTAAAGAGAGAGACACACACACTCACTAAAGAGAGAGACACACACACTCACTAAAGAGAGAGACACACACACTCACTAAAGAGAGAGACACACACACTCACTAAAGAGAGAGACACACACACTCACTAAAGAGAGAGACACACACGCACTAAAGAGAGAGACACACACGCACTAAAGAGAGACACACGCACTAAAGAGAGAGACACGCACTAAAGAGAGAGACACGCACTAAAGAGAGAGACACGCACTAAAGAGAGAGACACGCACTAAAGAGAGAGAGAGAGTAACACACACTAAAGAGAGAGAGAGTAACACACACTAAAGAGAGAGAGAGAGAGAGAGTAACACATACTAAAGAGAGAGAGAGAGAGTAACACATACTAAAGAGAGAGAGAGAGAGAGAGAGAGAGAGAGTAACACACACACATAGAGACAGAGAGAGATCATATCTCTATTTATATAAAGAGGTAGTTATGTTTATATATTTTTATGTACAGGGTTCAATGTAGCTACTAATAGTTAATACCAATACATTAATTTATTACAAATAAATTCTATTTTTTATTTCTAGAGAAGAAAATGGTGAAAAAAATTAAACATTCCAGAAGCTTGGAAATTTTTTTTACTACATCGCGTGACGTCACACGTCTTTCGTAAGCAGTGGCTACATAATTTTACCTCGCATAAGGCTTCGCCAAGAGTTTTTGCACACACCGTTTTTTGTAGTAATTTTTCATTATTTCTTCGATATTACTGTAAGCGACGTATAAAGCGAGGATTATTTTTAATTTTCAAAACACTAACATTACATTTGAAAAAAAATATTTTGGAAACAAAACATTGCAAGTTTTTAAATATTAAATAATCGCAGACCATTCTTTCATATTACACCGTCTTCAGTCATTTCTAACAATCCCGCCAACGGTTTTCTTATTTTACTTTGCCCTACTCGTCTTAGTGTCAACTATTAGTTGCATTATCGCAGAAGCAAGTCGAATTCTTCTTCTTACTTTTTTCGATTTAAAAATTAGCTTTTCATTGCTAGTAATTTATTAACGTAACCAGCGATAAGATTAAAAATCTATTTTATGCTTTGGGGGGGGGGGGGGGGGGGGGGGTCCAGTTAATCTTAGTTTTCTGTCTGATCGTCTGAATTTAATCGGGATAAAAATGAGTTTACAAACCCAGTTAAATATTTAAAAAAAGACAAAATCCAAAATTTGAATTTCTCTGGGGTAGTAAATAATATTAGCGTTTATGATTATATTCCCTTTTATTTATAACTAGCAGAGGTACCCAGTATTGTCTCCCGTTTCCCTTCCCTCTCTGTGAGGCAAAAGTGTAACAATCTCTTCCACGGTGTCCCCCCCCCCCTTCCCCCGGGGCAAAAGCGTAACATATGTTTCTGTTTTAGCCTGATCTTGCAGCAGACCAAGGAGTGGTCTGTGTCACAGTGTGTTGTGAAGAAGTTCTTATTACCGGTGCGTCTGACCAAGATAAGGTCCAGCTGATGCTAGTGCTTTGAGAGTGGGTGTCGCCAAGATACCTTGTACTGAGGCTTAGTCCTGAAGTTGGCGATGCACAGTTCGTAGTATGTAACACGTTCCAGCAGTCGTTGGCCATTCTGTCCACTGCAAACTGTCCCAGGCAGAAGAACCAGGAGTTATGATCTGCGCCCACTGAAATCATTGAAATCATCTAGGAGAACAAGGTGTTTCTTAATGGAGATACTGCTGCTGGTGGATGCAAGGTTCTCGTAGAACTCGTTCTTTGCGTCTGTGGCGGAGGATAGTGTTAGGACATACACACCGACAAAGGTGACTGGATCTTCTGTGATATTGAAGCGAAATTGAGGAGTCGTTCTTTACCAATCCTACCTGGGTCTATCATACGCTGTGAATCCAACTATATGTTCCCATGGCTCGTCAGAGGCCTTCTCCTGCAAATAGAATGTGTAGTCCTCGTTTCATGTGTCAGAGTCTGCGATGAACATTTCCTGAAGGTCTCTTGAGCTCGTCGTTTATGGCAGATGTCTGAAATTTTTTATAAAGATCAGTCATTATTGTCCGGACCTTCCAACGCCCCAGTTTCAAACTCGTTTCTTTTGTTTTAGTTTGTTGCCGGGTGCGACGTTTACAGCCTGCGTGTCGTATGTCTCTTAATCCCTATGCACACAATGAGGAAATCAGGCGGTGGCAGGAGAGCACTTAACTGGCCGTATTTTGCCCAGCTTAAGACGGGCGGTAGCTGTCCTTTGCGATCCGAGAAACCATCCCACCCTCGGAAACAACCACTGGCGCCGCGCTTTACACCAACCGAGCGATGACTGTTGTTTCTCCGTGTTGTATCCGCGCCACTGGCAAAGCTGGAGTATCCTCTACAGGTTGTAGACTAAGTTTGATGGTTGAGTGTTGTTGGGTGCAAGACTGGGCGGTGTAATATGGAAAGAGACTGTTGCCCATGTAGCACATACCCCCTCTCCACGTCGCTGATGGACCCAAAAGAACAGCAAAGCTGTTTGGGACTAATACAGCAGGAGCTGCAAGAACGAAGTTGTAGGCAACGCCGAACTGCTTTAGAAACTCTACTCGGGATTTTTGCTTGAGGTTTACTCATAAATCCTTTCGCATGAGTGAGTATGCTACAAGGTAGCGGAAGTTTGAAATCAGGGTTTTACTTTCCCCTAGGTGGACTGCTTTCAAATGCTGACAAGCTCCACCAACCCGAATTATTTATTACTTCAGACTGTTAGTAAACAGACGGGGAGAGAGATAGGAGACAAAAGAGTTAGTATAATTTGCATACAGTGACAGTGGGTGAAAATTTCAAATCACGGCTAATATTTATAGAGAAAATTAAGTTATAATTTGGAGAAAACGTGTGGAAGAAGAAGAGTATAAATGTGTTAATTGAAACAAACTGGTTTATGAAACTCGGTTGACAGCTTGCTGAAAATTATGAGGGTAGGTGGAGCGAAGAGAGTGGTTGACCGCCTACAGCGAGGGTAGTTATTTGTTTTAAGTACACGAAAGAAAATTATCTAAATTTTCTTGGTTATGTTTGCAAAAGATATCATTTTGATTCGTTAAAGCCAGACCAGTGCGTATGTGCACACTCACTCATTCCTATGATTGTTTACACAAGTAAATATTGTTATGGACCCCAATTAAAAGCCTACAACATTATTTGCCAATTCTCTTTATAGAAAAAGATGTTCCTGCTAGCTGTCCCACAGAAGAAACGAGAGATGAGGTTTCGAGACCACATTGCTAAACCCCAAGAAACAAACAACATCCACAGCACAGAGACGACATGGGAGAAACGGCGCGAGCGGTACAGAGTGGGAGAAAGGGCGCGAGCGGTACAGAGTGGGAGAAAGGGCGCGAGCGGTACAGAGTGGGAGAAAGGGCGCGAGCGGTACAGAGTGGGAGAAAGGGCGCGAGCGGTACAGAGTGGGAGAAAGGGCGCGAGCGGTACAGAGTGGGAGAAAGGGCGCGAGCGGTACAGAGTGGGAGAAAGGGCGCGAGCGGTACAGAGAGGGAGAAAGGGCGCGAGCGGCACAGAGAGGGAGAAAGGGCGCGAGCGGCACAGAGAGGGAGAAAGGGCGCGAGCGGCACAGAGAGGGAGAAAGGGCGCGAGCGGCACAGAGAGGGAGAAAGGGCGCGAGCGGCACAGAGAGGGAGAAAGGGCGCGAGCGGCACAGAGAGGGAGAAAGGGCGCGAGCGGCACAGAGAGGGAGAAAGGGCGCGAGCGGCACAGAGAGGGAGAAAGGGCGCGAGCGGCACAGAGAGGGAGAAAGGGCGCGAGCGGCACAGAGAGGGAGAAAGGGCGCGAGCGGCACAGAGAGGGAGAAAGGGCGCGAGCGGCACAGAGAGGGAGAAAGGGCGCGAGCGGCACAGAGAGGGAGAAAGGGCGCGAGCGGCACAGAGAGGGAGAAAGGGCGCGAGCGGCACAGAGAGGGAGAAAGGGCGCGAGCGGCACAGAGAGGGAGAAAGGGCGCGAGCGGCACAGAGAGGGAGAAAGGGCGCGAGCGGCACAGAGAGGGAGAAAGGGCGCGAGCGGCACAGAGAGGGAGAAAGGGCGCGAGCGGCACAGAGAGGGAGAAAGGGCGCGAGCGGCACAGAGAGGGAGAAAGGGCGCGAGCGGCACAGAGAGGGAGAAAGGGCGCGAGCGGCACAGAGAGGGAGAAAGGGCGCGAGCGGCACAGAGAGGGAGAAAGGGCGCGAGCGGCACAGAGAGGGAGAAAGGGCGCGAGCGGCACAGAGAGGGAGAAAGGGCGCGAGCGGCACAGAGAGGGAGAAAGGGCGCGAGCGGCACAGAGAGGGAGAAAGGGCGCGAGCGGCACAGAGAGGGAGAAAGGGCGCGAGCGGCACAGAGAGGGAGAAAGGGCGCGAGCGGCACAGAGAGGGAGAAAGGGCGCGAGCGGCACAGAGAGGGAGAAAGGGCGCGAGCGGCACAGAGAGGGAGAAAGGGCGCGAGCGGCACAGAGAGGGAGAAAGGGCGCGAGCGGCACAGAGAGGGAGAAAGGGCGCGAGCGGCACAGAGAGGGAGAAAGGGCGCGAGCGGCACAGAGAGGGAGAAAGGGCGCGAGCGGCACAGAGAGGGAGAAAGGGCGCGAGCGGCACAGAGAGGGAGAAAGGGCGCGAGCGGCACAGAGAGGGAGAAAGGGCGCGAGCGGCACAGAGAGGGAGAAAGGGCGCGAGCGGCACAGAGAGGGAGAAAGGGCGCGAGCGGCACAGAGAGGGAGAAAGGGCGCGAGCGGCACAGAGAGGGAGAAAGGGCGCGAGCGGCACAGAGAGGGAGAAAGGGCGCGAGCGGCACAGAGAGGGAGAAAGGGCGCGAGCGGCACAGAGAGGGAGAAAGGGCGCGAGCGGCACAGAGAGGGAGAAAGGGCGCGAGCGGCACAGAGAGGGAGAAAGGGCGCGAGCGGCACAGAGAGGGAGAAAGGGCGCGAGCGGTACAGAGAGGGAGAAAGGGCGCGAGCGAGGTGTAGAAAGTCAAGAATTCCAGCTATGATGTACATGTATTTCTTTATCACTTGGGTTTAAAAGCAACCGAAATAAATATGAAAATTAACTTCACGACAATCAAACGAAACTCTTCAACTAACGATATATAAAAAATAAACATTGCATAGTTAAAAAAAAACAGACTACTTTCTGTATATACACAATCATATTTATGAATAATAAACATTTCAAACCAATTGGAGATATCTTAAGTAGGACGCACCCTAGAATAAATGTGGTATTATGGTTACAGGTGAAAGCTAGATAGACACTTTTATCACGTTAGACCAAGGATAACCAACGACACCCATTCTCCCCACACTTGATGGCATTTGCATTGAATTTGTATTGAATGTAAAAATGTTTATATTTTGTGCAAATAAATAATGTAAAGTGTAGTATTTGTTTTCAGCATTCCAGCGACATCAGACGTGAATTTAAAAATAATACTGCGTCGTTAAAGAAAGAGAGGGAAGGGGACACGGATTTCTCAAGTTATCCATTTTTTATTAAATAATTTTAATTAATTACTGTTAATATCGACGAAACTATTGGACATAGGTAGATAGAATAGTACAATAAAATTAGAAATGAATAACATCAAATTATGAAGTGCTTAAAATAGATATGCAAATTAGCCTATCTAATGTCTGTCCTTAGATCATTTGTCTTCACTATTTGTAGAGTATTTCAAATTTTTGTGTCATGTTGTATTATTTAACTTACAGTAACCCGTTTTGATGGTAATATAAAAGTGATGAATAAAACTTTCGCATTTATTCATTTAGATAGGATTATTAAAATAATTTAGTGAAACAATGTAAGGGTCATATAAGAGATGTAGTTTTCAAGATCTGTTAATAACGGGTATTTCAACTCGTAGAATGTATAAAGTACTAAACCATTATTCTTCTGCCATCAAACGAAGGCAAATACAAAGACAAGGTTTATTTAAATAGACCAAAAACCTACCTTTATTTTCTTAGATAAACAATTCGCATGGTCGAAAAAATAACATTTATTTGCATTGAGGTGAAACCAAATTCCCAAGTCTCCATGTTTTTCTATATACATTCTAAGCGATACAACACCTATATTTTGTTAGGCTTCTACTCTGAAAGGGGATATGCAAAGAGAGGAGATAGAATTGCTTTATTTGAACACTTGATTTTCTTTTATATAAAACAAAGGTTATGTTTGCTATTAACTGCGCAAATTAGATAAGTCTATACGAAAGTTTTTTTTTGGAAAGTAAGATTTTATAGTTACAGAAGGCCGAAATAACTTTCTCCATCTCTCTTGAACACTAGCTCGGTCTAATGCTACGAAACAGGAGGGTTATTTTACGTAAACAATCCCGTCTAAAGTTTGGGCAGTTCATTTTTCCAAAAAACAAACAAACCCCAAAAACACTAAAAATAAAAAATAAATATAAATCCACTTATAATATAACGAGCACCTTCTGTCTGTCTGTCCTGGAGAAGTTTTGTAAACGGGAGAGGGAGGGGGAGGACGTAATTACTATTTAATTAATTTCAAAGTCAGAAACATAAATACATTAGGGCACATATTAACGAAATTATTTATTGTTTACAAAATTCTCCAGGACGGACAGACAGAAGGTGCTCGTTATATTATAAGTGGACAATAAATAATTTCGACGCCGAGGCTGTCCGATACGCTACCACTGGACTACCGTCACAAGTTAAAAAAACGATTTTGATTCAACTACTTACGGTAGAAATATGATTAAAAAATTTTTTTTTTTAATCATCTTAAAACGAGGCTACCTATCAAAACTGGTTATTCGATATAGTTTGGGGATCTGCGTTCGCGCTCGATTTTTTAAGGGGGGGATTTCAGTCTTTTTTTAGGGAAAATGTTTTTTTTCCTTTTTAAACAAAAAAATATTCGGAGACTTTTTTTTTTAACTAAAAATGTCTCACCAGTTAAGAACGCGGCAGCCTAGCAAAAATAGACGACCGTTAGGGAGAATTTTTGTAAACGAGAGAGGGGGGCGGGGAGATAATTACTATTTAATTAATTTCAAAGTCAGAAACAAACAAATACATTAGGCTACCTATTAACAACTAAATAAACAATAAATAATTTCGGCGCCCATGCCGAGATTCGAACTCGCAACCTTGACGCTAACTGCCAGACGCTCTATCGTATAATAATTGGTTCTTCTTTATACTTTGGGGTCTGCGTCCGCGCTCGATTTGAATGATCGTATAACTGTTCTTCGAAAATACATTGGAGGGTGCGTTCGCTCTCGATTTTTTCAAGGGGGGGGGGTCCAGAGCAGGGGGGGGGGGACTTCACACAATTTTTTTCCCTTTTTAACAAAATGGTATTTGGAGACAATTTTTTTTTCTTCTTTTGTCTAACCACACATGAACGCGCAGCCTAGCAAAAATAGACGACCGTTAGGGAGTCTATTTTCGCTAGTCCACTTTCTCTTTCTGTCCTTCTGCCTGTCTGCCCGTCGCGGAGAATTTTTGTAAACGTAATTTCAAAGTCAGAAACATTACAAATACATTAGGCCACCTATTAACGACTAAATAAACAATAAATAATTTCGGCGCCCAGGCCGCGATTCGAACTCGCAACCTTTACGCTAACAGCCCAAAAACCTTAAAATAAGATACAGTAAATTTAATAGAGAAAAAATTGTTATACATCAAATTTTGAGTTATATTTAGCAATACATTTGTAAAAGGATCGGTGCGCTCGCGTGAGTTACAATAATAAGTATTTCGTAAAATGCTAAACTATTGAACTTATGAGTTACGGAATATGTATTCGAAGCAACAATGTAAGTAACGTGCGCACGTTATTCTTTTTTAAAACTTTTCCGAAACAAAAAAAAACAATTAGAACTAATGCTATATTTATTGCTTACACCCGTCCTGTATTAGGCTTCAAGTTTTTTCGTTACTTTGAAATACATTCAAATTGTAAAGTAAAAATTAATGTATCGCCCATGATAAGTTTCGACTAGATAACATAAAGTTGATGATTATTAGCAGTTAGGACAATTTGAACATACGACAAGGAAACGAAAGCTGGGGTGACAGACGACAAGGAAACGAAAGCTGGGGCGACAGACGACAAGGAAACGAAAGCTGGGCCGACAGACGACAAGGAAACGAAAGCTGGGCCGACAGACGACAAGGAAACGAAAGCTGGGCCGACAGACGACAAGGAAACGAAAGCTGGGCCGACAGACGACAAGGAAACGAAAGCTGGGCCGACAGACGACAAGGAAACGAAAGCTGGGCCGACAGACGACAAGGAAACGAAAGCTGGGCCGACAGACGACAAGGAAACGAAAGCTGGGCCGACAGACGACAAGGAAACGAAAGCTGGGCCGACAGACGACAAGGAAACGAAAGCTGGGCCGACAGACGACAAGGAAACGAAAGCTGGGCCGACAGACGACAAGGAAACGAAAGATGGGCCGACAGACGACAAGGAAACGAAAGATGGGCCGACAGACGACAAGGAAACGAAAGATGGGCCGACAGACGACAAGGAAACGAAAGCTGGGCCGACAAGGAAACGAAAGCTGGGCCGACAAGGAAACGAAAGCTGGGCCGACAAGGAAACGAAAGCTGGGCCGACAAGGAAACGAAAGCTGGGCCGACAAGGAAACGAAAGCTGGGCCGACAGACGACAAGGAAACGAAAGCTGGGCCGACAGAGGACAAGGAAACGAAAGATGGGCCGACAGACGACAAGGAAACGAAAGATGGGCCGACAGACGACAAGGAAAAGAAAGCTAGGGCGACAGACGACAAGGAAACGAAAGCTGGGCCGACAAGGAAACGAAAGCTAGGCCGACAAGGAAACGAAAGCTGGGCCGACAAGGAAACGAAAGCTGGGCCGACAGGGAAACGAAAGCTGGGCCGACAAGGAAACGAAAGCTGGGCCGACAAGGAAACGAAAGCTGGGCCGACAGACGACAAGGAAACGAAAGCTGGGCCGACAGACGACAAGGAAACGAAAGCTGGGCCGACAGACGACAAGGAAACGAAAGCTGGGCCGACAGACGACAAGGAAACGAAAGCTGGGGCGACAGACGACAAGGAAACGAAAGATGGGGCGACAGACGACAAGGAAACGAAAGCTGGGGCGACAGACAAGGAAACGAAAGCTAGGCCGACAGACAAGGAAACGAAGGCTGGGGCGACAGACGACAAGGAAACGAAGGCTGGGGCGACAGACGACAAGGAAACGAAGGCTGGGGCGACAGATGACAAGGACACGAAGCTGGGGCGACAGAGACACGAAAACTGGGACGACAGAGACACGAAAAAAAAGGACGAAAATCGCTTAACTTAATTAGAAGCTACTTAATACCTTCCCGATGAGAATAGCCAGCAAAATGGTATTAAATGGTATGAACTAAGATTGTTTAATATGTATTCACAAAAGCTAATGGCTTTTTGCCAATTAGCTCGACGGTGGGTCGTTATTTTATGAAGAAGTATTTACGTGGCCAAACCAAGCGGGAATAATTGATCAGAATTAGCGAAAAAATCTTGGTACGCCATCGCATTGCTACGAGAGACTTCGTCCGTCTCTTTCGTAACGCTTAAGTTTTAAATAGGATCTAAATGGTTGAAAGCGCAGATCAAGTGGATGCATCCTCATAAATGTTCTTGATTATCACACAACAAAACGTGTCAACTGGTTCATCTATGAACAGCGTATAAATCATCAATGTTCGTGCAAAACATGAACAAATTAAAATAGAAAAAAAAATTCGTCGTAACCAAGGAATCACTTTTTTACTTTTATTTAGTAATCATTGCAATGACTTGAAATGTATTGAATGTCTGTTAAATGTGACAAGCTATAGAAAAAAATGTGAGAAGAGAAAAAAAAAAGAAAAAAAAGAGAGAGAGAGAGAGAGTCTCAGTGTATAGATATATAGATAGAGAGAGAGTCTCCGTAGAGAGAGAGAGAGAGAGAGAGAGTCTCCGTAGAGAGAGAGAGAGAGAGAGAGAGAGAGAGTCTCCGTAGAGAGAGAGAGTCTCCGTAGAGAGAGAGAGAGAGAGAGAGAGAGAGAGAGTCTCCGTAGAGAGAGAGAGAGAGAGAGTCTCCGTAGAGAGAGAGAGAGAGAGAGAGTCTCCGTAGAGAGAGAGAGAGAGAGAGTCTCCGTAGAGAGAGAGAGAGAGAGTCTCCGTAGAGAGAGAGAGAGAGAGCGAGAGAGCGAGAGAGCGAGAGAGCGAGAGAGCGAGTCTCAGGAGAGAGAGAGAGAGAGAGTCTCAGGAGAGAGAGTCTCAGGAGAGAGAGAGAGAGTCTCATGAGAGAGAGAGAGAGAGTCTCAGGAGAGAGAGAGAGAGAGAGTCTCAGGAGAGAGAGAGAGAGAGTCTCAGGAGAGAGAGAGAGAGAGAGTCTCAGGAGAGAGAGAGAGAGAGTCTCAGGAGAGAGAGAGAGAGAGTCTCAGGAGAGAGAGAGAGAGAGTCTCAGGAGAGAGAGAGAGAGAGTCTCAGGAGAGAGAGAGAGAGTCTCAGGAGAGAGAGAGAGAGTCTCAGGAGAGAGAGAGAGAGTCTCAGGAGAGAGAGAGAGAGTGAGAGAGAGTCTCAGGAGAGAGAGAGAGAGAGTCTCAGGAGAGAGAGAGAGAGAGTCTCAGGAGAGAGAGAGAGAGTCTCAGGAGAGAGAGAGAGAGTCTCAGGAGAGAGAGAGAGAGTCTCAGGAGAGAGAGAGAGAGTCTCAGGAGAGAGAGAGAGAGTCTCAGTAGAGAGAGAGAGAGAAAGAGAGAGAGAGTCTCAGTAGAGAGAGAGAGAGAAAGAGAGAGAGAGAGTCTCAGTAGAGAGAGAGAAAGAGAGAGAGAGAGAGAGTCTCAGTAGAGAGAGAGAAAGAGAGAGAGAGAGTCTCAGTAGAGAGAGAGAGAAAGAGAGAGAGAGAGTCTCAGTAGAGAGAGAGAGAAAGAGAGAGAGAGTCTCAGTAGAGAGAGAGAGAAAGAGAGAGAGAGAGTCTCAGTAGAGAGAGAGAGAAAGAGACAGAAAGTCTCAGTAGAGAGAGAGACTCAGTAGAGAGAGAGAAAGAGAGAAAGTCTCAGTAGAGAGAGAGAGAGACTCAGTGTAGAGAGAGAGAGAGCGTCTCAGTGTAGAGAGAGAGAGAGAGAGAGAGAGAGCGTCTCAGTGTAGAGAGAGAGAGAGAGCGTCTCAGTGTAGAGAGAGAGAGAGCGTCTCAGTGTAGAGAGAGAGAGAGAGAGAGAGAGCGTCTCAGTGTAGAGAGAGAGAGAGCGTCTCAGTGTAGAGAGAGAGAGAGAGAGAGAGCGTCTCAGTGTATATAGAGAGAGAGAGAGCGTCTCAGTGTATAGAGAGAGAGAGAGAGAGAGAGAGAGAGAGCGTCTCAGTGTAGAGAGAGCGTCTCAGTGTAGAGAGAGAGCGTCTCAGTGTAGAGAGAGAGCGTCTCAGTGTAGAGAGAGAGAGAGAGCGTCTCAGTGTAGAGAGAGAGAATGAACGTCTCAGTGTAGAGAGAGAGAATGAACGTCTCAGTGTAGAGAGAGAGAATGAACGTCTCAGTGTAGAGAGAGAGAATGAACGTCTCAGTGTAGAGAGAGAGAATGAACGTCTCAGTGTAGAGAGAGAGAGAATGAACGTCTCAGTGTAGAGAGAGAGAGAATGAACGTCTCAGTGTAGAGAGAGAGAGAATGAACGTCTCAGTGTAGAGAGAGAGAGAATGAACGTCTCAGTGTAGAGAGAGAGAGAATGAACGTCTCAGTGTAGAGAGAGAGAGAATGAACGTCTCAGTGTAGAGAGAGAGAGAATGAACGTCTCAGTGTAGAGAGAGAGAGAGAATGAACGTCTCAGTGTAGAGAGAGAGAGAGAATGAACGTCTCGGTGTAGAGAGAGAGAGAATGAACGTCTCAGTGTAGAGAGAGAGAGAATGAACGTCTCAGTGTAGAGAGAGAGAGAATGAACGTCTCAGTGTAGAGAGAGAGAGAATGAACGTCTCAGTGTAGAGAGAGAGAGAATGAACGTCTCAGTGTAGAGAGAGAGAGAATGAACGTCTCAGTGTAGAGAGAGAGAGAATGGACGTCTCAGTGTAGAGAGAGAGAGAATGAACGTCTCAGTGTAGAGAGAGAGTGAATGAACGTCTCAGTGTAGAGAGAGAGAGAATGAACGTCTCAGTGTAGAGAGAGAGAGAATGAACGTCTCAGTGTAGAGAGAGAGAGAGAGAACGTCTCAGTGTAGAGAGAGAGAGAACGTCTCAGTGTAGAGAGAGAGAGAGAACGTCTCAGTGTAGAGAGAGAGAGAGAACGTCTCAGTGTAGAGAGAGAGAGAGAGAACGTCTCAGTGTAGAGAGAGAGAGAACGTCTCAGTGTAGAGAGAGAGAGAACGTCTCAGTGTAGAGAGAGAGAGAACGTCTCAGTGTAGAGAGAGAGAGAGAACGTCTCAGTGTAGAGAGAGAGAGAGAGAGAGAACGTCTCAGTGTAGAGAGAGAGAGAGAGAGAGAGAGAACGTCTCAGTGTAGAGAGAGAGAGAGAGAGAGAACGTCTCAGTGTAGAGAGAGAGAGAGAACGTCTCAGTGTAGAGAGAGAGAGAGAACGTCTCAGTGTAGAGAGAGAGAGAGAACGTCTCAGTGTAGAGAGAGAGAGAGAACGTCTCAGTGTAGAGAGAGAGAGAGAACGTCTCAGTGTAGAGAGAGAGAGAGAACGTCTCAGTGTAGAGAGAGAGAGAGAACGTCTCAGTGTAGAGAGAGAGAGAGAACGTCTCAGTGTAGAGAGAGAGAGAGAGAACGTCTCAGTGTAGAGAGAGAGAGAGAGAGAGAACGTCTCAGTGTAGAGAGAGAGAGAGAACGTCTCAGTGTAGAGAGAGAGAGAGAGAGAACGTCTCAGTGTAGAGAGAGAGAGAGAGAGAACGTCTCAGTGTAGAGAGAGAGAGAGAGAGAACGTCTCAGTGTAGAGAGAGAGAGAGAGAGAACGTCTCAGTGTAGAGAGAGAGAGAGAGAACGTCTCAGTGTAGAGAGAGAGAAAGCGTCTCAGTGTAGAGAGAGAGAGAGAGCGTCTCAGTGTAGAGAGAGAGAGAGAGCGTCTCAGTGTAGAGAGAGAGAGAGAGCGTCTCAGTGTAGAGAGAGAGAGAGAGCGTCTCAGTGTAGAGAGAGAGAGAGAGCGTCTCAGTGTAGAGAGAGAGAGAGAGCGTCTCAGTGTAGAGAGAGAGAGAGAGAGCGTCTCAGTGTAGAGAGAGAGAGAGAGAGCGTCTCAGTGTAGAGAGAGAGAGAGAGAGCGTCTCAGTGTAGAGAGAGAGAGAGAGCGTCTCAGTGTAGAGAGAGAGAGAGAGCGTCTCAGTAGAGAGAGAGAGAGAGCGTCTCAGTAGAGAGAGAGAGAGAGCGTCTCAGTAGAGAGAGAGAGAGAGCGTCTCAGTGTAGAGAGAGAGAGCGTCTCAGTGTAGAGAGAGAGAGCGTCTCAGTGTAGAGAGAGAGAGCGTCTCAGTGTAGAGAGAGAGAGCGTCTCAGTGTAGAGAGAGAGAGCGTCTCAGTGTAGAGAGAGAGAGCGTCTCAGTGTAGAGAGAGAGAGCGTCTCAGTGTAGAGAGAGAGAGCGTCTCAGTGTAGAGAGAGAGAGCGTCTCAGTGTAGAGAGAGAGAGCGTCTCAGTGTAGAGAGAGAGAGCGTCTCAGTGTAGAGAGAGAGAACGTCTCAGTGTAGAGAGAGAGAACGTCTCAGTGTAGAGAGAGAGAGAGAACGTCTCAGTGTAGAGAGAGAGAGAGAGAGAACGTCTCAGTGTAGAGAGAGAGAGAGAGAGAACGTCTCAGTGTAGAGAGAGAGAGAGAGAGAACGTCTCAGTGTAGAGAGAGAGAGAGAGAGAGAGAACGTCTCAGTGTAGAGAGAGAGAGAGAGAGAGAACGTCTCAGTGTAGAGAGAGAGAGAGAGAGAGAGAACGTCTCAGTGTAGAGAGAGAGAGAGGCTCAGTGTAGAGAGAGAGAGAGGCTCAGTGTAGAGAGAGAGAGAGGCTCAGTGTAGAGAGAGAGGCTCAGTGTAGAGAGAGAGGCTCAGTGTAGAGAGAGAGTGAGTCTCAGTGTAGAGAGAGAGTGAGTCTCAGTGTAGAGAGAGAGTGAGTCTCAGTGTAGAGAGAGAGTGAGTCTCAGTGTAGAGAGAGAGAGAGAGAGAGAGAGATAGTCTCAGTGTGTATCGAGAGAGAAAGAGAGTCTGTGTATATAAATAGAAAGAGTCTCAGTGTGTATAAAGAGAGAGTCTCTCAGTGTGTATATAGATAGAGTCTCTCAGTGTGTATATAGATAGAGAGTCTCTCAGTGTGTATATAGATAGAGAGTCTCTCAGTGTGTATATAGATAGAGAGTCTCTCAGTGTGTATATAGATAGAGAGTCTCTCAGTGTGTATATAGATAGAGAGTCTCTCAGTGTGTATATAGATAGAGAGTCTCTCAGTGTGTATATAGATAGAGAGTCTCTCAGTGTGTATATAGATAGAGAGTCTCTCAGTGTGTATATAGATAGAGAGTCTCTCAGTGTGTATATAGATAGAGAGTCTCTCAGTGTGTATATAGATAGAGAGTCTCTCAGTGTGTATATAGATAGAGAGTCTCTCAGTGTGTATATAGATAGAGAGTCTCTCAGTGTGTATATAGATAGAGAGTCTCTCAGTGTGTATATAGATAGAGTCTCTCAGTGTGTATATAGATAGAGAGTCTCTCAGTGTGTATATAGATAGAGAGTCTCTCAGTGTGTATATAGATAGAGAGTCTCTCAGTGTGTATATAGATAGAGAGTCTCTCAGTGTGTATATAGATAGAGAGTCTCTCAGTGTGTATATAGATAGAGAGTCTCTCAGTGTGTATATAGATAGAGAGTCTCTCAGTGTGTATATAGATAGAGAGTCTCTCAGTGTGTATATAGATAGAGAGTCTCTCAGTGTGTATATAGATAGAGAGTCTCTCAGTGTGTATATAGATAGAGAGTCTCTCAGTGTGTATATAGATAGAGAGTCTCTCAGTGTGTATATAGATAGAGAGTCTCTCAGTGTGTATATAGATAGAGAGTCTCTCAGTGTGTATATAGATAGAGAGTCTCTCAGTGTGTATATAGATAGAGAGTCTCTCAGTGTGTATATAGATAGAGAGTCTCTCAGTGTGTAGAGAGAGAGAGTGTCTCTCAGTGTGTAGAGAGAGAGAGTGTCTCTCAGTGTGTAGAGAGAGAGTGTGTCTCTCAGTGTATAGAGAGAGAGAGATTCTCAGTGTGTGTGTATATAGATCGATAGATAGACTCAGTGTATATATATACATATATATATATATAGAGAGAGTCTTAGTATATATATATATATATATATATATATATGAGAGAGAGAGAGAGAGAGTCTCACTGTATAGGAACAGAGAGAGCCGGTGAAAAGGAGGGAGAGAGCGAATGTGTTGTATCACGCGATTATATATACTTAAGAATGAAATACGATACAAAATAAACAGTTTATTCGAATCCTTTGATCATATAGAATTTCAAAGTTTTAACTTTTGAACTTTACGTCGGTAATATATATTTTCGTGCATTTAATTTTATGTTAACGCAATTTCCTATAATCAATTTTAGAATTATTTATAAAAATCAGACTTGATTTACAGAAGGTCATAACCTTGTACGTATTTCCAGCTCTCCTAAACATTAACACATAATATTATTAAACTACTAGCTTTCCTCACTTGGCGTTGTCCGGTAATGTATTTGCAATTTGTTTCACTCTCCATTTTTTTTTCAAAACTATACTGTTTTTTTTGCACAATATGTTTTATTCCTTTGGTGACATGCTGATGGCAATTCGTGAACGATGACAAACAAAGAAAAGAAACTAGATGAAATTAATATTACGATTGAAACTCAAAGAAAAAAATGAAAGCGAAAATATTGATGGAAGAGAAGGAAGAAAAGCTACAGGTACGCAGGTGTGTGGAGGGGAACACATAATACGGTAACGTTGCTCTGTAGCTTTTTGTGTACAAACAGACAGACAGAAGAGTAAGAAGGGGCGTGTCATCGATACTTATCGGCCGGTTGTTCGCTTTCGTTTCTTTTCATCACTCATGACCTGGAACTGAGGGGGAGAAGAGAGGGAGTCAATGATCTTAAGGTAAAAGAAAAAAAAAAGAGACGGAGAAACTGGATGGCTTCAGACGAATTTTTATTTTTTTGCGCTTTGGTCTTTTTTGTTGATAGTCGGCAAATAATGTTGAATCTATAGGACATACAGAGTTGAGCGGAAAAGGTCGGATTAACAAGATGGACAAAAGGTCGGAGACTTTTGGCATTGCGAAAAGTGTTGCTAGTAGGATCTTGGACTTCGGACATGGATATCGAGGAAGTTTATTTTGATTTGAATTCATTGGAAAGACCGAAGAGATAAGTAAATGTTATTGTTTGGAACTCATTGGAAGGAACATGTTATCACTACTTCGTATTGGATTACTTTTCCAAACGAGTATTGAGAAAATAAATAAAATAAAAAATAAAATAAAAAATAAAATAAAATTACCGAGACGTCTTTCAGTCGATACTTTTAAAGGTAATCGTCGACTATGAGGGGGAATCACGATTAAAAACGTGGTCAAAAGACCATAAATAATTATCGAGGATATTAAAAAGAAAATTATAAAAAGAAAAATTGGAAGAGACGTTCTTAACGTACACCCATTAGTTCTAAGTTATGGATGTACTCTTTTTGTTTGCACAGAGACGGTTGTCGTAAATTGATAGCAACCGCTTCGAGAATCTTTAGATGCGATTTCGAACGAGCTCTGTGCAAAATAGAGAATGCCTCATCCGAGTACCCTCCAGTGCAAACTTGGCATTGTAATAAATGTTCACCAATGGCCGACTCGTGTTTGTGAACGCCCGGATGTCGGCAACTGCCTGTGCCTACGTATCGAAGGGGGAATATGCTGGGAAATTCTTACCTCTAAGCGGTGGATGGTACGCCCCACGTAGTCAGCCTCGCACTGACCGCGAAAGCGATAACCGACCATGGTGGGGATACCATTCTTCCGAAAAGAGGGGAAGGCGCTTTTAGTCCTAAAAACCGTTCGAACTCGAGTTGCAAAAAAGCAACGCGACACGGCTGAAGAAATTTTGTGTGATAACTCCTGGCGTTTAATACACACCCATGGGACTTCACATAAACGGGACATTTTTGGGGGCCCAAAATCCTGGAGGGTACTCGGATGAGGCATTCTCTATTTTGCACAGAGCTCGTACGAAATCGTATTTAAAAATTCTCGAAGCGGTTGCTATCAATTTACGACAACCGTCTTTGTGCCAACAAAAAGAGTACACCCATAACTTAGAAATAATGATGCCCAGCGAGTTGAGAGTGCTTCAGACACACGCACAGTAAACTTTATTAAGGTGATGCTTTTTTTTACATTTCATGTGAAACTAAAATGTAATTCGATGTAATTCATTTTAGAAAATACTTTGTCTGGGTCTTAATTATTTTCAAATGACCTACATTTCAGAAAATAAACGTAACTGTATTCGTCCATACAGTTGTCTCCCTTTTTGAGAGGAACAAAATATTTTTCAAAACAAACGGTATTAATGAATCTATAACAAAATAGATAGAACAAGAAAAATCCAAGCTATTAATGTCAACACACCTAATGAGAAGTTTCAATCGCGAGACCGGAGTGGCACTAAGTAAATTGGCGCATACAACGAAGAGTTACAATCCCAGCGTATCTATTACACGCATACGTGAAGAAATGGATGATCCATAGAGAAATAAGGAAAGACAGTTTGTTAAAAAATGAGACAATACCATAACCAGCATAACGATATTAATATACCAGTACTGTTGCCACATCTTGGGGGTGCCGCTTAGAGCACCCGGTTTTACCGTGACAGAGTACAACACCGACCCTACAGCCCATTTCTAACTGAACAGACATTGCTAGTCTTTCTCTACGCAATCGTTATTTTCATGGCAGGTGATCAACTGAGCTTAAATTAATTCCCCCCCCCCTGTAGAACACACACAAAAGCTCGTCTAGTTACAGCCACTGACAATCATTCCCTTTTCTCAATCTGTGTACCTAGAACTAAGCGGAACTTACATGACCAGAGTTTCTTTCCTAGAACTGTCCGTCTATAGAACCCATTACCATGAGGCTGCTTCTCGGCTGACTATAACATTTTTAAGTCCAATGTAAAAAGGTTCTTTTTGAGCCATCCTCTTTAGTAGTAACTTTCTGACCAGTTAGAACCATCGTTACTAAACCCCTTGGTGTTTTACAGTCTAACTGACAAACTCAATAACCCTTATCCTCGAGTGGCCTGTTAGGTCTTGATAAGCGGTTACTATTTTGTAAAAAACAAAAAGGACTATAGAATCAAACTAACACTTACCGGCATAAAGGCCTCAACTGACATCCATCTCATAGAATACTTATTCAAATGAATGAACATTTATACACTAGAATGGCCACTTATGAATCTCAGCCAATCAGAACACAGAGAATGAACTTGCCCTTCTGAGCATAATGGAACATTCTAGCCTTATTATAAACCGGCATTTTGATGTGCTGGGCATTGGCTTATCTTGCTGCTCAACTGGTCGTACAGTTGAGCCCTAAGCATCGATTCAATAGCGACAATGACCATAATTTAGTTTTGAGAATCTACAAGATGTATTTTACGATTGATGAACAGTTCTAAATTGTATGAAACTCGTTTTCACTGGTCAAACACACTTCGTACTATCAGGGCTGAATCTTTCCCCATTAAAAAGTGTAAACTCTTTGAATAACGCTTACTAAAATTGAAAGTAAATGTTTTAACCCATAAATAGGTTAAAGATAATAGTTTGATCAAAATATTAAATGATGGTAACCTTAACCCACAAGAAACATTTTTCGAGTTATATTTTTTTTGTTTAAGATTTCATCGAATATCTGTGATTGATAACATCTCCGGAGACTTAGGTTAACTTACGGAAAGAAAAAACAGCGTACGTTACAATAACGAGAAAATATTTTAGTTAATTTCATACTAATTTTTCTTAGAAAATAACGCACGCATTATGTGCTGCGCAGAAGTTAACTAATACGAGTCTGAATTATAGTAAAAATTCAAAAAAAAAATTACAATCGTCCGTTTTTATTCCGCTCTCATTGGTATAATTATACCTCGGCTGTTATTCCACATTCTACATTATATAGACTGAAGGTCCAATCCCTGTAAGTTTTAAAGTCTATACAGGGCGCGGCTTTTAATCATGTAAATTAAATACGAAGAACAAAATAAATGCTTCAGTCTACGCAGATATTCTACAAAGTATTCAGACTTACAAAGATATACATCTCTTTAGCTATGCGACTGATTGCTATAATTTCATTTTCCTGTACACAGTGACGTGTATAGGTTTGGTGATGCCCGGTGTCAACCCCTTGATTATATGCTCCAAAGACTCAAGGCCTAGCACTGGGAAATGAGAACGGGAGATATGATTAGATGTTCACGCTCCCAATCAATTTGGAGGCCCGAGGTCACCGCTCCGTCCCTGCCTGCCTGCCCCCCCCCACACACTTGTTCGTTGTAGTTGCAGATTGGTAACAGACCCTCGGTTTTCAAATCTACGAGGACCGGATGTTACGCTATAGCGCGTGGTATTCCAACATGGTCACAAATACTGACAGGCTCAACATCACTTAACGTCGGTGATCTAACAGGAATGCGTCTTTCAACGTGGAAAAAAATGTTCACAATAAACTGGATAAATTCAGAAATAATGATAAAAGAATTGTACCCGGGCATATTTTATCTAAAAAAAAATTAAGTCTTTGATCGATATATTCTGGTAAATTGTAGGTATGCACATGGAAAGAAACTCGTAAAGAAAACAAAAAAAAAAACGGTCGTTCAGAATAATTCCCAAACAAAACGATAAATATTTGTACATATTAAGCATTCAAGATCTTTCTTAGAGAGCTTTCTAGCAATAAAAATAAATTCGACTCATCTGAACACTACTGCAGTTTCATAGTTATCCAATTCATCAGAAATGTGGATATGTTTAACGATGTTATACAAAACGTAACATTTTATTTGACAATAAGCATACGTAGTTATAATATATTTCATTTTACAGGGTACATTTTGTTTATATATAACTCATTATAAAGTAGGTATGTTTATATCTTAGTATATGCAGGATTTACTCCTAAACTACTTAACTGATCATTATGAATTTTGGAACACAGCTGCTATGCGTAAGGGGTCCAAATATGAGCTATTTAGTGTAAGTTCGTTTTATGAAAAGGGAGGTTTGAATCCCTTCGTGAAAATTCAGATATCTCCGATTTTTGTGAAATTTGAACAATAGGTATTAGACATCAATTGATAAACATTCCCCAAATTTCAGTTTCTTTGGAGTATTTTAAAGGGTTTTTAGGGGGTATGATATGAAAATTCAAAGACATCAGATTTGCTTTGAATTTGATCCATAATCATTAAACACCAATTAAGTAAGATTCACTGCATTTTAACTAATTATTAAGCCTTAGATTTGGGACATTTTCTTGAATCAAAATCATGGAATGGATTTTGATCAAAATTAGAATAAGGATTCTAGACATACAGTTTAGTAGCATTGTATCTTGATTTTAATCTTCACAATGAGACAAAAGTGGTGCAAAACTGTTCTGGGACTGGTATTCTAGTAATATATGAAATGTTACTGTCGTCTTCATTCAATAAGATTTGCACTTCATAAACATAATTCCGACATTTAAACAACCTTTCCATCTATTAAAATTGCCTTTAGAGGTTTCTAAATATTTAAACATTTAATTGTTGTATTAAGTTGTCCACCGGATGTTCTCTACCAGCTCATCACACTTATGAAACGACTATACTTATATATTTTTATATATGTTTTTGCATATTTATGTTAGTATTAGTGTCATTTTTGAAACGGATTGAATAATCATAATCAAGTTTAAGACGGCTCTAACGTCAAAACGGTTTAAGATTAATTTAATGCAAATATGTTAATGCGGTTAAATGCAAATTATTTTAATTAACTCAGAAATAATAGTAAAGTAAATAATTATAAACGAATAATTTGAAGATCTATCTGATATGTAAACGAAGTTGATATGTATATCCATATTCTGTGCATGTTTTTAAATAAATTGAATAAACACCAGGGAAGGACATTAATGGTATAAGAAATATTACGACCAGAGAATCGACCGAAACAGTATTGGATTTGTGTAGCCATATATGATTATAATAACAGTATCGAAATTAAACTTACCATAGAAGCAATGTGGTCATGGAAATCGGTACTTGATAAATAGATTGGATATGTATTCGACAGAATGGAAACTGAAAAAAAAAAATGTAAATATTTGAACAGGTCTGAATAGTATATAATATTCAGTTTTCATAAAGCTAAACAATATTAAAACAAAACATTAATTTTCTATTTGTTTTTATAGTCATTTGTTCCATTGCCTATGGTTATAAATAAATGAAGTCATGTTATTTATTATATTTAAATAATACGTACGTTTCATAATTATTCGTGCGATCTTCTGAAAGGAATACAATAACTTTTTATGGTCGTCTGATATTCAAATACGTTTTCACCGCTAATGTGGTTCGGCCAACATACTTTGACCAGATAAGCACTTGTAACATCCAGACGTGGATTTCTGTGGAGATTCGGTTACGTTTAAAAATACCCGAAACCGTTCATGTATTATTCAGTAAATAATCATAATGTAAAAAGTGCAATAAAAAACATAAATCGAACTTTAATAAATACTTTATATTCAACAATGTCAAATGTAATTATTATTGTTATTATTAACTGTCGTAGACTGTCTGAACAAAAAGCAATTAATTTAACTTAAAAGCGGAGACTATTTTGTATATTGATCAACAGAAGTCTTTCGCCATCTTACTCGCGCAGTCATTCGTGTGGCTAAACGTAGCGAGCGCATCAATCCCGGAATTCAAAACTCGGATGTCAATCACCAACACTCGTGATCATTCTCTACCAATTATTCATTTGTTTACATTTTACGATGCTGATAAGCGAAAGGAACCCAACTCTTTTACAGGAAAAAGTATTGCATTACGCTAAGTGGAAACTATCATGTTCACCACCAGACTTAAAATAAAGACATGTAGAATATATATTTTCTAGTTGTTTTCTTCAATCGAGCTGTACAATCAATTCAGTGAACATCAAAGTATCTATATAATAGTGCTCAATAACGAACAGAGCTTTATTTTCCCATTAAATTGTACTACCAAGCAGAATCTAACACATAAAAAAATTAGTCGGATTCTCGAAGTTAGACTAAAAACGCATTGCATCCGTCTAAAGATTTCTTCCTTTTTATCCTTGCAGTATGTTCTTTAAAATAATAAAAAAAAAACTGTTTTTCGATTCAATTTCTTTCGAAAAATACATTATCCGACTAGGAATATTTTTCAGATTAATATATTTGCCATCAACAGCAACATTTTCTACTACGTAATAGTAAATCTAAATATTGAATTTTCTTTTCATTTGGAATAAAATAGTGGAAATAAGGAAATCCATGGAATCTTTAAAAATTCGCTCGCATCGCGAGATGTCGCAAATCCTCATTAAATTGCATAAAACTAAATACCCTTTCTTCCAAATTTTATCGCCTTCAGACGTTTCAAAACAGACGACGTTTTCATTACTTTACTGATTGTCCAAAGCTTATGTTAACTATTGGGTATCAATTCCCTGACAGAGTAAGTCGAAGCAGTTTACTTATTTTTCTTTAGATAAAGGATTAGCTTTATTGCCATAGTTTCGTATTATTAGTTTTCAATCAACATACACTATATTTCCTTACTCTTTCACTTCCCCTCCGATCGTCTTCTCACACAGAAAGTCTATTTATTTATCATCTTCTTTATACACGCACTTTTAGAAAAAGTATTATCTTTTGAAATGCCTTTCCTTTCGCCGCTGTTCCAAAAGCAAAATTCTTGCATTAGATCACTATTATTTGATAACAAACATCCCACTCGACTATCTCACTAAAATAAATCTGATTTCAAGTAATTCAAGGAGAGAAGTGGATATGGAAAACGAGAGAAAAAGAAATAGTAGGGAGA
>OY744521.1:64583276-64595776 GCA_963556195.1 Sepiola atlantica
AACAAATACGAGTAGCGTTCAATAAGTAATGCCCCTGACCCACTTCCAGTTGTCTGATCTAGATGAAATTTTGCATGTGTAATGATTTATATGTGTATCGGTTATGTTGCAAAGAACAGCTCTGAACTAATTGTTGTTTCTGATTTACAGGTGTTTGAACGGAGTCAGGTGTGAAATTAAGAGTATCTATCAAAATCAAGAGGCGGGGCAAGATCAGCAAAGGTATCCTCCTCCTGCAGGACAACGCTCCAGTCCACAACTCGCATGTCGCCAGATCAGAAGCACGGGCGTGTGGCTATGGAATCCTCCCCATCCCCTTACTCTCCTGACCTTGCACCCTCTTACTTACATCTCTTCCCAGCCATGAAGTTGTTTTTGAAAGGAAAGCGTTTCCCAGATGATGCAGCCTTGATTTCTGAAGTTACGACGTGGTTCTGGGGTGTTCTACAAAAACGGTGTCCAGAACTGCATCAAACGATGGTTGAAATGCATAACTCTGGGTGGTTCCTATGTAGAGAAAGACTAATAACTGTGCCAAGTTTCATTAATCTACTGCTATGGGAAATGGGTCAGGGGCATTACTTATTGAACGCCCCTCGTAGTTGATTAGTAAAAAATCTATTTAAGACCAATATGCCAATTTGTTAACTTTGCGACAATAAAGCAGTAGATAAAAATAATTGTGGATCTATCGTGTAAAGTTGAATTAACTTGAAATAAAGCGCTTTAGCATTTAGTGCGAGAAATGGGCCCAACGTTCGCATCTACTCACTGTGATCATTTGTGAACATGCGTCCTGGCTACACAACCCTCAACAACAGACATTTTTGTAAGACGTTTGTAATATCTATTCAATATCTATTTACACTAATCAATAAACAGAAAGAAGTTCCTGTGATCGGTTCTTCAAAATGTCCTCCATTCTTTCTATTATAATATCTTTCATATGGTCAATTATTGTTAAAATCGATATGTGTCCTTCGCTACTACAATATTTGATCTGGTCAAAATTTAAAAGATATTTAGGTCCTTTATTTTTGACAAAAGAGACATAAAGGGTCCACATTTTGGCTGTATTTAGTTTAATGCAAAGGCGATAAGATGGAGGGGGGCGAAAACGCTTCTTAAACATTCAGGTACCTTCGATTTTGAAATTTTAATAGGTATTGGACATTAATTAATAATCTCCAAATTAGTTCCATTTGAGAATTTTAAAAGTTTTTAGGGGCCATAATATACGCATATCCTCCCAGTTGAAAATTCGAATACATCAGATTTGCATTTCATCCCATATTGAAAAAGCCATAAATGAAGTAAGATTTCCTGAATTTCAATTTGTTCTTAAGACTCCTTAAGCTTAAAAGTTGCGATATTTTCTAATTTCAAAATTAGAATAACAATTTTAGATATACGATTTAGTATAATCATATCTTGATTTTAATCCCCGCAAAGGGACATAAAAACGGTGCAAAACTTTACAAATAAAATTGTACCCGTCCTGGGACGGTTATTCTTGTTTCTTTTATAAAAGCTGTGTTTGTTGTTTTTGCTTTGTTACCAACAACCTGTGGATTTAATGCAACCATGTGAATTAAAAAAACACCACAACAAAAAACAGTTGTCTTGTTTTTTGATAAGACCCAGACGGGAAGGTCATCTTCGATAGTTCCCACCTTTAGGAGATAAGATGGTGGTTAGATCAACAATGAACACTCGAAAATGTGTACAGGTGGATACAGGTAAATGTAGGGGTACAGGTAAGTCATCGCACGGAACTAATTATAACATGGACATCCTAGGAAGAGGAAAACAAGAACGGATACTTTGTAGGCTCGTCTATTCAATCTACTTCACTTTAGCGTGACAAAGCGACTGCCCGATAGGATTTCTTATGCTAAAGAATCAACTCGAAAATAAGGGTTAATGAGATTGGATAATAAACAGTATTAGATGATTGGGAATGATGGACAGATTTTAGTGAAGAGGTTGGCTTGACGAGTACTTAAAACGACCATGTTGCAGTCAGCTGACAAGCAGTCCCGTGGTATTGTGATAAACACATTGGAACTTTTTGGAAATAAACTGTCAACGAAAGTTCTATTTTAGGTACACAGAGGAAGAAAGGAAAGTTCGTTAAAGTGCTTGTAGCTAGACAAGTTCCCGCTGTGAATGTTTTATTGGTGAAATCATAGATTGGAGCTTAATATGAAAATATGATAGAGTAGAGAAAGACTATCAACGTCTGTAAATAGGGGATGTAGGAAAGAGTCCTCCATTAGACTGTGAAGCCGATTTTGTGCTATCTTAAGGTGAGGAAGAAAGAGTGCTCTGAGCGGCACCTCCCCAGATGTGGCAGCAGTTCTCCATCGAGCAGATTTGAATTTTATACAGGAAGAGGATTACATGAAAAGAATGATTCATTTTCTTAGTAACCTTAGCAACAGATTTGATGCAAGTCTTCCATTTCAGGTGTGGAGTGAATGTTAGTCAGAAGCTTATAAAAGCATAGGGAATTCCCAAGAAAGAGCCATTCATTTGAACTTGAGAAAAAGGAATACATTCTTGAGGCACACTGGCGTGGATACACCGTGGGCTTCAGACTTCTGCTCGCCAACAACTACTTTTATATACCGGCGGCTTAGACCAATCTAAAATGCCTTCAGAAACTTTGCAGATATAATCTACAAATGCCCAAAAGAAAACTTCCATCTTTGTGTTTATGTTTCTATTCTCTAGTTTTGGTGCACATCTGTTCGGAATTGGAAAGTAGAAAAAATATACGGAGATCAGCTTTTCTAGAGTAAACCGTTAGGAGTAATTTCAATTCGTGTTAGTCTTTATCGTGTGGTATTCGTTGCCGCCTGATATCTATAAACAGCAAAAGATGAAGTTTTATTTATATTTTTTCCACCAAGCCATATACGACGAATCCAATGATGATCGCTTTGTTTTTGGAGGGGATATACGATAATCACTCGGCGCGACGGACGGTCGAGAGCCAGTCGGACACTCGGCGCGACGGACGGTCGGGAGCCAGAGACGGCCGGAGGTATGGGGCACAAGTCGGGCACTCGCCAAGACAGATGAGCGGGGGTGCGCCCTAGTTGACATTTCTAATTTTCAAAACCATTTGTTAAATTCCTTGGCAACAGGTTTGTTTAAACTCTACATGTGGGATTCTCGTTTTTTTAAAAAAAATACATAAATGCAAGATATATGATCTTTATAAAGCACGTAAATAATATTTTAATTGCTGCAACTAAAAACAGCATGATGCCACTCTGCGTGTGATTATTGGTAAGAATTGAAACAGGTGTTCGTTATATTACAAGGAAAAATATCCCATAACATTATCAATAAAAACACGCAACTACTCGAGTGTTCAATGTTTAATTAAAAAATCGTTATGGTTCGCCTAAGTCACGCAAGGTGCCTAATAACTCTTATATAATGGGTTTGATCTCTTGGATAAAAAAAAAACATGAAATTAAACTTGCTTGTACAATGTAGTTCACATGGGGAAGGTCGCGCAGTAGATCTGGTGTACCTGGTACGGCATTCACCTTTGTAAGGTTGAGGCGGCTTCCTTTAAAGGACGAAGTTTCTGGGGAATATTAAATACCTAAGCGGTCCTCAGTCGCATATATATCCTGGTCAGAAGAGACGACGTTGATTTTTACAGGTTTTGTAGGGAAGTACCACCGTCCTTCCACATATGGCGCCTGGTATTCCCAAATGATCACCCATCTGTTACTGATCAACCTTAAAATCACTTAACTTCGATGATCTAACGATAACTGGTGTGCGAATGTGATAAATGCAATGTATTTACCGTTAGATGAAAAGAAAACGTATAAACACATTTAATAGATTGAACTAATTTTGTATGACGTCTTAACGCCATAGCTAGTATTGTCTTTTGCTGCCCAATAGATCAATACATTCATATCAACTGATTTTTAATCCAAACCAGATTCACTACCAGAGTGGATTATCATTTCAGAGTTTAAACACATCAAACCTCATCGCATTCCAGGTTTTAACATTGTACAAAAGTTTTTTTTATGGAAGTTGCTCCAGACAAGGCATGAAGCCACTTAATATAAGGAGCTAACAAGAACGAAAGATGATTATCGTTAAGACAAGAGATGCCTATTGATCTTTATCTTGCAAGGACCAAGGTTATAGGTAGGAGGAAAACAATCAACAGGAAGAGTTTCTACAAGCCTGCAGTTTTTTAGAAAGACGCTCCTGGAATAGGAAGCTGTATCGTAACGAGGTATCAAAACAGCGACTTGATGAAGACCACTAGACCAACGAGTCAAGTGAGCTGGAATAAACTAAGTAGGCAATAAATTAGTTAATTTTGAAGAACACATGCCAAATAGTACTTATAGAAAGAGACTGAGATTAGCAACATCATGTCTAAGAGGGTAAGAGAGAGGATGCAGAGAAGAAAGGTTGGGCAAAGCAAATTACAAATACGCTTCTGAAGCTTATAAAGAACCCTAAAATGAGACAGATTCACCAGCCAAAATATGACAACAGTACTTGAACTCGAATCCAGCCCGGACGCGCTATTTTCCACAACTGTTTTCATTTATTAAACGGCAACGCTTACAAAGGTGAACACCCGAACACTATGTAAAAGTGGGCAACGTCAAAATTTACAGTGAGAAAGAAAAAATGATTTAAAATGTAAAAAAAAAATCATTTAAAATGTAAAAAAAAATAATGATGTAAAATGTAAAAAATTGATTTAAAATTTAAAAATTGCCTCTAATTAAAATGTGTTCTATTTGAAAGAACCTAATTTGCAAAAAAAATCATTTTATTGAGCTGAATTGTTTTCAATCATTTTATCGAATTTATTATTTAAGGAAGTAAAAAATAAATAAAAATAACACTTTAACATCCATTAAAACATTCATCTTTTTTGCGAGTCATGTTAAATATAACTAGCAAACTTGAGAATTATTGAAATGGGCTCTGTAGAAAGTATTAATTGCTTTTTTCTTAAAACACAGCTGAAAATCTAGTTAACACAGATTGTATTTTTTTCACGTCAACAATACTAGATATATTTCAAGATATCTACTTGGCCATGGTCTGACATCAGAAATTTCAAAGCAGCGTTAATCAAAATACTAACTACTTTGTTATTTAAAAGAGCACGGCTAACATTCAAGTTAACTACAGAAGACCATGATGTAATAAATTAATCTTTGTTTCAATAGTTACTAAAAACAGAAAATTTAAAACCGTGAACTGATACTTGTGCCAGTATTTATTTACCATATTAAAAAAACCCAACTATTTGATGTTAGAAAATAATGTGTTTAATTGCATGTAGGTAGTTTGATTTTTAAGTATGATTAGAAAGTTGAAAGATTTGATATTATTTTTCTCTAGAGGATTCTACTCATGAGAGAATTTATTAACTCATTTAAATTTCTTTAGTTCCGATATTCCGTAAACGGTTAATGGCATTTAATGGCAATAACTTGAAAAATAAATAAATAAATGGATAAACTTAAAGAGAGCATCGTTTGTATTTTAAGTTACAGTTAGATAAACTCAATGGCAGTCTCGTACTTTAAAAAAATGTACTATACAATTTTAAGCAAGTTTTTCGGATTAAAATTGTCAATTCCTCAAATGTGAAAGAATTATATTTTTTAATTAGATTAACTAATTTCTACAATAAATATTTTGTAGTATAGTTAACAGAGCAGAAATCGTGGAAAAAAAAAATTACTGTTACCAAACGCACCAAAAATTTAATTTTCTATCGACCCGTACAGTTTAACAGTTCTGAAACTACATTTTGGTATTAAAAAAATGTGTTCGCTTTACCTAACGTGAGTGAATGTAATATAGTGATCGTTTTTGGAGGTGGTCGCTAATTTTAGACTTAAAGATAGTAAAAAAATGAAATAAAAAACATTTATCTTAAGTCCGGGGGTAGTTGCCAATCTGATTAGGGTAATAAGCTTTTCTATATCAAGTTTGAAATTAGCGACCACCTAAACATATCGACCGCCATTTTTGATTAACGAAACACATTTTGAAATAAAACTTAGTTTCAGAAGTTTAAAACCATGCAGATCAATAGAAAATTAAATCTTAATGTGTTTGGTAAAAGTTATTTGTATATATTTGTTATTTTCGAGTTTTGGGTTGTTAACTATATTGCATGAATGCCAATATTCTAGCCAAATCCTTTCTTTTACATGTACCGCGTGAATGTTTCCTTTTGCTGTACAAAAATCTTCCTGAACTCGGTTATGAAGCAGAGTAAAAATAATCACTAATCCAATCCACATTCTTCCGTATTCGCCATATACAATCAAGTTGTGAGTGTAACTCGACCGTACTATATATTTTCCAAAGATTTATTAAAAAATATAATCAAATCAATAAAAAGTACATTTATGAAGAAATTGCTGAAAAACAAATTTAAATCTGAATTCCTGATTGTAGAGTAATATTTCAAAATTTCGAACTATCGTCGGAAAAAATGCACATGGAATTTTCGGTCATATCTAATATAAAAGTCACAAAAAGCATAAATATCAACAGATCTTGTACGTCAGTTTTTAGTGATTTAAGCCTTTTCGCGGTTAGCTGTTATACAGGGTGGTTCGCTAGAAAAGCGAGAAATTTGTCAAACGGTAATTGTTACAAAGAATAACGTTTATAAAATTTTTCAAAGATTTCTATTATGATGTACTCACATATGCTAAAAATGACATCCATGCAGCTCGAAGGAATAACGCAATAAAATTAAATAAATAGATGTACTGAAATTTAAATAAAATTTAAAAATAAATATATGTACTGAAATTTAAAAATAAATATATGTATTGAATTTAAACAAAATTCTAGCAAAATAAATATATGTATTGAAATTTAAACAAAATAAATATATTTAAATTTAAATAAAATTTAAACAAAATAAATATATGTATTGAAATTTAAGCAAAATAAATATGTATTTAAATAAAATTTACACCCTCAAATTTCTCGCTTTTCTAGCAACTACCATGTATTATGAATATGTCGGATGTAAACATCCATTATGTGATTACGCGCGGACAGGAAACTTAATATCTGCAGATTTTTGCTTGTAAGAATGCAGGGTAGAACTGTCGACAGAGCCACATTTTCTTTAGTGAACTTTTAACAATTTTAGACCGTGGGTGATACATAATCGAGAGAATGTTAGGTAAGGACCATCGTCCGTGTCATTGGTTATTACACCGCGCACCAACCAGCAGAATTATAGTCTTTAAATATGTAAACATAATTTTAATGTCTATTTTTAAAGCTGCTTTAGATCTCTCGGATTGTGAATTAAAACAATCTAATTGTTGCCATTTTCTTTTAAAAATTATTTCTTATCAATTAAAGTTTTTTAGTCAAATAAAAAAGAATGAGAAATAAAAAGGACAAAAATAACTTACCCAGAAAGAAAATCGCAAGTAGAAATAAAAGAAAACATGCAAAGCAAGTTAGTTTTATCGATTAAGGAAATTGCTCACTTTCTAATTCATAATTTATTCATCGAGGACAGTTAGCGCCATCTGGAGGAACATTAACGAATGACCCCATACAGAGGTTCCTAGCATTACTTATTCCCAGATATAAAATTATAATATCAGTTGGGTTTCGAGGGCGGGGTGAAGACTAAATTTGACGAATCATGTAGCAGGTGCTATTTTATTAATACATCTACCGTCGGCGACCATCATAGAAAATCGACATTTTTGAGGATCTATAATTGATAAGTAAAAACATGATTTGTAACAGTGATATCTTTCATACTATCGCGTTCTCTTGGTAATTATATGTCCCGACAAACAAACTAAAAGTGAGAGTTAATAGAAAATGAGTTATTAGATGCTGCATTCATAAGAAAACCTTAGTCAATTTGTTTCAAAAGTCTTTGCGTTTTAAAATTTCTATCTAAAATGAGAAAAGCTCTATTAAAATGCATTTTTTATAAAACAGAAAAAGCTACCATTGATTTTCTAATACTTTAATCTTTTTAATTATGTAAAGAATTTATTTTTTCGTTGTTTTGTTTTACAGGATGTCAACCCTTTAAAGTTATTCGATGCCGAATCAGGTAATTTCGGTAGAAGTTTCTACGCTCCAAGTGCTTTATATCTTCAAATATTCATTCCTGGTGTTTGGTTTTGTTGTTTTGTAGAGGAAAACATGTTTTTGTTTTTAGCTTTGCAGAACATGATTAAGTTTTGCAAAGAGAAAGGACAAAACAATCACGTCAATGTTTGGTGCATTTGTAAGTCAGGAAGCTGGTATCTTCGGACAGCCTGATCTGGTAGCACGAGATCGAAAGTAAGAATACGGATATTAAAATATGAAAGAACCTCTAGTATTTTGAAGTACAATGTACAAAAATATTTTATCAAGACAGACGTGTCTGGGGGATGTCATAACTTATAGTCAGCTCAAATAAGAGAAAAACATTCGAAATGCCTACGTGACAAGGATGACACTTTTATAAGAGCTGGAGTACCCCACATCTAAAAGCCTTGTACCTGACTTTTATTGTTCTCGTAGGGGGGGGGGGGGGGCTAGTAAAATTAAGAAAATGTTATTGTTGCATTAAAAGATAGCAAAAGCTGTCAACGATTAGCTCAACTTGACAGCTTGTTGACAAATAGTTGGATGACGCTGCCGTGTTAAGGGTTAAATCTGTGTTAGCTGACAGGCTTTGCTAAGGGTTAAAAATCGGAACTGCCGGTTAAATAATAACACAATGCCCCTTTCTTTTTTATGCATATTGCGTCTCTCTCCTTTTCTTTCAGACGAATCGCTCTTCCAGTTTTTATCACAGCGAGGGAGAATTTAAGTTGGAATTTCGACTTTGTGCGTAGCGGTCGTACGAAGCCTAACAAACAGTTTCGAGTTCTTCCGTATAATATATATATATATATAATCCAGGTAAACATCCACAGGGTAGTAATCCAAAGAATTTCAACCAGGTTTATACAAAGTGCTCAATATCAAATAGCTTTTATATATGATTATTTTTATTTACACAGACATGTACAAAATCTGCGACACTGGCATGTCGATGTTATCGATCAACAGTTATTATAAACTGAGATCTCATCAGACAGAGTTAGAATCCGATCTTAACCGTAGATCATATATATAAATATAAATATATATAAATATATATAAATATAAATATATATAAATATAAATAAGGGGTTTAGGGGTACGGGTGTAATGAGGATCGAGGATTTATCTTGGGAAATATCTTAAAACGCTCAATTCAAATGTTAATCTCTAAAAATGGTTTCTTGCATATACGAATGCTCAAACTGGCATGAAACCAAGAGAGTTTGAATTACCTAATATACACCATCCTCTCTGTACGAGGGTTTGTCAGGACAACCTGACATGACGATACTTCCTCCTACAAGTAAACCCTGACCAAATATTAAAAATAACAGTATTCGAAGCCCAATTAAGATTCCTTCGACACGGCTATACACTGGCTCACGCGAGGAATAGAGCACCTTCTTCTAGTGATGTTACCACAAGTAATAGCACATAATTGGATACTACACTAGACTAGATGAATTCTTGTCCTGGAATATGGTAAGACCAAGAGACAAGAAATATATATTATAACAGTATACTGGTCAAGTGGGGAGAGGTAGATATATGTTCTTAACTTCTTTACTAAGTCGACGTTTGAGAGATAAAGGAGAACTTTAATGGAATATTAGAATATCTGTGTATCTCATATAGAGATCAAGTGTTAGACCCAGGAAGGGACCCCTTGATTTCTGAGAACTTCGACTGAAGCAAAATGGGGTAAAAAAGCATGAAACCACTTTTTAGTGTTGTCAGTGAGTTTTTGTATTTTTACGGCACGCTGATGCTACCATAGTATTGTATTTGAGTGCCGTTGTATGCTACCAGTTTCATTTCGTCGTGTTTTTTGCTTTCTATTTTGGAAAACTATCAAAGTTTAATTTTCTAAAAGCATTCTACAAAATACAATAATCGATAGTGCATCTCTTTGAGGACCGGTTTCTACTCTAGGAGTAGCCTGTGACTTTCAAGTCTGCTTGGCAGTAATCTTAATATACGAGGAGATTTTCATCTATGAGAGACGACGGATACATTTATTCGACTAAATGTAGGCTTTCAAGCACTTCCTAGTATTGTATACTGTATCAGTCCAGATGAGTCGGGTCTCCTCGTAAGAGGATCTCTTGTATTGAAGTTGATTCAGTGAACTAGATTTGATATAGCCTTGGCTTCCTGACAATACTCTTTATTTTGTTTTACAGGTAAAGTATTGCCTCGTTGTTGACTTTACCACACGCGCCGCACGTCGATTCAAACGGTGAACAAGATCCACTGTGAAATGCATGAACTCTTTCCACAATTGACGCAGTTTGTTTTCCTTTAGCAGAACGAGTTCGTAGACCTATAGATACTATAAATTGTGCTTATAGATTCGTTGATATTGTTTTGTATGACTAATATACTTTACATTGATAGAGGATTCGTAGGTTTTGTCTGAGATGCGGGTTTAACGTTCCTTAACAGTTCGTTCTAGAAGTCTGCGATTGGGGTGCTGGCGATAGCTGCTATTATCCGCTGCTCTTCGTTCTGATAGTGAACACCTTTGAGTTAGTCGCTTGCATCTATAAACATCTCGTGATTATCACTTTCTGTGTGTATTACTGAAGTGACCGTGTTCGAATGTCTGAATCCTGTGGAGATTGAAGTCCAGAAATAAAAATAAGACATTTAAGTTGATCCTCTGTGAGGGATTTCATTTGAAATCTTTGACAATTAAGATTTACTTTACCGGCAAAGGTAATGTAGTGATCAGCATAGTTTAGTCATTTTTGAACAATTATAACGAACATTGAATAACAATTGTTTAATATGTCCGTAAGTTGATCAATTGTCCCAGAAAAGGACTACTCTTTCGCTTGTTTAGGAATAAAAAAAAATTACCTTTGTGGCATCGTCCATATGGAAAAACTCGGTTGAAAAAAAGTGTCTTTCAAACGTGGAAACCATGAACCGAAAGTCAATCTCCGATGTTCATTATAGACGAAGTCTTTAGTGTTTGCAAAATCATTGGTTATTTTGCTGTGATCTTCGGTCTGACGTAAAAAAAATATTGATTCAGAGTTTGTAAAATCCTGATGTTTGATACCTCATAGCTTTTGTTGATTTGTTAAAATCTTTTCCAATAAATCTGGGGAAAAAAATCACCACACCTTTTGTAATGATTCTCCTTGAAATATTTTTTTTTCAATCTTTGTAAAGTTGAAAAAAAGTTCGTTTTTTTGTTTATCTCATAATCCCGTCGCCATTTTTATGTGACCGTGTTCTGTTAACTGAGTGTATGTAACTTTGAATATGTGAATGTGAGTTAACAAACAAAAATATGAGAAATAATTTGACCGAAGAAAATTAGTATGGTCAACAATTAATTATTTACTTTTTACAATTGGAAAAAAAGTATTTACTGATTAATTGACATTTATAGTGGGACCTGATAACGACATACGGATTTACATATACGTCTTGTTCGAAGCCAAGGGGACGTAACTCTCCAAATTCTCAAGAGGAATAAACTGACAAATTATCTCCCTTTAATATGTGTATTTTATTAGGTAGAAATACCTTCTACCTAACAATTACATTAAAATTTAAAGGATTAATGCTATAATTTTCTCTCCGTTCTAACATATTGAAAATAATTCTAAGGAAACCCTTTTCCTCTGTGAGCCTCCATTTGTATACTCTTACTGTGGCTTACTTGTTCATCTCTTTACTTGTTAACAAAGAAAAGAAAATTCCATTTGTTATTTGAAAGGTTTTAACATTTCTGCTGCGTTCTGTGTCATTCAATTAATGGTAGGACTATCGCTAGCAGTCATTGTAAACCAATAACTATCCTCGGGAATCCCATTTCTCACAAATACCAACCATTGTTAAAAATACCTATTCATTATAGAAGACAGCAATGTCAATAGAGTAGTGACGTCAATTTAATTCCGATTTGATGTTAGCAAACAGCGTAATCTTTAAAATAAACAACCGCTGCTAAAATCAGCTCATCGCCATAGTGATCAATACAACGACCTTTATAAATTGCTTAGAAGCGAGATTAGCTAATCAATAGCTAAAATTAAGCCTCAATAAATTTGAGTGCACATTTTAGAGGCTTTCATGGACTTTTCATTATGACTCATATTGATAGCTACAATAGAACGCGGGTAAACTCGTGAGGTCGGTCCAAAAAATACCTGGACGGGATGTGCTGGTTGAGCTATGTGCGAAAGAGGGATACACGGATCGTTTTAACATGATATCTAGGGAGTATATAACTTCTTAAATTCTGCAACAATTGAATGTATCTTAACATGTTTTTTGCGTCCTTTGAAATTAGTTTATAGCAAATATTAACATAGAATTCTGTTAGG
>OY744521.1:64610776-64628276 GCA_963556195.1 Sepiola atlantica
GTTAAATATAAAAAAGAAATTCAATACTAATCTTTCTTCTCACCATATATCTGTTACACTCCAACAACTGGTTATATAGTATTACTGCTTGTGGTGATATTTCATTTGGCTTATAATGTGCTATTCCAGTCTTTTATTATATATATATATATATATATATATATATATATATATATATATATAGAGAGAGAGAGATATATAGATAGAGATATATAGATAGAGATATATAGATAGAGATATATAGATAGAGATATATAGATAGAGATATATAGATAGAGATATATAGATAGAGATATATAGATAGAGATATATAGATAGAGATATATAGATAGAGATATATAGATAGAGATATATAGATAGAGATAGAGAGATCGATATAGAGATATAAAGATATAGATATATAGCGATATAAAGTAAAGTAAATTCGTATGAATTTTGAATGGTACAACTTGGTTGGCTAGTTTTATTCTGTTGTCGGCAATCAGGAGGGACCACGTAATGGTTGCTAACATCCCTAAGTGAAAGTGGTATTATGGAATTGACTGGATTTGAACTTGGCACACCCAGGTCGTTATCCACCTAACCACTGTCACGTAGAGATAGAGATGAGATATAGAGATATTTATATATAGAGATATCATAGAAATTAAGTAAGGTGGCGGAAAACATACAGTAGGATAGTAAAACAGACAGTAAGAGTTTGTTCACTTGACTTATTTGTTAATTACGTCAAATTACAATAACACAAATGGAACTTTTTTAAAAACACTTTTAGGATGTGATTTGTGAGGAAAAAGTCTTAAGGGACCAAAGCCTTAAGGGACCAAAGTAATTTGTGAGAAAAAGGTTTTAAGGGATTAACTGAGTTTTAGTCGAATAGAATTGTTTGCATTCCATTCATCACGATTACAATTATCTTAATTACAATTATCAACACGATTACAATTATCTTAATTACAATTATCAACTCGATTACAATTAACAACACGATTACAATTATCGGTACTTGTCCAGGTTTTGAACCTAATTTCCGTGACTGCCCGGCAGCAGCGAGCCGACAGGTAACGGAAGCGTCCGAGACCTGCCGAGTCGAAGACGAGGCTGGCGTCGTCGACGCTGTATAGACAAAACTGCCAGAAAATCGGTAAAAAAAAAAAAAAATGAAGCTCGGCAGACGACAACAATATAAGACGATGAATATACGTAAAGAAAAAGAAATGCATATATTTTTATACAAAAAATGAAATAAATTAACAAACCCATAGCTGAAATAAATAAACTTTTTTCATTATTATTTTTTAACCATTTTTAAAAAAACTTTTGTAGAAACGCTAAAATAAATAGTTTTTTTTTTTTTAACTTTTACACGCTAAAATAAAACTTTTAAAAAACTTTTTTTAACCATTTTTTTTTGTAACTTTTTTTTTTGCTATTACGCATTGTATTCCTTCACTTTTAGCTTTTTTTTGAGGTTTTTATTTATTTTTTTTTTTACATTAGGCTTTTTTTTCCTTCATCTTTTTTAGCTTTTTTATGGGGGGAATTTTGGGGGGAATTTTGAAGATTCTTTTCCTGGAGGGGTAGGGTTTTTTTCTTTTTTTTTTGGGGGGGGGGGGGTCGAAATTTCTATTTTTGCTCGCGAAAAAAAACGTCCCCGATCGCAACGAAATCCAAGCCCGGCATTCCTGGGTGGGGCATCTCCAGGCATATTTGTCCGCCATAGTCTTTCGCGGTGCTAACCGGCAAAGTCGGCCGCCGCCGCATCGCATACACCGCATTACTTTTGCCAGCAGAGCTTTCTGCTGGCAAAAGTTAATGCACTTCTCCGGAGAGCCAATCGTGCGACACAGCACTTCGAAATTCATTTTTTGCAATTGGTTAACAAGCGTCTCTCCTTCAAATCGTTATCGGCTGCTTGACGCCAGCCTCGTTTTCGACTCGGCAGGTCTCGAACGTTTCCGTTAGCTGTCGGCTCGCTGCTGCCGGTCAGTCACAGAAATTAGGTTCAAAACCTGGACAAGTACCCAATTATCTTTATTACAATTATCAACTCGATTACAATTAACACACCGCAATTATCAACACGACATCACAATTATCAACACGACATCACAATTATCAACACGACATCACAATTATCAACACGACATCACAATTATCAACACGACATCACAATTATCAACACGTCATCACAATTATCAACACGACATCACAATAGAAAACAATGTTTGATCATATACCTCAACTAGAAAAAAATATATCTAATACATGATCATTTAATAAACAAAATGGAGTAAGAGGAGCAACCACTTAGAAGGGGTCGGACGGGACACAAATGTGGGTTTCCCTATTGGGGCCAAGGCACCCTTATAATTTATGTGTATTTTTCCACGTTTGCTCAAGGTAATAAATGAAAATGTTTTGCTTTCGTGAACGTCAAGATAATCGCAGCAGCAGTCGATCACGACAGACCGCACACGAACAACAATCTCTCAGACCACCTGATAACGAAGACCCCAAAAGATAAACGCCCGCTTACTAGTTTATATAAGACTATGTTACACATCTACGGTAATTGAATACAAAATAGCGACTCTGAGAAAATATCCCCTCACAAGTTGCATAAGAGTTTCTTATAGTTTATCATATATAGAGTTCGAAGTCAAAACGCCATAAATGCCACTTTGAAAATTAAGTTACCACTTCCAAAAGTGTTGTATTTCATCCCCACTGCATACCATCATTATGTAAAATCAAATAATTCGGGGTATCTGCCTGATTTTCTTGCTTTCAATTAAAATAAACGTTTACAGGGCAGTTCTAGACTTAAACTGTCGTTTTTTAGAATCCAATTTCTTAATTTGAACAAATAAGATTTATCGATTTTTGCATTTGAATTGATATGTACAAATTAAAATAAAGTCAGATTCTCGAAGTTTTGCTAATCAGAATAGATCTGATTTTGTAGGAGAGAACACATCGATGAGAGTCGATTACGGAAATCATCTGTGTTTCTTACACAAATTATATTCCAATCTATTTCAGCGATTATATATTATATCCTCTCAGATAAATCTTTTAGTAACAGACTTAGAGATTTACCGTTAATTTTCATTGGATTGCAAATGGCGTCCTAATTTACTGGGTCAGTCCTTTATTATTCCATTACTATTGATAGGAATCATTTGTTTAAAATTTTCAAAATAAAAACACTACATGAATGGGGATAAAGATACTCATTGCAATCTAAAATAAAATTTCTAAACTACACATTTACACAAAGAGAACGTCTTTTATAAATACCATCATTCATAGTCAAAATAATAAAGGTTTAACATGTCTTTATTTGCGTTAGCTATACATTCTAAGGTAATTTTTAAAGGCTGTCACAGTCGCAGGGAAAACGCGCATTATGTATAAAAAAATCAAGTAACGTCATGAACATCTCGTAAATTACAAACTTGAGGCGCATCGCAGTAAAATTTACACGTTTCTATTTAATAAAATTATAAGACAACTTCGCGTATGCGTTTCTTGAATAAATAAAGAAATTAGTTTGTGACACTTCGAACTTTAAAAGGATTTGGAAGCCTGTGGCACAAGGATGAGCGCCGTTTTGTGAGCTGAAATTCCCCACATTTAAAATCCTTGTATCTGAATTTTGTTGCCCGCGTGGAGAGACACGTAAAATCAAGAAAGTGTTATTGTTACATTAAAAACAGTGTAACGTCAGTCAACCACCTTTCGCTCAAATTTGAGTTGACAGTTTGCTGATAACGTGAGGCTGAAAGCTGCCGAGTTATGGGTTAAATCAATGTTGGCGGACACCGACTCACTAAGGTTAAAAATCGGAACTGCCGGTTAACTTAATGGAACGGATTACCATTGCTCTCTTTCTTTCTCTTTCTTTTTGATGCTGTTGCAGGGCCCGACCACTGGGGTGATCTGTCTTACAACTAAGAAAGATGACACGGGTAAATTACGACAATGGCAAAGAAGAGAGGACAAACGAAGATGAACAGTCAAAATGAAATCGTTTATTTACCATAAAAGGTAATAACGTGTTATGGAAAGCTGAAGTGACGTCACTGGAAACAGGAAAGGCTGTTGCCGCTGGGAGAAGCTGGAGCAAGCGTTGCTGGAGAGGCAGGTGGATGGAGACCAGACTGGAGGCAGGTGGATGGAGACCAGACTGGAGGCAGGTGGATGGAGACCAGACTGGAGGCAGGTGGATGGAGACCAGACTGGAGGCAGGTGGATGGAGACCAGACTGGAGGCAGGTGGACAGAGCAGGCAGCAAAGTGTGAATTGCATTATGAGTAGTTTGTAGTGTGACCCTGAAAAGGGCCGTTTGATTGCTGTTGGTGTCTTCTACTTCCTGGCTCGACGACTGGTCCACACAGTCAGAAGTGGAAGGCCTCCTGACCCCCGGGCTGAGCTACCTTTTCGGTTGAAAAACCGCCCTATGTATTTATGAGGAACGGCATTACAGACAACGAGCCAATGTAACAAACAAACAACTGAAATAAATTCTTGACCACGGTAAAAAACAAACAAAAAACAAACTGGAAAGTTACTTTTCAGATGCTAGTATTTCGGATTATTGTGAGAAAGCGATGTAGGAAGTTGAACTGTGTGGGTGATTGTAAAACCCGACAAGTTCGTATCTTTCCGTCAAGCAAGAGGAGTGGAAATTTACCACGGCTGCCGCTGGTGCCCTCAGTGTTAAAGTACAAGGGCAAATTTGTTCTGTTTTTTTTAGAGGCGTGTCCTTGAAAGTTTATGAGCTTGCAAAAATTGGGAGCGGTGAACGGATACCGCGAAAATGCGTATTGTGTCTCTTTCCTTTTCTGTCAGACCTTTTACTCTTTCGTTTTTGTCAACGCGAGGGAGAAGAATCAGTTGGTACACGCCGACTTTTCGAGGGTTTTATAAGTTTTTCGGAAGCTGAAATGAATTATATATATATATATATATATATATTATGATAAGATGCCTGCTCGCCTCTTATAAAAAGCGTTACAATTTTCAGCAAGCCGATGGTCCTATCCAGATAATTAATTTTCACTAGAGAATTAATGACGCTAAAGAACCCTAACCCGACGGGATTAACCCCTTCTTAAGGAGAATGTGACTGTCGTTTCACCGGGGAGATGGTAGTGCCGTTGAAGGACGACAAGGGCCTTTCCAGAAAAGTTACACGCCTCGACAAGCCATAGTTTTACAAGCCTTTAAACTGTTGAATGGAAAGTCAATGGATTCCGTTAACAATTTGGAAAATGGAGATGAAAACAACATTTGCTTAATAAATCAGAGCTTGTGTCCACTTAATACTTTCTACAATTACATAAAGTTGATAAATGATATTACGTATAACTTTAAATAGGATTTAAATCATTTATGTCGTGCATTCGAGAGGAAAACGCGTAAACACAGACGCTAAAGTTGCCTTAGCATTTAATTAATATAATAAATATGGACATTAATCATTTTCTTCTAGTTTAAAAAAGGAAAAAGCACAATATGAACGAGGATAAAAAATATCATTATCTCGGAAATAAATTCTTTGTGATGCGCATGCGCATCTATACTTTTTTTGCGAGATTTTCTTATGTGTTTATCGCAGTAAAATATGATGAAAAAAATAATGAAAACAATGAATAACTTACATGACAGCCGTTGTGAAACGAAGGTAATTCCAAATGCAAGCGGTCAGAGAAAACAAGCTATCAGAGTAGAAAATCTGACATTTTAGGGACCTCTAGTGAAGGAGCAAGATTTGACTGCTAGTCGGTGGTGGTTACGTTAAGACAGACAGAGACAGACACATATACACAGAGAGACAGAGACAGAGACAGAGACAGAGAGAGAGACAGAGACAGAGACAGAGAGAGAGACAGAGACAGAGACAGAGACAGAGACAGAGACAGAGACAGAGACAGAGACAGAGACAGAGACAGAGACAGAGAGAGAGACAGAGACAGAGAGAGAGACAGAGACAGAGAGACAGAGACAGACAGAGAGAGAGAGAGAGACAGAGACAGAGAGAGAGAGAGACAGACAGAGTGAGACAGAGACAGACAGAGTGAGACAGAGAGAGACAGAGAGAGAGAGAGACAGACAGAGAGAGAGAGACAGAGAGAGAGAGACAGAGAGAGAGAGACAGACACAGAGAGACAGACACAGAGAGACAGACACAGAGAGACAGACACAGAGAGACAGACACAGAGAGACAGACACAGAGAGACAGACACAGAGAGACAGACACAGAGAGACAGACACAGAGAGACAGACACAGAGAGACAGACACAGAGAGAGAGACAGAGAGAGAGAGAGACACAGAGAGAGAGACAGAGAGAGAGAGAGACACACAGAGAGAGAGACACACAGAGAGAGACAGAGAGAGAGAGACACAGAGAGAGAGACACAGAGAGAGAGAGACAGAGAGAGACAGAGAGAGAGACAGAGAGAGACAGAGACACCCCCAACCCACCAATTATAAATCATAACTTAAGAATTGTTAACAAAAACATTGATCGTGTGCCAATTTGAATCTTAAAATAAATGTACAATTTAATAAAAGTCGAAGTTAAAAAACAACAAAGAAGAAAACAAATTAACAACTTCCTACACCCCATCCGTTGCCGTTTTACAAGGTCATTTATCGGTGGGTGGGTGGGGGGGGGGGTCAAAACATGCTAATACTGATTGGGGGACTTTCAGAAGCTGGCGCTAAATGTTTAGGAACATTAGAGAAACCCGGCGTAGACGGGTACTTCAACTTGTGCGCACGCGCATTGCCCAACAACGTCGGGCCGCCTTTCACAGTATAGACCTCCCCCACCACCACCCCGTCTGCTCGTCTCCAGAACCATAAACAGGGAGAATAGAATCAGTTTTTTTTTTCTTTTTATAAAATGAAAACTAACGAGATCTCGCGGGACTTTCTAGCTTAACTTAACACTCGTCATCTTGTATCTTTTGATCTACAAACCTTTTTTTGTATCTTTAAAACTAGAGTTTTTCACTATTATTTTTTGTAAACCAAGGTAGTAGATTTACAATATTATATATATATATATATATATATTTATTTCACTGAGAAAATTCAGTACAGTCTGGAATAAGACCAATGAATACAAGCTCGATGATCTTCGATAATAGGGGACAGAGCATTTATACGTATATTTGGACAGAAATTGATGCTTGAATCCTCAACGAAATAATACCAGGTTACATGTGCTATTTCTGGAGCCCTGGAGATTATTCAGGTGTTGCACTGGAAGGTTTGTTTTTTCAGGGAGGGGGGGGTTGCCCTAAGGATATGTATTCCGCCGGATGTGGGGGGGGGTTTCCTTTCGTCCCCCCCCACTTTTGGATTGGACTGGACTTGATTCTTGTGGGGCACATCACAACTGCCACGTATTGCCGAATTGTTTGAGCTGTCTTCTGAACTTGTTTTCCTTTTTTTTCTTAAATGATTTCAACTGGCTCAAAGCCCCGTGGGGTAGTGTCAGTTGTTGAGGTCAATTTCTTAGATTTGTATCTCCCCTGATGAACTGCCTAGCAAGTCACTTGCTAGGTAGCGAAACACGTGTAGGGACTATAGCTTTACAAAATAAATAAATAATAAAATAAAAGAACTTTTCGTTGTGATCAATCCTCTCTAGAAGGGAAAAATATCTTGGTAAATTCTCCAAATATATATATATATATATATATATATATATGTGCGTGTGTGAAAAGATGACAGACGGAAAACAAGTGAAAATGCAGGAGAAAAGCAAAAACAAGAGATTTTTTTTGACCGGTTTCGTTCGTGGAGAACGTCTTCAGAAAAAGAATACAGAAAATAATTTTATTTTATATTGAAGGCACACACATGGGATAAGGGGGAAAATGATCTGCTTTGATCATGTGAGAAGACATTAAGTGATGTTGGGACATGATAAGTAGGTGATACATTCTTCTACGGCGGTGGGGGGAGAAGGCGGCAGAGAACCTAGCTACGGTGAACAGAAAGGGTGGGGATGAAACTGATACATTGGAAAATTAGCACCTAAAGATTAATAAGAAATAAACAGGGATGGGTCAAGCTAATTTGTCAACAATAGGTTTTTAAAGAGCAATTGATGAAAATGAAAAGCTGAGGTAGGAAAAATGTGTGAAAAAAAAGAAGACAAAAAGGAAAGTTATACTAAAAAAGTGTAAATTTACATTTAATGGTAACGTTAGAGGAAATCCCCCAGAGGCCATGGTGATCCGTCCAACCAGCAAATAAGAAAGACTCCATGTCTTAATTAACGACTAAGTGTTACGAGAGTTGCCAAATAAACTCTCGTGTCAGGACGAGAGTTTAGTATTTAAGCCGAAGGATCATAACACTTGCCCAGAAAATAGTTTCTCTCAAACGAAAATAACTCTGGTCACATTGATTGAACCTTCACACGAACATTGCATCTACAACCGAAACAACGTTCATACAACACTGCAGAAAAAAGGGACAAGTTACTTAAATTCTCATGTACCGATAGTGGAAGAATTCGATCTTCGAATGTTCTTCGATACATCCTAATATATAAGCGAGATTCGGCTGAGTCACGCTTCAGTTTCGAATCTCGCTAGAAGACACTCCAGCGTTGCCCAGAAAGAATGAGAGTCCATGAAGCCCATATTATAATTACTATTAAAAAGTTATTTTTGGAGTGTCTGTTCGTACGCAAATAGAAACATGTGATTGGTTGACAAAAGAATAGGCAGAGTACACATTACTAAGGCAGTAGTTTTTACAATGTCAATTCCCGAGTTCGAATCTTACGTAAGTCGAAAGGATTTTTTAAAAAACTAGATACATTTTTTATAAATTTAAAGAAAACATAAAAAACGTTATATAAATATTAAAAAAACAAAACAAACTGAGATTTTTATAATCGGCAAAAATGGTATTCTGTATTAGTTGAAGACGAATTTTGCTTAAAACATTTCCAATGCTTTTTGTTAATAAAAAAACTATGTAAAGACATTCATAGTATTTTAATGAGAGCAAGTAACCAAGGTATATTTTTTACGAATTTTTTTTTGTTACAAGCTGTAACGGGGTAGAAGCTAAATAGCTAAAAGGTGCCATACCCATGTACGAACATCGCTCAAGTTATTTACCTCTATAAAGATTGAGTAGATTTTCGAAAATTAATTGAATAATTAAATACTTAATTGATTCTTCATAAAGTAGTTTAATCGTGTTACAGAGCTTCATTATAAATTAGCGGGATCTGTGTCCCGGTATTGTCAGGAAAAATTGAGGAGCCCAAGGAACTTTTTCTTCCATTTTCATTAATGGATACGGACACGTCTTCAATGTATTTGTTCCAATTCATGTTATCGGTGGAAGTTAGGCCGAGGAGTTTGAATGATGAACTCTCAGGTAGGGTGTTATTTGCCATGACAATCGGTGGTTGAAGAGGTTTCTTGTAGTTATTGAAGGAAAGGAGCTTTGTCTTTGTGGCATTAAAAGTTACCATCCATTTTTGACTCCAATCCACTACAGACTGGAGGTCATTTTCTAAGGATTCAGCCATTGCCTCAGATATGTGCGCGTCGGTTTTGCTCACATGACGAGGGTAGAGCGCGGTGTCAACAACAAATATTCCTATCTTAGTCTCAATGACATCAGGGAGGTCATTTATGAAAATCAGGAACAGTAGAGGTCCAAGGATGGATCCCTGGGATACACCAGCATTTATGTCATGTTGCTTAGATGAACGGCCATCGAGGACAACCCGAATCTTTCATTTTGTTAGGAAGGATTTAATTATATTAAATATTTGTCCAGTAATACAATGAGTGCAGTTTTAGAAGACCTTCATGCCAGACCTTGTCAAAATCCTTGGATATATATCAAACGCAACCGCCCTAGCTTCACCTGCCTTGTCCAGTGTATGATATATGCGTCCAGAGATGACTGTTAGGACATCTGCGATAGATCGTGCTTGTCTAAATCCGTATTGATGATCAGAAAGAAGTTTAGCATTAACTAAGTGCCGGATTATAGTTAGATTGATTTTTAGCAAATATCGGGAGTAGACTGATTGGGCGGTAGTTTAGAGGATCAGTTATACCTCCAGAATTCTTCAAGACTGGTACCAAAGAGGCAATTTTCCGACTATCAGGGAAACAAGATTCAGCAAGGTATTTGTTGTATAGTTTGAAGAGGAGAGAGGCCAGCTCAACAGAGCATTTCTTTATTTCTATTACTGGTATAAGATCAGGCCCATAGGCTTTGTAGGTGTCAAGATTTTTTATGACTTTGACCTGAGATTGGGCGATGACTAGGTTCTCAAGTGTGGCTTCAGTCCGCAATGGGAATTTATGGAGGAGGGTGGTTTGCTTAGTCCAAAGTGGAGTTTAAGGCGAAACGCTTGGCCAGTAGTTCAGCCTTATCAGTTGCCGTGCAAACAACATTGTTGTGATTTGATAGTCCATCACACTATTGTAGATTTTCCAGAAATCACGATACCTAGTTTCTGTGACTGAATGCGTTTTTTGGTTATCTCTATATACCTTCTCCTTGCTTCATCTATCACTACTTTGCAATCATTTCTTGCCACTATAAATGTCTCTATTCGTAGTTAACTTATGGCGGCTGAATTGTCGGAATGCCTTATGCCTCTCAGCTGCACATTCTGAGGTGAACCATTGAGGAGAGTGGGGTTTGCTGAAGAATTTTCCCGTGGGGACATAGGCATCAATGCCTGCTTTGACCCATTCGGTTAGCTCATTTGCACACTGATCAGCAGGAAGTGAGAAGGTTTCACCCCATGGGGAATCACTGAGGGATTCAAAATCAGCCTGCGCATAGTTTCGTAGTTTTGAGAAACGGCTCATCAGCTTTTGGACGAGTTTCTAGGGTGATAAGTATCATTACCACACTGTGATCAGAGTTTCCGAGCGGACTATGGGTATTCGCCGCACAAGCCTCAGGTAGTGAGGTCAAGAACAGGTCGAGAAGTGAGGCTTGCTGGTCCGCACGATCAGGAAGGCGGGTCGGAAAAATGACAGTCTGTGAGAGGTCGTGAGCTGAGGAGAAATTAAACGTAGAGTTGCCAGCTGCATCAGTAACGCTGGAAAACCCCAACCAGTCACGGTGGTGGGCATTAAAATCCCCAAATACATGTATTTCGGCATTCGAGTCGAGTAAGAGTGCTCTATCTAAGCTTTCAGAAACAGAGTCAAGCAGGGTACAGTCCTGGGTCGAAGGAGAACGGTATAGGAAATATAAGGAACTGTCATTTAAATCTAAAGCACATGTAGGCTTGGCCATCTGATTCTAACCTATGTTCTCTAGTCAATGGGAGGGTGTTCCGAACATAAATTCCTAGACTGTGCATATGTTTGTCAGAGTCCTTACGGTAGAGTGAGAGGTAATCAGTCATGTCAAAGTGATGAGAGCAGAAGGTTCATTTCACTTAGTGCTAGGATATCCGGGGAGTTTGTCATATTCATACATACATACTAGTAATTGTTACTTTACGGAAGGCCATTCCTACAAGAGTGCAAGGTCAGATTTATTTTTATAAATCTTGCTGCAGAGATGACACTAGAACACTAGCATCGTTAGTACATAACCATGTTATTCTTCTATTTGATAGCCGTGTAATTGGTTGCTACGATGCTATCTCAGGTGACTCAGTAGACTAACCCTCGCAGACAGGTTCTGCTACATGAACTGCACACATAGAAAGACGTAAATGTGTCTTGCATGCATTGATTGGAATAGACCGTAGTCAGGTGAGGCAACGCCTGGACGATCAAGTGGATGCGGCAAGAACCTCAACACGATGCAGTTCTTAAATCGTTTTGCTAGTCTCTCTGGTGGTATGCGGCGTTGCATGGCCGTGTTGAAACAAAACAAGGTTCACGCTATCCGGCTGGTTGAGACTTGAGAGTTGTTTCTTGGTTGGTCGGTGGATCACACGCGCTGTGCTATTTTCATGACATTTTTAAGAGAGCAGTTTTTTCTCGTAAAATCCATCTAAAATCTTAAATTAAATACTGGCAATTAAAATCGTAAACATTATTTAAATGTTTGCTTGGCATCTTCGTGAATAAACACAAGAGAAATGCATACTAATAAATCAAACTACAATATAACCGCAGAGGGGGAAGGGGGGGTCACTTAAATTATGTTAAGAACTCTTAGGAAAGACGGGTCTTTTGTAGCCTAGTCCTGACACTAATGGAAAAATAAGTTTACCCCCCCCCCCTTCTCGCCTCCAATAAAAATAGCCCCGTCAATCATGCACTTTTGTGAGTCATTATCTCGAGGCATGTTTCGGATAAGGGATGACTGTACAAAATGCATGATAAACGCCACTGTGGAACGCATAGCAGAATTGTAGACAGGTATGATAGCTTAGGTAGAGGCAGAAATAAAATGTGGAGGCGATATTTGTATTTAAATGAAAAGCCTGAGAATTTGTGGCAGAGAACTCAAGATATGCTAATGAACCTTGAACAGTCTGGGACATATTTGCTGCCGAATAAAGATGTACTTTTGCAGGGGCTTTGTGTCTTTCATTCGATTATATATTACTTAGCAGTGACATGGGTGCTTCTACAGAATTAGAACCAAACAAAACCGACTTTTGCCGAATGCGGTTTACGTAAACAGCCGGAAAGGGCAGAGTAACCCCCCCCCTCCAAAAAAAAACCCAACTCACTTGAATGTATTTAATTAATGGTTTATTTCGGACGAAGACAAATAACGAAAAAAAAAATCCCCCCCCCCCGATAATTTCTTTTTTTAACTCATTAAGAAAAAAAACAAACTCAATCTTTTCTGTTTGAAAGGGTTTCAGTTATTTTTCCTTTCGTTTACATTTCTTGCATTTTTGTTGTTGCTTTCAGGTTTTTTCATTGACAGAATTCAATTACTCCTCCGAGGGACTGGATAGCCTGTGTTAACGCGGTTTAATTCATTTTAGGTTTGACGTTGTCTTTAATTGTCTGCTAGAAATTTATTTCACGACTTCAGATTCAGAAAATGCTTCATTCCGGAAGTTTGCTTCGGTAAGAGTTGGTTTCATTTCGTTCGTACTGTGTAGAAGCACAATGATATGCTCTTGTATTCATGATTTCGAAAATTCATCGAGTTATTTTAGATATAGTTTACATGGTTTTGTCTCCAGGTAATTTAAGTCAGATCAGCTGAGATTTGAGCGTTAGTGAGAAAACGTGTAGTGTGAACTCCTGCTAGATTGGCACGTTTAGATAGGGCCGAGTTTTATGATAGCCAGAAGCGCCTCATAGTTAAAGAAAATGGATCCATAGTTTAGTAGAATGAAATTTAAAAGATGAAATAGTAGTCGCCTCGTTTTCTATATTAATCGGTCACTATTTACGAAAGCCAAAAGCCACTCGAGGATTAGGATTAATGAGATTGTCAGTTAGATACTATGAGAGGGTTGAAAACGATGCACGGAAAGGACAAAATTTGATTACGGGTCGACGAGTATTTGTTGACATTGGACTTGAAGGTGACCATGTTATAGTCTGCAGGGAAGTAATTCCGCGGCAATATGTTTCCACAGATGGGAGGTTCTTTGAAATAAACTGTTCATGGAGACGGTTTGGGAAAAAGGAAAAGTTTTGTGAAAGTCGAGTTCGTATTGTGAAGGTTTTTTTTTTTTTTAAATTTTTTTATTACAAGAGATTGGAACTTAGTTCAAGTGAAAAAAGTATCGGGAGAAAATCGTCACTCCGGGACGACGAGAAAACAACCAACAATATCGGTATATGACAATTTATCCGCGTTTTTGAATATAGATTACCATATAAGATTTATCCCCTTCCAATTCCCAATTTTAGATTCATCATTTTAGTATTTTTTATCACTTTATCTTTACCTAATATTTTACCTAATATTTGATATGCGTGTGGGTGTAACGTAGGTGCGTGATTGAACAAATGAGTACCATCGCGGATATGGATTCTGCTCTGCACAGTTAAACTCTTATCGGATTTACTGTGGTCATTTACGGATAATAATGTTTGGAACGATATGAACGTACAATATTACTTAAGTTTGGATAAAATAGCAAATTGTTTTTCGATTGATCGTATACAATGAATCGTTTACAGTAAGTGTTTTACTTCGCCATTAAATAACCAAAAAAGGTGGATTTGCCGGAACACAGACAAACCCGACAGCGTGTGAAGTAATCGAAGATGCATCACATTTCTTAAAGAGAAGTCATACCTCGAAGATTTACGGCAACGATCGTCTTATTTTCGTTAAACTGCTACCATTACTAGTAAGCTTCAATTAAAAACACTCATTAATACGTATTATATAAACTGAATGCCTACTAGACACCCCCTCTGCTGTCTTCGGTCTCTCTGTACAAGGGTTTGTCAGGTCACCTTGACATCAGGATACTTCACATATGAAGTAAACTCTGCACAACTATTTAAAAAAAAAATGGTGTGCTGTCTCCTTAAGTCATCCAACATGTCTCCCGGGTTGCGGACATCGCCGCCCCCCCCATATTAATAGAGGGCAGCTTTGAATAACAAATAAGCTGTTGAAAATGAGAAACGGATACAAAAGATGAATAACAAGACTAAATGCTGCCAGGCCGGCACCCAGCATAAAAAAGGGCCCCCAACCCGTTTGCACGCCAGACGGGAAGAGTATAAACCTTGCCTCTGGAAGTGGCACTCCAGCCATGACAGGCCAACCAGGGACAGCCTCCATGCCTTGATAAGAAGAAGGGCCTAGCCTCCTATCTCCATACTGTGCAGTAACTGAAAAAAAATAATAACAGGCTTAAAAGCTCATCCATCGTTTGTTGCACAGAAGAAGGTGCAATTGTTTTGTTACCACTATTCTCAGTTTGCAAAGTGGAGCAAAACATCAAACGAAATTCTAGCCGATAAGATTAAAGGATCTGCCCTCCCTGAAGAGTAAACATCCAATATTATACACAGTTTAAAGAAATTCACATTTTCACAGAAAAGTGATAAATACGAGAAAAAAAATCAGCATTTTTTTAATATTGGAATAACGCGTACAAAAACTGCAAAGCCCCCCCCCCCCCCCCAAAAAAAAAAACAACCAGGATTTTCAAAAAGGCTAGATTATTGCATATTAAGACTGGCCTTTTTTCAGAGAAAATAAAGATAAGATTTTGAAAAACGAATATCTTTTCTTTTTAAAATCACACGCACGCGGCTTACCCAACTAAATGGGATGTTTAAGTTGCGTAAACAGGTTGAAGTAATTGTCTGATTTTTTAATCTGTCTCAGATCTTGAATCTCGCTGCGCCTAGCCACACTAATGATTCATAGTGACGACGAAACACGCGTTTGTGTATATATAATATATATGCTTCCTTATAGGTGGAATAAATGATGGTTTCCACAGCGTTGAAACAACACTCTCGCATAAAAAGAATTGAGTACTTTCGGTAACCAGTATCGTAAGAATGTAAATAAATGAATAGTTCCATTTAAATACGATATTATTTCTCCGCTATTACGTTATATCATTCGGTAGAACACCGGACACCTAGCCACACTGATGAGTCGTAGAGACAACGAAACATGTTTCTGGATAACTATATATCTCGCACACGAAACAGATTTGAGAAAGTCGCTAAGAACAACAATATTCTAAGCAGTCATTTTGTTAATATTACAAGTTACCCACCTTTGGAATACCCAATTATACACGTTAAATGCGTGGTCCACTTTTAAAGTTTTTTGCGCTACTAAAGAATTGTTTATGGATTCTTTGAATTCTCACACAGATACTGATATGTCGTAATCATTCGTAAACTATTCACCTAGCTGCAGTAGTTTGCTCATCCTTTTCAATGAAGGAAAGAGTGTCATAGTCAATCCCCGGAATTTGTGGCACCCCAGCAAATAGCAGGTCAAGGGAAATAAAGTTTATTTCAGACCAGCACCATTGTTAACTAACCAATTATTCGAAATCGGTTTGCCGGAAAGATTTAGTTTCATGGACAGGGTTTGACCCCAGTGCTAGATGACCACAGATGCGAGAAAGCGAATAGTTGATTGGGTGAATTAATCAGGTGACATATGAACAGGTACGGTTTAAGAGGGGATGTATCATAATGTATTCAGATTGAATAAGGGTCCGTTTAGACTCATGTGAAGATCTTAGCCGAAAGCAAGTCTTAACCAAGGAAGATGCATTTATAATTAAGTATACTTTTAATATTGAACCGTCATAATCTCTACATGTTCTGTGTATGATCTTAATTCTAGCATGAGGATCATGAATACAGTCAGCACAAGACCACGAGAAAAAAAAACGTTTAAGCGCAAATCTGTACTCTCATGTTAAAAATCAGCCTTTAAAAAGCTCTTTCCGTAGGGGGGAAGACGAGCAAACACCCATTTATACATTTGTTTGTTAAATAAATTAAAAGAAAAATTAAAAAGATACGCGAATTCGACCCTAACGTCGACAGAAGTTTATCTTTAAAGTCATTTAAGAATAAGAAATATCTAAGATTACGTTTATCGCCACAATCACAGGAACATAAGGTGAGCGTTAATATTCCCACTGTTTGAATTAGCCTACACGTATCTTTAAAATAAAAATCAGAAGATAAAGAGAAATGAATCTTGTAGCAAATGGCTTCCTGTCAGGCGAAATATGAAAAAAAAACAACAAAAAAAAACACGAGCGAGCATAAGGAAATTAGCTGGAGACAAAATTTAAACAAACTGTCAGAAAGCGGGAAAAGATAAATAGAAATTCTCGTTAATTATAAAAAAAATTGATTAAAAACGTTTACTTTAAGACAAAATGTATTTTTATGTTCTTATTCACATATGTAAAAATAACATGCAATGATTGTTGTTAAACTAGTGAGTGAATTTCAACTAAACGTTGTATTCAGAGAGATCTTTAAAATTAGCATCATATGGTAAAAGTAGGTTAAACTATTGGGGATAATGGTTTTACGCATAGGATGAATGTGGCAGTTTGGTTTAGAGAAGGTGAAAACGCGTCTGTACGAATTTTATTACTGAGAAAATAAGTCCCATTTCGCGCGAAAACGCGTTGCTACTTCTAAAATCAACAGAAGAATGAACATTTTTACCCACATATACACACAGTGTCAATATTTGGAGGTTAGGGATGCTGTTGCTGTTTGTACTAACGTTGCACACAAAATAAACATTAAATGGTAAATTAATGCCATACACATCATCGCCTTTGCCGTCGCTCTCTTCGATGCACGCACGGAAAACGAAGGCACATCCACTGAATATATACATGTGTAGAATCTAACAAAATAGATCTATAGATATCTCTTACAAACATATATATATTCCAATGATTATTTATTAATTTTTCAAAATATCCATATAACTTTGCGGTTAGTTTCGTCTACACATGAACAACCAACTCATATATATATATATATATATATATATATATATATATATATATATATATAT
>OY744521.1:64633276-64635776 GCA_963556195.1 Sepiola atlantica
ATATATATATATATAGTATATATATATATATATAGTATATATATATATATATAGTATATATATATATATATAGTATATATATATATATATAGTATATATATATATAGTATATATAGTATATATATATATATATATATATAGTATATATATATATAGTATATATATATATAGTATATATATATAGTATATATATATAGTATATATATATATAGTATATATATATATAGTATATATATATAGTATATATATATATAGTATATATATATATAGTATATATATATATAGTATATATATATATAGTATATATATATATAGTATATATATATATAGTATATATATATATAGTATATATATATAGTATATATATACATATATATATATATAGTATATATATATATAGTATATATATATATAGTATATATATATAATTATAGTATATATATATATATAGTATATATATATAATTATAGTATATATATCATAATATAAATTAAATAAGAACACGCAATTAAAAATATGACAACCAATATTCTCTACACAAATATGTAACTTTAAAAAATTATAATCGAGATTGCATCTTTTCATTTTAACAAATAGCAAAAGCAAAGCAAAGAAAATTGTTCACAATCAAAACAATCAACGAAGTTTAGGCTTTAAAATCCATTAATCAATGTTATGTTTATATAAACGTAGAAACAATTAAACTATTCTTTTTGAATCAATTTTTTTTAAATTTCGATAATGAAGTAAACTTAAATTTTCCTTAGCAACCTCAGTCACTATAGGAACATATCCGAACACTTCCTGTGCAACTCTTCTACTAACCACCTACAGCATTAAAAAATGCTTGTTTCACGAAAATATCCGACTATTTCTTCGACATACAAACATTACATTAATTACGAGATATCTGCTTCTCCCAAATACGTCTTCCCCCCAATAAAAGGGTAGCAAACAATTTCACTCTTGAAATTATCTCCTCCCAAGTCAATCACATACACCGTTCTCCATACAAGGTAAATTACTTTACAAACACCGGTTACTCCAGAATATATAACGAACGCTGCAAAATAGTCATGTTTATTATCTCTAAAAGCCACCAACTGTTCAATAAGACTACAGATTTCTGCGTCGGTAAACTTTTCAGCTTATTTGCTTATTCTTTCTTTCGTTGAATTGATACTGATATTTTAAAAACAAATGATTATTTCATCTTTTAAAAACACATCGCCGGCACACTTCCTACCTTATAGCATAATACAGGAATATCGGATTGTACATCAGATATTCTGAACCGTAAGTGGCAGTGAGCTAAATAATTAAAGAAAAAACAACTTTACTTTTACAAATTCCTTCGTTGCTAATTTACTCAAACGAGAAGGATTTCACATTTCCGGCCCGCGAACAGAACGCATCATGTTTTACATTATCGCTAAACTAAAAAATAACATTGTCTTCGTATAACACATTTTTAATTCAAAGTTTGTTTTTGACTTATTTAAATAAAATATTTGTAAAACTAATTACAATATTTTGCACCACACAAAACCGACTTTTGCCTACGCAGAAATACGTAAATAAAAAGCCGAAGGCAGAAGTATTTTTAACGAAGAAATTCAATGAAAGTTATATTTTTTATTTATTTTAATCAGCGAATTTTTGCTTTTCGCAATCCAATAAAGATTGTCAAAAACAAGCGGTGCAACATCTTCAGGTTTTTTATGTAGCCGTCCGAAACATGCTGAACACAACATCGGTTATTTCCGGTTCAAAAGCTGCACCAGTACCAAATATTTTACGTTTTATTTAGCGCAAAGGAGTTACAAAAATGTTTGTTTTCAATCTTTAACATTCTACTCCTCATATGTTTATTTACCTCCGGTAGGAATTATGGGTGACAAAGAAAAACCTAAGTCCGTGTGGCAAAATACAACCTCTGCCCGAATACAATTTTGTTCCCGTGGATTCTTGTGTCCCGTCACCACTTGCAATGTCAGCCTATTTATTTTCATCACGTAAATTATTTACATTAAAAAAGCGACTAAACACTTTTTGGTATGTTCGTTTACCTGCTGCAGGAAGTCCATGTGTCACCCCCAAACAAACAAAAAACAAAACCAAACTATTGAGGAAGGTTGGGTTTCCGCTACACGGACTGAGGCTTAAAACCATTCTTTTATATTTTACTTGGGCAACGCCGGGTCCGGGCTATGCTAGTATTAAATAAACTTTAAGATTTTCATAATTCATAATTAAAGATTCATTCAATACTAGTTGCTATTTTACAAATCGATTCGGGGTGTGAGTTCGTACCTTTCCTGACAGTGTTAGTCCGTAAGCAACCACAACAGAACTGACAGGGTCCGAACTCCTAGATACCAGCGTGGCGTATACAATCCTTTGAGTCAATCGCGCATCCGCGTTGTGATAGGTGGGTTTTTATTTTACGGCATATGAACATATTTATAGATACGTTAGGCCGAAACAATACAGATTGTAA
>OY744521.1:64643276-64648276 GCA_963556195.1 Sepiola atlantica
GGAACAACATCTATCCTTAAGAGAGCCCTCGGATATAAATTTTACTCATAGGGAAATCAAGTGTTAGCCTCAAGAGTAGGCCCCTTGATCTCTTTAGATAAACTAAATTAAAATGAAAAAAAAAAAATAGACAGACACAGATAGACAGACAGATAGACAGACACAGATAGACAGACAGACCCTCCATGACCTAATCTTACCATTCATATTATACAATTAGAGAGGGTAACAATAAATTCATACGAATCAGAATGGTACAACTTTGTTGACCGATTTGACTTGTCGGCATTCTTGCAGGAGGGACCACGTAATGGTTGCTAACACCCCTAAGTGAAAGTGCTATTATGGAATTGACTGGCTTCGAACTTGGCACACCCGGGTCGTCAGTCCGTGTCGTTACCAACCTAACCATCGTCATCTCGCAATCGTAAAGCATTAACGCTTAGAGAGGATGAAATTCTTGGAGATGTGTGAAGAAGAGGAAATATCTGGATCTGCTCTGAATTTATTAGCATATCCGTTTTTGCACACAAGTGATCAGAAATACTAGGGTCAAATGGTTCTAGAACATTCCACGCTCTTTGTTTGACCAAACTTCGTGGCACCTTAACACTGTTTTACGGCATATCCACCTATTTCGGAATACGTTATGCCGAAACAATATAGAATGTAAACCAGTCATTCAGCAAAAAAAAAAAAAAAAAAAACAAAAAAAAAAACCTTATTTTAAACCATAGCTCAAATGGGTGGGTGTTCATGCAAAAATTCAGATTTGAATTTGGCGCTGATTTCATAATCCACCTCGTTATCTATCACTTCTTTGGAATGCTAGCTGAACATAGAGGCGAACGGAGTCATTTTTTATTGACAGACAACTTGCAATTGTATGGTAAGGCAGAAGCATCAAAATAAACCCGTTTAATAATTTCATTTTAATCTATTGCCTAGTATTAGTTATAATTAACTAAAATCGATTGAAAGTTAACGTACTCGCATAACCTGTTTTTTTCAATTAAAAAAGAAACTTGATTAAAATGGATGCAAGTCTCATTTTTGTGGTTTGGGATAAGAGTGAAGAAATTTATTCATACGAAATATTGAAAATACATGGCAAGTGTAAAGAGAGTAGTTAACTCAGAATTTCCAATTTTAGTTTATCAAAGAAGATTACATACTACGAGAAAAAGATACTTTTAAAAAGGCGGTTAAATTCTGTCTGACAAGCTGGATATCACAAACATGTACGCAAGTCGGAATAACGCATGTATTTATTAAATAGGATATATGCATATTGGATTTGGTTCAACAGCGACACCAAATTTGTCTTCGCAATGTTTCTTTTTCACCGACCGGTGTGGAACCTCACTAATCCCTTGACTGAAAAAAGTCCGGGTTTTAAAGTCAGATATATGGCTGTAAATTAGGTAGGAAATTTGTTTTCATCAGGAGGTGGGGATGGAAAGTATCCGTATAATGATCCGGGTTGAATCTGAGGCAAACACATTTTCGACTAAAAGCCAATGCTGCGTCATTGAATAATTACCGATTCATCGTCATGAAACTAAGTATTACAAAATCCAACATGTAAGTGGACACCCTGATGATTTTTTAAAAAATATCTGTCAAGCAAATGTCCGATTGCTAAAAAGTCCGGTGTCGAAAAGTCCAGCGGAGAGAATGAAATGTAGATAGGTAGGTCGTTAAAAGGCACGAGAGGTTGTGAGAGAGGATTCAAAGTTAAATTCCAAGAAGCCACAACTTCAGGTGCGGCGAAAATAGAATAAATCGAGAGGGTAAAAAGTCCAATAAGAGGTACGTTCCTGGATGCAGGCAAGGCTCAGTAAAACGTTAGGTGGAAAATATTCGCCATTAAAAATACTTCCTGGGCTGAGATATCGTGGAAAGTGTTTTAAAATGGAAAAAAAAAAAAAAAAAAAACAGCGAAAATATTTTAAAGCTAGCCCGTTGAGAAAGCCGACTTGAAATGAAGAAAGACAGAAACTCAAATGCGACCAGTAGGCAGGGAGGGAACGAGTAAGGGGTGTGGAGGAGGAGAGAGGAACGGGTGCGAAGGAGGAGAAAGGGAACGGGTGCGGTGAATGAGTGCGGTTAAAACTAAGGGTGTGATTGTGGGGGGTAAGTCGCTTAAAGTTGAAATTGGATGTTGGCGCGAATTAGGGTTCAACTAGAAAAGGGAAAGAATGGAGTGGAGGTAAGTCAACGAGTGCTGGGAGGGAGAGTTAAAATACCAGAATGTGTCTATGAACAGAGTTCGGGGTTTAGTTGTTTAATCAGATGACCTTATAAACAATGAGGGAAAATATATTTGAAGGGTATAGCTAGAGAAATAAATAGTAAGAATAAAAATTAAAAATTGAAAAATTAAAAAAGTAAAATTAAAAATCGAATTAAAAATAGAAATAAGAAAAATAAAAAATGAAAAAGAAATAATAAAATTAGTCTTAGGCTCGCAAGGAAAATTATGGATTGACCGATAAAAAAATAAAATAAATGAGGGAAAAGTCGATAAAATTGGAGCTCGAGAGCGAGTATTAAAATAAGGAAAAGGTAAATTAGACCTCGAGAGAATATCCGGAATGGGAATCCCCAAGGTGGTTAAAGATATGGGTTGAAATAAAATATGTTACGGGACGCTAGTGCTTTATGGATTTGGGGAAATGAAACTTTGAAACAAAAATTTTTTTCAAAAAAAGGTATATGGAGGTTGATTAAGAAAATTATTAAATAGGTTAATGATGGCAGAAAGTAGTAAGAGACATACAAGGTTAAAGTAGTGACAATAGATTAAACCAGAGTGAGAATGGAGATCGCAGTTAAAAGTAAATATTATGGGGGTTAAAAGATGTAGAATGAGGGCGGGTTGGGGGTTGAGCATGGTCTGAGAGAAGTGAGCGAAGGGCGAGGTAAACTAGGGGGAATAATCGAGGCTATTAAAAGAGTGAGAAGAATTATTTAGAAGTAATAACAGGAGGGGGAAAACAGTACTTAGAATGCACAGAGAAAACGGTAAGGAGTTCGATATCGAAGTGTGCAAAGGGGATTAAGAGTAGATAAGGCGAATCATCAAGTAAATTAAAGGGCTAGGGTATAATGTGAATATGGTGGGTTAGTTATCAGGTTGAGAGGGAAAGATAGAAGTTTGGAAGTGTTGATGGGAAGCGGACGAGTGTATTAAAGGAAGTTAAAGGGGAAAGTAATGGAAGTCATATAAATGTTATACGGTTAAGGAGGTTAAGTAGAATGATTTAGGGGGTAGTGGGAGAAAGGTATTAAAGCTAAGGGAATTGTGAAGCTAACGGAATTTATGGGTAATTTTTTAAGTTAAGAGAAGGCTAAAGGGATGAGGGAGATATATGCAGAGATTATAGAACAACAGGAATTTGAACTATCGGAAAGGAAATTCGAGATGTAGGGAGGGAAGATCCGAGATGATGGGAGGGTATTAAATCAAATGGGGGAGGGGTGTCTGGGGGATTACTATGGTTGCTATACTTGAATTTACGTTTATGCCTGCAACTGGAGATAAATTCATTCTTAGAATTAATAATATTTTTAGATTTAGTAGCAGTAGCTATCATAAAGGTTTCAAAAGTACAAAGTTGGCAGTGGGATGCACCCGGGGTATATGATTTGGACTTTTTAAGTATTGACCAGTGAAGTGAATAGGGAGTATTTTTAAGATTGAGGTTTCTAATTAGATTGGAAAGTGAAGTGCTAGTGCTATTATCGTTGCTATTTTTAAAGGAATAGATATGGTTAGAGATCCGGGTCTTAATGGGGAAAGAGGACGCCCCAATATATGTGTGTATCTTGAAGGGTGGTGCTATAGTTGCATTGAGATTGCTAGTGGTATTAGATGAAGTTTGGGTTTGGAGATTCAAGTTATGCGAGGGAGGTTGGTTGAAGAAGTAGGGCGGAGCGGATATGGGGGAAATGTCAGTTAGCCCATGGGCACTATCTATTATTGGGGGTGCTTGGTTAGAGGTATGGCTGTATATGTGGGAGTCTTGAGGAGAAGCGGATTGGGGTTGTGGGGAGATGCGGAATTCGGGTAGAGGTATCGGAACTGTGATTGCTAACACAACATTGGTGGAGCGGGGGAATTGTTTCACAGTACAAGCGTATATTACGTCCTTCTGTACACAATTGTTGTTTAAGGGACAATCTCTAGGTTTACGGCGGTTACATGTGGTGAGGTGGGTGGTTGTTGTGAGATATATTTGATTTTCCTATTGTTAGAGGTTGGGCAGAATTTTGCCCTGTGTTTCTTTCCCTACAAATTTTATTTTCAAATTTTAAATCTTGGCCTTTGCCAACTTATCTATCCCAGCGACTTCCTCTGATGATAAAATTTTGATCTTTGAAAAGCCTGGCTTAAGGAAAATTTAACTTGAATAAATTGCCTTTTTACGGAATATACCTTGCTCTGAGCAATTGAATTGAAATTTGATTTGGCTTTTGCTTCTCTAATTCCTTTCTATTCTTCTTCATATATATATATATAGTTATATTATACATATAGTTATATATATACATATAGTTATATATATACATATAGTTATATATATACATATAGTTATATATATACATATAGTTATATATATACATATAGTTATATATATACATATAGTTATATATATACATATAGTTATATATATACATATAGTTATATATATACATATAGTTATATATATACATATAGTTATATATATACATATAGTTATATATATACATATAGTTATATATATACATATAGTTATATATATACATATAGTTATATATATACATATAGTTATATATATACATATAGTTATATATATACTATAGTTATATATATACATAGTTATATATATACATAGTTATATATACATATAGTTATATATATACATAGTTATATATATACATATAGTATATATATACATAGTTATATATATACATAGTTATATATATATATAGTTATATATATACATAGTTATATA
>OY744521.1:64655776-64680776 GCA_963556195.1 Sepiola atlantica
AGAAATTCTGTTAAGGTCAGCTATTCCACTGCCCCTTCAATAAGAAAAATTATCTCTGCGGAACCCAAAGCAATTACAAACGCAGGTTGCTCATGCCAAGACAAAAACAACTGCCCCCTGGAGGGAAATTGCAAAATCGATTCAATCCTATATGAAGCAACCGTCACAAACCAGAATACCGGTAGTGCAGAAAAATATATTAGGATGACGAAGGGAAACTGCAAACAAAGATTATACGCACACAGAAACCCCTTCAGATACAAAAACAAGGCTAATACGGCACTCGCGACCCGAATATGGCAGCTTAAAGAAAATACACCCTTCACCATCAAATGGAAAATAATTGAGAGAAAACCATCATTCTCTCCAGCCATAAACAGATGTCCTCTATGTGACGCTGAAAAATACCACATTTCAAGGGCCACTATCGATCTGAATACAGTCTGTTTAAATAACCGCGATGAAATCTTTAAGGTTGTATCTACAAGAGACAAGCAGTACTCATAAACTGGTCTGACCGATTCACATAATGTCTAGCTACCCCCCTTTACTAATATAAACAAAATAAAAACGAACAAACACCTCATCAACCTATATCCACATAAATTTCAAGAGCAAAAACATTCAAAAATATTTAATTTATTTATCAGTCACTAGATTAATCTACAAGTCCAATTAAACAAACTCAAACATTTCATATTTCCAACAAAGTTACCTCCCTTAGACCCAGAAATTTCGTCATTAAAATCACTCCAAGCTGTCTAAAAGAATTTTAACACGATATCAACTAACGATTCTTTCTTTTAGAACGCATACCTTCAAAAACATAACGGCTAATGATACAAATTCATAATTTGACTCACGGGAATTACAGAGAAACCTTTTCATATATTTTTTTATTTATAATCTTTATTTTTTATTTATTATGTTTTTATTCTTTCTTTTTTATTCTCTTTTTTATTCTTATGCTTTAAATTTTTATTTAATTTATTTTTATTCCCTTTAATCTTGAATTTCCTCTGGTTTTAAATCTCAACGGTCTCATTACACTAAATTTAAATTTAAACAAACACACAGAGCAAATAACCCGTCCCAACGAGAGTGTCATGTGACTTCACATTTCCAAAACAGATGACAACAGAAGCTGAAGAGAGTCGGATGGGTAAGACCTTCCATGCTTGAAACCGACGGTACAAATGTTCTATTAATTTTTCTGTACCAAAATAAAATAAATTATATATATATATATATATATATATATATATATATAAGGATGAAAGAAGAGGGATAAACATGTACGAATGACAAATTTATTTCAACTTCGATTGTTCAATGCAAGGTGTACTCGGTAAAAACATGTTTATTATTCTTTCCTTAAGCTAAGGCTTTTCAAAGATTAAAATCGTATCACCAGATTAATTACATAGATAAGTTGGCAGTGGAAAAGGCAACATATATATATATATATATATATATACACACATATATATATATATAATATATACATATAAGTAAAAGCCCTTCACCTTTTGTACAAAGTAGAAAATATACAATCCGATGAATAGTGGTATATATACAATTGTAGTGAACAATTGAACTAACGAATACATTATTATATAGACAATAGATATAACAGTTTAAAGAAAATGCATCTAAACTTAACGATTGACAAAAAACCCGAAAAAAACCCTTACCTTTGTGCAATTACGATTCTCATCGACCTGTTGTGATGTAATCTTGACACCATGCAATGAAGTGCAATTTTACGAGTGTCAGTCCTTTTTGCTGTTTCAAATGAAGTCATCTTGACCAGCAAAGGCAATACAGATCAAACTCACGATCCGGCACTTGAGTGTAAGGTTATCTCGGAAAGGTTTTAGAAAAAAATGAAAGCATCATACATAATCAATGATTCGATTTTCCTTCCGATCAGACAAATGTTTAGCCAATCATTGTTAAACAAAAGTGATTACAAACTCCAAAGATCGATCCACCGAGGCTGCATTTTCATTCCTGATTCTTTTTCTTGTCGTTTAGAGATGGAAGCTATAGATGTATCCTTGAAAAACAAAAAACAAAGAAGCGACCTTATGTTAGTCACTTCAGATGCGTCCTCGAACCTTTACAAGCGGCTTTGTCTGTCGATGGCTTCAATTGAAATTCTAATTCATTTTTTACTAGAAGATCAGCACTTATCAAGGCCAACGGCTACTCGTGGATAAGGTCTACCTGGAATTTTCGTCAGTTACGACATGAAAAACAGTACGAGAGGATTGGCAAAGATTAATAAAATGAACAAAGTTCGAATTATTAGTGGGGGTTAGGGTTCATATCAGGAATGTGTTAACACTGGATTTGAAGACGACCATGTTGTAATCTATATGGAATTAGTTCCGTAGTAACGGAAGAAGGGAAAGTTTTTTATCGTTGTGATAGAAAGCGAGTTCTTGCTGTGAATGTCTTAAAAGGAACCAGAGATTTGAGCTCACTTTAGCATCTTCCATGGAAATATGGGATATTTATCGTAAAATCAGATCGAATAAACGTTGATGGTGCCAATCATTAAACCGAGCTTTACCCTCGTGGGAGAGGACAGATACTTAAAAACAGTATGTAGAGACAGTGTTGTTAACTATATAGATTATGTTGAAAGTTTTATATCTTGGTACGAGGAATTCTTATTATTCGGAGGATCGATATTTGTCCAATCAAACACTCCGTTTAAGGTCGGTCAGCCAGTTAAACTATTAGTTTACTCTTTCACTAAATACGAACCAATTTCAACTGACAAATCACTTGTGTTTTTAATTTATGCCGAAATAAGTTAAGAGTTATGTCGACAGTTGTCCTTAACTTATTAGAAAGTAATAATTAAAAAAAAAAAAAAAAAAAAAAAAAAAAAAATCAATAATCGCCACACAAACCAAACCGTTTTACGATGGACATCAGATAGAAGACATGTATACTGACATCATAAAATCTACTGGTTATTATAATGAAAGTATGTTAACATTACTTCCCTCGTCTTTTAAATAGTCCCATTGAGTTCTCGATGGCCACTTTGCATATTGACCACTCACTAGGCATTTAACTTGTCGGGAAACGGCGAACGCCCTATCTCGTTTTCGTTACAAGAAAATGTCGGAAGCAGCAGCAGCGAATGTTTTTAATTATTGACTCTCAATTAGACAAAATCTAAAATCAGCAGTTTTTCAAACAATCACAGCGCAAGAATTATTCATTTCCGAATATTCGCACATAATATAAAAACGCATGCACACAGTTTTTCTTTCTCTTTTCTTTCTTTCAGACCTGACGCACGTTGGTACGTCCTAAAAAGTTAACACTTCCGGCAAACGCAAGAAGAACTACTAAACACAGCTACCGCATATACACACAGCTTATCGTACTTACAATTTCATACACCCTCACTGAGGAAACAGAAGTAAGCTAGGATGCACACAAATCTGCAATGACTATACCATGTATATACACACACACACAATCACACGGCGCCAGCCGAAATGAACAGCTCTACTCAGATACCCCTTACAAACAAACTCTCTACCTAGAACGTTTTGGGACACTGAATTCATTACAAGCTCTTTATTTTCGTTTTCGTAAAAAATTGTCAATAAAAATGAATTATCTTTATATTGATAGATATTGATCATTCTTTTGATATTGCCTTTCCCCTACAAAACTGTCTTACTAAAAAAAACCCCAAAAAACGGAGAGACTCCCTCGCAATGTAAACAACGAAGAACTCAGATAAGTGGAGTTTTATGTCAGCCGCAGACACTATAATATAATTGTTAGCGTCATTAATCTGTCCATTTCACGATGAACGCGTGATACACACTGAACACATAACATTAACAAAATATATTAACCATCCAATTAAACGTGAGCTTTCTTCAAAAACAAAACCCTAAAAATCACTACACCCTACATTCTAGCAGGTGGATTTTTGTCATTTGTTTTTGCTGTTATATTATCCGTGTTGGCCGAAAGAAAGAAAAAAATCCAGACATGAAAAAAAACAAACAATTTCGTGGTATTTCATATTTACAAAGAATGGCATCAGATACAGAGAGACAGAGCGAAAGAAGTAGACAGAGCGAGCGAGAGGAAAAGTAAAAGTTGAATATGTTATTAATAAAATCAGTTGGAAAGGCCTATTAACTCAGCTTTTGACCTGTTTAAAATATTTAACCGCATGTAACCCCCTTTTTAGCTATGACTTTAGTTTTTTTTACATATATCTATAAGCAACCAACAATAATACAAGTTATGTGAGTATTAGTAGTTTCAAAGTTAAAGACAAACACGTTTTTATTTTCAATTGAATTTTATTATAAAAAAAGTTCACTTTACACGTGCCGTGTAAAGTGAACTTTTTTTTATAAAATTTAATTGAAAGACAATCATTGTCGTACAATTATATAATCAAAAAGTATGTACCACATACGAACAGCAAAGTGTTGGTAGCAACTACAAGTGAAGCGAGGCGTGTCCGTTCATTTGGAAACGCTTCACTTGATATTAAAAAAACTGACCAATTAAGGTTAGAACAACTGACCTACTTTGCCCACATGCCACAAACAAATCACATTGTTTCTTTAGTTTCGTCCGTCCGTATTAGTCCCTTCCTACGTAATGCGAAATCGAACAAACATCTAGAGCCTCACACGTGTACCAACAAGTGAGCATAAATGGTATCCATTTTTTTTCCACGGTAGGATGCACCGCTGGTATATAAACAGGGGGGTTATACTCTAGCCATTTGTAGCAATGGCTAACTTATTGCCTGGGGAAAAGGTCCTTTCAAGCAAGATTGTTAAAATAGGCCTACCCCCATATATTAACCGCGAATGGTAAACCCAATCTAATATACACAAGGAGTTTAAGGTTTCCATTGATAACCGTTCTTAAAATATATTCACCACAATCACAGTATCTACAAGAGTTTTGAGGTGCCAATTCAAGCCTATTGGTCACAACATGATGTTCATAGTCTCAAAGCTTTTGCCGTCATATTTCATGTAATGTATAAGTAAAGGTAATATACGATAAATTTTTACAGTTCTGATCGATTCGTATAGTAATCAGTTTCCGATTGCAAATAAAAAGCTAATACTTAGAAATATAGAATACATATAGCTTATACTATATTTATTTAAAATTACATCTCAATTTGTGAGCAATAAAACCACAAAAATAGTATACACATGTTTATAGAAAATGAAAAGTAAATGGCGATCCAAGCAGATTACTTCATAAAACTCGATGAAGCTACGTCAAAACAATTAACAAAAAAAAACATGGTAGAAATTGTCACATGGAAAAATCGCTAGAGAGCTCTTATTTACCCATACGTTCATCTGTTTTTTTTTCACGCATACACCAAGCGGTTTATGGATTTGTGGTAGTAGGACGAGCGAATATGAAACACGTTTCTCGATCGTTCAGCTTATCTTTTTTTTTACACTTCCTTCTGTGCTGAGCAGAACGAGATGAATTCGAATCAATTTCTTTCTGACGTCCGCACAATCACGCCTTCCCTATCGTTTCCACTAACATATCAATGAGCAGAGTATCGGTCGAAGTTGCAATAGATAGTAAGAGAACCTGAAGATATCAGAAGGCGAAAGTGTATTCACCATTTGGCGTGAACATTTGTCAATGAGGAATCTGTTCAAAATGGGTGCCGCGTTTGCTTACAGTTGATCAAAGCAGCAACACGTTAACGATTCGGAGGATGTTTGCAACTGTTTCAACGCAACAATAAAGAGTTTTTGCGTCAAATTATGACGATGGATGAAACATGGATCCACTACCTTACCCCAGTGTCAAATCAGTCAGCTGAGTGGACAAGATCAGATGAAAGACGTCCAAAGTGACTAAAGACGTAAACATCAAGTTTTGGCCTCCGTATTTTGTTCTTAAATTACTTTGAGAAAGAAAAACAATAAACAGTATTATTGGTGCACTTGAAGAAATTACCCTAAAAATTACTAAGAAATTTTACTAAGAGAATTAAAATAAATAAACAATAAATATAAATAAACAACCATCAACAATATAAATAAACAACCATCAACAATAAAAATATAAATAAACAACCATCAACAATAAAAATATAAATATACAACCATCAACAATAAAATATAAATAAACAACCATCAACAATAAAATATAAATAAACAACCATCAACAATAAAATATAAATAAACAGCCATCAACAATAAAATATAAATAAACAGCCATCAACAATAAAATATAAATAAACAGCCATCAACAATAAAATTAATAGAATTAATAATAAACATTAATAATTAAAATAATTACTAAGAAATTACCCTAAAAAACGGCCACAAATAAAAGTGATGTTTCACCAAGACAATGCACCGTGTCAGAAGTCGATCGCAACGATAGAAAAACTACATGAATTGAATTTCTGATTGCTTCTGTACTCTCCCTATTCTCTATATTTGATCCACAGCCAATACAGGTTGTTTGCAGACCTCAATAATATACTCCATGAAAAGAGATTTCGTTTCATGTAAGTGATTTTGAAAACTAGGGAATATTTTAAGACCAAAGACATTCTACAAAAAAAAAAAAGCATCAAATTGTATCACACTTGAAGGAGAATAATTTCGCCTTTACGTTGTTTTATTAGTTAGGCCCGATACTTATTTAGTGACGTGTTATCATTTAAATTACGCTGACAAGCGCTAGTACATATGTTAGATAGAAAAACAAACACATTAAGTGTCAAAAAGCCAACAGAAAAAAAAATGGAAAAAAAAACGGAAAAAGGAACGAATGAAAAAGACTAAGATAGCACAGAAAGTTAGAATTCTTAGACTGGGCTAGGGTTCAGAGGAACTGGAGAATCCAGTGAAGATTATGCTTTTTTATGACCTTTCGTAACATAAAACTCAATGAGTACAATGTGTCAATTATAATTTATGACCGATTTCTTTTTATTCATTTTCATGCGGCTTCGATATCAAAGGCGATTATACGAAACATTTAGGAATCTCCAGAATGTTCGTTTTATTTTCATAAGCGAATAACACGCAGCTAAACAGGACATGTCTAATCTCGACTGCGTCTCGCAAATCTACACAATTTAATCAGGCAATACATGTATTCCTTTTTATAACCAAATGAAAACCTCTTAAAAGTTCGATTGATTGGTTGAGTTTTTAAATTAGGACCCGTTTATGACATGAGTCTTCTACATTTATTAATAACCACAAAAAAAATGTGTGGGTACGTGTCTATACGGCTTTCTATCCGATCACTACAGGATATGATTTAACAAGTGAAAATGAAGGACGAATGGAACCAACAATAAGGGAATATAGAGGATGCGTTAAGCATGTATCAATCATTTGAAATCTGAGCTTAAGTATAAGATACACATTAAAGACGATAAGAGCTGTCACGGTTCAAAGAAGTCATCTGGAACAAAGCGGACTAATTTTCGCTACGTAAAAGATATGACCGTGTCGACTAGCATTAATAGCAATACGGGTCTCCATGATATTCCGTTAGGTGTTGATTGTAGTAGCAGCTGTGTCCCTTTGTAGTAATCAGCAATGTGTAATAACTATCATTATCTTTTTGTATTTTAATATTTTTCATAAGTTTTATTTTTCTTAAATAGTTACACATTTGTCTTCCACCAATACGCCATCGTATCGAGGGGGCATCTGCTTAGTCTTGCAGTTAGAATCAAAGTCTAATCTTTTTTTATAGCGGGAGAGGGCACATCTCACCATACTAAGTCACTTCTGGAAAGCGACTTCATAGTCTCTAAGTCACTCATTCGTTAACCTATATTTTCGCTTTTTTCCGATACTGGTTTTCTATTTGACGCATTTAAGAACGCAAGGATTACTTATTTAAATGAGTAAGTAATATTCTAAGCCTACACTCTCATAGGCACTGCAGGTTTAGTATTATAAGATGGGGCTGGCCTCCCGAAAAGACGAAGAAACACTGTAGCTATAAAAGTCATTTACAAAAAAATGCTTGTAGAATAATTTTATGATATGAGAAATTCTTCAAGTTTAATTTTGTTTTCATTAGTTAATCCTATTTTCATAGTAGTAGTAGTAGTAGTAAGACGAGTGAATATAAAACGCGTTCTCCGATCGTTTCTTTTACATTTCTTCCTTCTGTGCTGAGCAGAACGAGATGTACTCGAACCAATTTCTTTCTGACGTCCGCACAATCACAGCAGACGGCAACGAAATAAAAACATCATCTCACATGTAAGTGTGAACTAAAGATTTCCCAACCAATGAAAAGGATTCTGTTTGTTTGGAAACGGATTCTATTCGAGCCTATGTGAACTAACTGATTCTAATATAAGAAAGACATTGAAAAAAAACCCTTAACTACTATCCCTCTTTCTACAATAAGAGCTCAATTATTAAACATTCTAGGAGGAAGTTTTTATCTTAATGATGCTCGACCCTCTCTTTGTATATTTATTCTCCCCCCCCCCCACACTTCAACTCTTCTATTTTAATCGTTATCGTGAGTATTTGGACCCTCTTACGATGCGACAAGCGTCTATTTCATCCACACAAGGATCTGTTTAAACAATAAGGTGAATTTAGCATTTCCTAATTGATGAGCCATTATCACCCGGACCGACAATCTTAGATTAACAACAGGCGACATGTTGGTTTTTTTAATCTTTACGGCATATCAACCCCTTTTCGGGCTATTTAATGTCGAATCCGATCATTTTGGTAAACAAATTTATGCTTAAAGTTCTTTATATGTTCAAGTATTTATTAATTGTGTTTCGTTTGGTTGTTTTGTAGATGAACACTTTTTTGTTGTTAGCTTTGCAAAACATGGTTGAGTTTTGCAAAGGGGGGGGGAACAATAACATCAATTTTTGGTCAGGAAGCTGGTAACTTCAGACAGCCTGATCTGGTAGCACCAGAACAGGTTACTTGCAATGCTGCATAAAATATTTCAGTAATTTGGGTAACGATCAGCTTTTGTTTACTAGAGAATCATCAAGGCCAAAAGCAACTTAAGGATCAAAGTTCACGAGATGCATGGATTGTCAGTTGAATGATGAAGAATATGATGAGGATTGCAACTGATGAAGGGGATGAACAAAGTCTGATTACTTATGGGGACGGTTTATGACAAGTATTTGTAGAGATTGGATTTGAAGACAACCATGTTATAGACCACAAAGAAACAGTCTCGTGGTAATGTGTTTCCAGACGGGAAGTTCATAGAAGGAAACTGTCCATTGAAATTCAGCTTGGCGGAAGAAAGGAAATTCCTTTCAGTAGTGGTAGAACGACAAGTCGTGCGAATGTCTTACAAGGAAGAATCAGAGATTGGAGCGAGACGAGCACCTCCCATGGAAATAGCGATAGAGTAGAGAAAGACTAGCAACGAATACTTAAAAACCAATCAACAAATTCGATATATTTCTAGTTAACCAGAGCGATAAAATACTTTTGTTTGTCTACGTTTAGTACCAGTTTCCGTTTTAATATATATACATATATATATATATATATATATATATATATAGTAAAAAAAAGAGTCAGCGCTCTAAAACAATTTTGCATTAAGTGTCAGTTAAGATATGCACTAGCAAACATACCCGATGTGTTTCGGGAGCAAGGAGTTAAAAACTTGAAATTTTTGACTATTATTTTTATCATTTTGTTGTCTTTATAACCTCAAGGTTTGATTGCGTATTGTGGATAAAATAAATACAAGTTTTTTGTAAATACGTAGTTTTTGTAGTTACGATATCGAAAAGAAGTTGTAGTTACGATATCGAAAAGAAGTTGTAGTTACGATATCGAAAAGAAGTTGTAGTTACGATATCGAAAAGAAGTTGTAGTTACGATATCGAAAAGAAGTTGTAGTTACGATATCGAAAAGAAGTTGTAGTTACGATATCGAAAAGAAGTTGTAGTTACGATATCGAAAAGAAGTTGTAGTTACGATATCGAAAAGAAGTTGTAGTTACGATATCGAAAAGAAGTTGTAGTTACGATATCGAAAAGAAGTTGTAGTTACGATATCGAAAAGAAGTTGTAGTTACGATATCGAAAAGAAGTTGTAGTTACGATATCGAAAAGAAGTTGTAGTTACGATATCGAAAAGAAGTTGTAGTTACGATATCGAAAAGAAGTTGTAGTTACGATATCGAAAAGAAGTTGTAGTTACGATATCGAAAAGAAGTTGTAGTTACGATATCGAAAAGAAGTTGTAGTTACGATATCGAAAAGAAGTTGTAGTTACGATATCGAAAAGAAGTTGTAGTTACGATATCGAAAAGAAGTTGTAGTTACGATATCGAAAAGAAGTTGTAGTTACGATATCGAAAAGAAGTTGTAGTTACGATATCGAAAAGAAGTTGTAGTTACGATATCGAAAAGAAGTTGTAGTTACGATATCGAAAAGAAGTTGTAGTTACGATATCGAAAAGAAGTTGTAGTTACGATATCGAAAAGAAGTTGTAGTTACGATATCGAAAAGAAGTTGTAGTTACGATATCGAAAAGAAGTTGTAGTTACGATATCGAAAAGAAGTTGTAGTTACGATATCGAAAAGAAGTTGTAGTTACGATATCGAAAAGAAGTTGTAGTTACGATATCGAAAAGAAGTTGTAGTTACGATATCGAAAAGAAGTTGTAGTTACGATATCGAAAAGAAGTTGTAGTTACGATATCGAAAAGAAGTTGTAGTTACGATATCGAAAAGAAGTTGTAGTTACGATATCGAAAAGAAGTTGTAGTTACGATATCGAAAAGAAGTTGTAGTTACGATATCGAAAAGAAGTTGTAGTTACGATATCGAAAAGAAGTTGTAGTTACGATATCGAAAAGAAGTTGTAGTTACGATATGGAAAGAATAGCACTATTATGTGCACCACAAATTATATTGTTTGCGATACTAATGATTATGTATATCAACCTCATACATATATTTCGAGAAGGGGTGTCTATTACTATATATATATATATATATATATATATATATATATATATATATATATATATATATCGTATGAGTGCCCCACGCATGAGTTTGAAATTGCAAGGGTTGCGCAATCTCTAACAACCGCTCTCCTGAGTCGGCATTGCTTGATTCCAATAGCAAGTAGTAATACAAGACGACTGGTCACCCATTTAGTACTGGCCAGGCTCAACACCGCTTAACTTCGGTGATCTAACGGGAACCGGTGTGTCAGCGTGATTGTGCCATATATATATATATATATATATATATATATAAGATATAAACTTTTTTGTAGTCACTAAAAAGTTATGGTAAAAGTCAATTTCTTTAGAATTTGCGAAAAGTAATATTTACGATTCAACATTTGTATATCGTAGTATCGGTTCTGTTACGAGACTGTCTTACCTTTTTGTAGTGTATTATCGTTTGTTGCCATGATACCATACTCAGACATTATCTCCTTTTATGGAGAGATCTTCCCAGGTATTACATATTTTGGAAGGGGTATTGTAGTATCTGTTTTGTTGTCATACCAGCCTACCAGGCATTGCCTCCTCCTTTAGGGTGGGGAGCCAGTGTATGTAGTTCATTTATCAAGATATCCCCCCAGCCTAGTAAAAAATATGCGACCGGAGGGATCATATTTGCTAGCATTATACAGAGAAGATTGTATCGTTGACGTTAATAGCTTTTTTAATACAAGGTACATCATAAATCTTTTTTCAGTGATTTAGGGAAAATATTTGTCGGAGTTTTGAAAAATGTAAAATTACAAGTCATAAAATTAAAATTTCGAAGCATTCGTTAACGCGTGTTTTTTTAAAGTTTTATTTACGATATAACGTTACACTTATCCGCTATTTATAAATAAAATTTATAATTCTCGAATGATCAAATTCTTGCTTTCAAATAAATATTTTACAAATTTCACTACACTGTTAATTCATTCATGCATTATGTTCGAGACTGCTACGCGATCCCAGCATCTAGTTTGAGCATAAATTTTATTTATAATATCTCCATCCGCTTTTTCGTTCCGATCCTTCTGTTTTCGTTTATCTATTTCAACATTAATTGCGTTTCAATTATGTCAAACATTTTGCGACCACCAATATCTGAGCTGAAAACCTTTATTTTAATTGTCTATTGACTCAAGTCATAAAATATATTATCGGTTCACCTTTTTCGGGATTCATTTTGTTTAGCAAAACCTAACGACTATTTTACTGACGTTAAACAAAATCCTAACACTAAGTCCATAAACAAACTACGTTTTTATAATTGTTTCGAGGATTTCTTTTTACATAGGTTCGAGGATTTCTTTACATGGTTTCGAGGATTTCTTTACATGGTTTCGAGGATTTCTTTACATGGTTTCGAGGATTTCTTTACATGGTTTCGAGGATTTCTTTACATGGTTTCGAGGATTTGTCGATAATTTACTTTACGTTATTAGTCCATCGTGCTACAGGACGAGGAGGTCTTAACACCAATTTATCAGGACCATACGATGCATGTGGCTTATTTCCATACTATTGCACCAGCATTGAGCTTTACTGAAACTAAAAAGGCCTCCTTTCAGTATCAAAATAATATGCGCGAGATGTATAGTGAATGCAATGTTGCACAATGCCACAGCGCACGTCCCCCGAAGCAGCATTGTTCCAGTCTAATAGCAAGGAGAAGTCCAGCACGACTCGAAATAATGGCAGGATAAGCAAAGAAAAACTTGTTATTTTGGAGTTTAGATTATTAACACAACCAAGGATTGAAAGTTTAGTCTACCCTACTATACAATCTATTACTTTGGGGTGGATATATATATATTTATTCATACCTTTCCCACGGGGTTTTAATGAAAGCGATACGATAGCTTCTATGGAGCTAACCCGATAGGTCGAGCATATATTCCACGCCTGTAATCATTACAACACGCCATATATCTATCTATCTCTATATATGGGGTAAGGTACCCGATAAAATGAAATGCCGTGGTAGACAAAATGTGTGAAAAAAGACAAACGGAAAACAGGTTAAAATGCAGAAGTAAAAACAAAGACGTTCGTTAATACGAACGAAACCGGTCAAATCTCTTGTTTTTGTTTTTCTCCTGCATTTTAACCCGTTTCCGTTTGTTTTTTCACACATTTTGTCTACCACATCATTTCATTTTGATGACTTATCGTGCACCTTACACCATATTATATATATATATATAATATATATATAATTGTTAAACAGAATTCTTCAGCTAGACAATACCTTTTTTTTTCAATTTTTCTAATCTTTTTAGTTTCAAAATCGGAAAGATTAATAAATGGTCCGTATGTATCACGAGTACCATCGATTCTTCGTTGAATAATCTTCAGTTAACAAAACAATCAACAAAAAGCTGGAGAGAAAGAAAAAATATTAAACGCCAACAAGAAACCGTTCTTAGTTCCAGAAAAGAGCTATACAATTTATTTTCCGGGAGAGCAACAGAATTAGGGTCCCAGAATAATTCTTTTTCTCTAGCTTTTTGTTCATTATTGCTAGTCTGTTTATTTGTTGTGGATATGAAAGGATTTGCGTTTAGCGTTTTGGATACACAATTGAGGATATTTTAAAGCTTGGTAAGTTTTCTGAATATAGGTTTCTTCATTGCGGAGGTAAGCGGGGCTTCAAATTCTAAGGCTCGTTCCTCAGCTTTTAGAATTAAATGAAAATGGCAGATAATTAGAATTAAAATCAAAGATTTTTTTCACCTGAAGATGATTCGAAAGAAGCCATGATACATTGAGCATTTAATATTCTTGATTTGGAAACTAAAAACTGTAGAAAAATGGAAAAAATAAAAGTGAAATGAAGCAGAGAATTCTGTCAATGTTTGCTTAAATTAAATAATGCTGCCGAAATGAACATACACATTGTGTATACGTAAGTTCTATTATGTATTAAAATTGTGTGACCACTCGTATCTGTATTTCTCATGTCAACGTAATTTTAATAATTACGTACTTCATTTATTTACTATAAATAAGATAGTTAATCAAATAAAAGATGCAATAGCGTTAAGTATCAACAAATAAACATAAATCCATCACAATGCATTTTAATCTTTTACTAATTAGATGAAAAAAGTGACTGTGACCGTTGGAAAATTTGTAGCATTTCTGGCTTTAACATTCTTAGCAAATTCTACTGTATTAAAAGGTTTAGACGTTACATCCAATAATCTTAGGAATTACCTTAACTAAATTAGTTTTACACAATTTGGTTCAATAAATAATTCTATGATCAGACAATAGGGTAACAATCTATATAATACTAAAAGTCTATTGTCTTGTATGTTTGCAATCAGCTTTCAGCTTTCCGGTTTTCAACATCCGGTTGCGCATGCGTAAATAGCATCGTCTTCAATCTGTTATTCCAATTCCGTTATTCTCTATTATGATTAACGAACGCATGAAATTTTTCATTCTGGAAATTTTTATATCGCTTTTAATATAAACAATTTCATTTAATTTCAAATAGTTTTTTGTTTTCTACACTGCTAAAAACATTCAACGGGAGGACTTCGTAAAGTCTGTCGCAGTTTCAAAAAAACTCCCTTTTAAAAAACAAAAACAAACAAACAAAAAAACAACACTCATTATTAATATCAGCGATACTAGCGATCGGTGAACGAAACCACCTCCCACTTTCCCTCTCATAGATTTCACCACTCCTACTCCCTGTTTTCGTTACGTACGCGAGAAAGCTGAATCGGTAAATGCACACATTTCTATTACATTAAATAGTGTTTCCTTTTGTTGTTTTTTAAACAGCAAATACTTGAATGTTTTACACATATTACATCAAAAAAAAAAACAATTATAATAAACAGAACGACTCATAGAAATCTACCTATATTCTTTTTTCATTTTAATATACTTTCATAGAAATGCTTCTGTTATGTAAAAAAACCCTATTTTCTTTATGCCACAAGTGTCACGCTCATACATGAATTCCATAGCTAATATAACAAACTGACCCAACGGGTCACGGGTGGTCTAGTAAAAGTTAAATTTCAAAATTCTATTTAAAAAAGTAAACAAAAATGAAGCAACAAAATGTAAGAATCCCGGGCAACGTCAGATAGGTAAGCTAGTATAAATATCGAACACTAATTTTAAATCATACATTTTTTTTGCAATATTGAATAACGTTATTTGTGATATTAGATTAAAAAAAAATAAAAAACTTACATTTTTTTTTATTGTTATGTAGCAAAAAGTAAAATTAATGTATGCGACCCCGGAGACGTGAAGGGAATTAAGAGATACTATATCTTTTTTTTTTTTTGTTTGGCATATTAGAAGAGTTTAAAAAAAGGCGAAAGTGGGTTATCTAAACCAACTCTTTTTTTTGGGGTGGGGGGGGGTGAATGTTTAGCCATGAAAGGTGTCAAAACCTCAGCTCATCTTGTATATGAAATCTCTCAGAAAAAGAACGGCGTATTTAGCAATGATATTGGCGCGAATACGTGTACCAGGAAGGCGTTGGTTCCTTTCTGGTTCTTAAGTGAATCTGGACAATAAGTCTAGAGAAAAATGCCTCTTCACGAAATCAAATCGGTTTTTGTCTGGAGATTCGTGTTGAGGGAAGGGAGGGGGAAATATTCGTGGCTGGAACTTTAATAGTCATTTAACAAATTATGTTACTATATTTAAGACACACGGCCCTCACTCCGCAGGGTAGATATTAAGATAGGGCTGCAAGCAGTTTATTTTCCCGGCCCTATTCTTACGGCTAACACTTGTACCTACATTATAGCTTACATATATCTTGACTTCTTCCGACTGTCTTACGAAAACAAATCCTTTTAAATTGACAATTCAAGCTCACGCATATTTTCATGTGTGAAAACTATGTAATATTTAAATTCTCACATTACACCTTTGTTGACAGTCATTTCCAACAATCGGAGTCTAATCCATAATCTAAGGTTTAAGTTTGGCACAAGGCTCAGCTAAAACGAAACCCGTGAGTGGCGGAATGTAATGAGTCAAGTATACAACACGATATTAAACTATAAATAAGCCTAGGTAAGTAAATTACGGTAACAAAATATACATGGTAAAAGTACTTCCGTATACACGTTAACAAATACAAGTTAACAAATACAAGTTAACAAATACAAGTTAACAAATACAAGTTAACAAATACAAGTTAACAAATACAAGTTAACAAATACAAGTTAACAAATACAAGTTAACAAATACAAGTTAACAAATACAAGTTAACAAATACAAGTTAACAAATACAAGTTAACAAATACAAGTTAACAAATACAAGTTAACAAATACAAGTTAACAAATACACGTTTACAAATACACGTTTACAAATACACGTTTACAAATACACGTTTACAAATACACGTTTACAAATACAAGTGCAGATAAAAATTGAAAACAGTTCTGGTTTTATGGGCTGACCCTCTCCTTGAGATGACCAAAACCTTGGTTCCTAAAGTCTTGAGAGAATGGCTTGTCCTTAGAATATTTCTGAACGACCTGTGTGACCTAGAATCTCAAGTGCTGACAGAGGTCAAATCTTTTTTTGAAGAAAACATCCCCTGACCAACTTTACCTCTCCCAAATTCTGTAAAATTAAGCATTCTGGTATTATTTTAGTCACGTGATTACTTGCCTCTTTTTTTAGATTTGAAAAATTAGTTTTTACCACAACTTTGAAGGTCTGAACTCCTATGAAGAGAAAATCTTTTCTTTTTACAAAACAAAACCAGTAAACTCAAAACGCACAACATTCCATTTTTATTCTATCAAATTTATGGGCAGTTTTCATTTTTGACCCAAATCCGAAATGTATAACTTTTTTGATATTTGAAATACTGTATATTAACGTTCTTATAATAAATTTTCACACAGTTCAAATTATATATATATATATATATATATATATATACACCCTTCGCGTATATATAAATCTTCTGAACTTTTCTATATTTAACTATTAGTGTTATCAGCACGTTTTCACGCATTTTGAGATGATATATACCTTTCTAATTCACACACACACCTTTTCTGCATTCTGTGAATTTTTCATTATAAATGCCCTCCTTGAGATTAAAAAATTACTTATTTTATTATTATTTATTTATTTATTTTTTTAAGTAATGAATTAATACTATTTAATAAATTACTGGTCCAGAACTCAAACTATATTGTTCATAAGCCTTTGTTCTTCACACTATTGCTCTTTGCATTTCAATTATTTTTTTTGTATAATGTTAATGTGTTTACTCCCAAAAATAAAATGAATGAGAATAAATTCTTATTTACTAAATAAATCCAAACAAAATCGTTTTTATCGTCTCAATCCCGTTGTACTATGTATCATCTCAAGAGTCTTAACAGAATGCATTTAATATTGATATCATCATCTCAGAATGCATTTAATATTGATATCATCATCTCAGAATGCATTTAATATTGATATCATCATCTCAGAATGCATTTAATATTGATATCATCATCTCAGAATGCATTTAATATTGATATCATCATCTCAGAATGCATTTAATATTGATATCATCATCTCAGAATGCATTGATACAATACTCATTGTAAACAATTCGGTGTTGCGATCTATCTGTATCCGAGGAGGAAGTGTTGTTTCATACTCTCTCAAGGTATTAGTACGTAACTGGAGGCATGTATCAAATAAGATTTGAACTAGGCAGAGTTAATTACAACAATCGTACATCCTTAGTGTTTCGGTTGGGGGCCTAGGAATATCGTAAGTTCTCTCCTCAATTTAAAATTAAGATTTGACATTAAAATAACCACAAAAGGTTGACATGCCGCAAAACCTTTGCTTACTAATTTTTTTTTTCTTTCTGTGCTTTCTCCTGTCACCATACAGGTCATTATTTCTCGTAGCACGACAAGAACCAAAACATCTAGTTTCACAGAAAGTCCCTGTCCGCCATCTTGTGTTTGCTCTTTTTTATGTTAACCGACTTTTCACCCAGTTAAATACCCGTCATCTATATTACTGGTCTAGAGACTGTTTTAATTTTTTTTTCGTTTGAATGTCTTCACCTACCAATCGACCCGCCATACTTTCTTTGTATTTGTTTAAACAACGTCTACCTGAATCTCGGGCCGGAAGAAAAATAAAACAGGAAAAAAAAAAGTTGGAGATTAACTTGTGACGAATATAATGGCACAGGTGAAGGTTATACTTTTGTTTGAAAATTGATTTATTTACAACTCGGAAAAAGAAAAGACAATTAAGTCCACCACGTCTAACTTTTCCGAGGTGATACACAAAACGGGTTGATTTAGGAAGAAAATACTATTTTTTTTCTTCAGATTAAAATGTTTTACATACGTCATACGGTGTTTTTAATTATTTTCTCACGGAATTATATTTGACAAGCAATAACATTTTTATTGGTGTTATGAGCGAAATCAATTCTGACTCGGCAACAAATTAAAAAATAACTGCGTTGAGCGCAGATGTTTACGTGATGACAACACGTTCAATTCTGAAATACATATCTTATTTCGAGCTCATTCTGGATAACATTTATGGGACTATATTTCTTTAATAACATTTTAATCTTCAATATAAAGTCTAAAAAAAAACAAAAAAAAAACGTAGCAACAGTTGAGAAACCTTGATACTTTAAAGACTTTTGAAAATAAAGCCTGGGATGATGTATCATCAAAGGAACATACTACACTACCCCATAAAAGGTGGAGATAATGCGTGGGGAGATAATCTCATGACAACAGAACAGATACTAAATTGAACATTAAAAATATAGTAATAGCATAGTTTCGGCATCAGACAGATACCAAATCTCCATTTTTAATTGAGATATGTGTATTAAATAAACATTTAACTGGCTATATGTTTAATTTGTAACGGTTATTCATATTAACTAATAGAAGTAAATTAAGGAATTTTGTTATAACTTAAAAGTAAATGAAAACTTATTTAATTCATGGCTTTTTCATTGAAAAAAAAAAAAAAGGTTCGCTAATTCTTCGTTTCCTTAATGCATCACTTTCTGAGATGGCTAATAAAATGTTCGTTTTTGTATCGAAGTAAGATTTTGCCAGTCTTGTGACTAGATAGCTTCGTAACTTTGAAAATGGCGTTTATCGCGTTTTGCATTCGAACTCTTCATATATATATATCTTTGAACAAAATTAACCATAAAATATGTGGTTTAACGGCAGCCCTGAAGTACATTTTTCCCCATACAATTTGATCCCAGCTAAGTGTATCTGCTCTGTTCTCGGTCGGAGGAGGCGGGTGTTTCCTTGACTTGAGCAATTTTTATTTTGTCCCAACCAGAGTGTCCCTTGGCGGGGTAGCTGGATATTCCCTCACATAAAAAAAAAACAGACCTTGTGTTCATACGTTGGCCTATTGGGAAGGAAAATAGATAGGGACAGTTTTTTTTAACCTTTTGTAGGTTACAAATGAAATATATGCGTTTATTTATTTTCAGATTTTTCATTGGCCCTTTTTCGCTTTTTTCCATTCCCCGTAGCTAGAAAAGCACACCGAAACCTCAAATGGTTATTTTATTCAAACTCCCAATTTCTTCGACTGGGTTATTAGTCGAAGAATTTATTCCTAAAAAATTTCAAGCAACGTTTCCATTCTAGGTTATTCTCAAGATAAGACCCATAGAACATCCATACGCCATCTTGACAAACACCAACTTATAAAGTCTATATGAATCAAATTCTTTCCTCTACACGTGTTCTATCTCAATAAGAATGTTTGGTATATCATCTTATTTCTGCAACAGTACGTTCCTTTATCCCTGCCAGGTCTAATCATGGTAAAAAAAAAACGATTGATAAATATCATTCTATCAGTATACAATAAAAAATGTATCTGGTCGCTTACAGCTTAACCCCGTACATTTGTCATTGAAAAGTAATAGTATCTCATCACCAAACAAAGTAAAAGTGCAGAATGATTAACAGTCGAAACATCGGAGACAAAAACAAATAACTACACGCAGTAATGATTAATTAGCAAATGATCTGTAACGTGCTGAAACTATTTCTTAAGCTGAACTAGGCAGAGTTAATTACAACAATCGTACATCCTCCTTAGTGTTCCGGTTGGGTGCCTAGGAATATCGCAAGTTCTCAATTTAAAATTAAGATTTGACATTAAAATAACCACAAAAGGTTGACATGCCGCAAAACCTTTGCTTACTATTTTTTTTTTAACTTTCTGTGCTTTCTCCTGTCACCATATGGGTCATTATTTCTCTCGTAGCACGCCAAGAACCAAAATATCTTCTAGGTTCACACACGAAAACAGAAAGCAAAATGATCGCCCGTTGCTTAACTGTTGGGGTTCTTCATGCCTGAAAAGAAAGTTAAAGAAAAATCACTTACAACTAACCTGAAGTTCGGTAGGGGGGGTGCAATTCAGATTTAGGTTAGTGGTAGGGTAACATTAAAATTTTTATTTAAAAATTTTTTTTTTTTTTTTTTTTTTTTTTTTTTAAATTTTCTTCAGGCATGAACCCCTCCCAATGATTAAGGTTACACGCGGCCATCTTTATTTTTCGCGTATCGTAAAGACAGCTTTGAACGAAATAAAATTTTGAAATAAAAAAAAATTAAGTTTCAGCACGTTAAAAGTATAAAGGTCGATAGCTAATTAAATTCTCTTGCGTTTGGTATAAATCTTATTTTGTTTATGAGTTCTACACTGTTAACTATTCTACCCTTTTACTGAGTACCAATAGAATCGGCAAATATACGACTATAGTACGTTGAAAAAGTTCTCGTCTGATCACCGATATTAAGCAATGTTGAACCATAGTCAGTACTTTGATGGGCGGCTATTTGCGACCCATAAATTTGCAAGTAGTTATAAAGTCATGTTCTCGAATACTTTTGGCAAAAGTATACATCTCCCACTGCAACATAATATAGGGTTTTTCCATAGTCTACTTCGTCGACACAACCAGCTGGTCATCTTTCTGAAGTCGCAGTGGTGATGTGGCAGCTGAGATTGAAACAATGGATCACATGAAAGAAAAAAAAACTTTAACAACTTTGGTCACTCAATAGCTCATGCTCTTTGATGTTTTATTTCTGTACGTGTCACTTCGGACTTCCTCCCATAATGCAACTTCTTGTACACGTAGCTCTAGGTTTACTCTACTTACCCTTAAATACTTCTAACTAAATTTTTCATTCTCTTAATTTTGAACTTGAGTGGAAAATTTCCGATTCTAACCTTATTTTTACATCGCCTCATCTAAATATTGATACACCTCTAGCTTTGGATGAATAGTAGGGTAGACTAGTCTCCATTTATTCCAGCATCGTTATTGGACGATGCCGGGTTCACTATAAACTTCTTATAACGCAACCAGATTCTCTATACAGAAGGTAGATAATATATTCAGCATTGGTTAAAAGGTTCTTTAAAAAGTATGTTCATAGATAAAAATTCGTCGTGACCCTCTCCCCACACACGTCTGTCTGAAAAAAAAAAATAGACAAACGGGAAAATGCAGGAGAAAAAACAAAGAGATTTGACCGGTTTCGTTCGTATTAACGAACGTCCCCTAAGACAAATTCACGAACACTCCCACACTCCCTTTTCACTCACAGCCATCCACATTCATTTCACTCTCTGCCACCGACTTCTCTCAGCCCGGACCATGGTCCTGCGCTCCCAGTAGTGGCTACTACTTCAGAAAAACCCATCATGTCAACCCAATATTTCTATGTACTTGCATGACAATTTTCTTAAAATTACCATCCTGAGGAAGTCTTACAAATAAAGACGAAACGTTGATGAATTTCGTTTCCCCATTACGTCGGATTACTCTCATCCTTCCTTTCTCATATATATATATATAAGAACCGCCTACATTAAAACTCTTTTCGATAGATTTATGTTGCCTTGATAATAGTAATTTCACTCCAGTGACTCCAATTGTATACAGAATTACAAAGATAAAATACTTCGAACAATGTTGTAAAATATTGACTATTAAAACATATGCCTCAAGATGAAACATCTATTGTTTGATGAAACGTCATGCACGAAAACAGTTGTACAAAAGAGAATACAGAATAAACGTACACGGAGATGTTCTCGACCTAAATGGGGGATTCCCACGGGTAGAACAAGCGAATAAGGAACCCATCGGACTGTGAAAAAGACCCACTGAACCGTAAGGTTAAAAAACAAAACCATCCGAGACACATCTCGACTTCGTAAACTGGCAGATCGAAGTAGCGACCTCTTTTAACATAACACTTCTATTCCAAACATGAAGAATCACGATTTTAATGAATAGTTCCAATAGAACTGGGGTCAATTCTTACCAAAACTAGACCGACGAAGTCTGTGCCATTTTTGACGATGGCTTCTTCGCTGTCGGTCTGATGTATGATACTGTACTATTGTAGGAAGTCCACCTTCCCAGGTTTTATTGCTAATTGCCCGAGGCGCCATTACTGGAAATGCCGACAGGGCTGCCCAGTCAACTTTTGCTCGACCAGAGTGCTCTTCCTCTAGAGCGCTGGTTTTAAAATCCCTACTTTCCCGACCTTGTCATATAGGGAGATACATGATTTACGATAGAATGGGAGTCAGAGCATCCAGACGTATAACGCACATATTCACTGTTCCTTTCCTTGTCGCCTGCATCTGTAAAGGATAGAGACATTATAAAAAGTAACGGCAAATTCTATCCATACACGAATCAACTTTATTTACTTCTGTTCTATCAAGACGCAAAGAATTACGATATATTGGAAGAGTTCGAAGGGTCTAGCCGAAGAAAGGGTTTTCATCCGTATGTGGACTTGTCAGGGAGTTCGACAGACTGTCTGAGCTGTCGCTATATTTAATAGTCCATGACCGACGGTAGTAGCCAAAGAGATACGGCCAGATTTCGTTTGCGAACGAGAAATTTATGTAGCAGTTGTTGTGAATGACATAAGTTTCCCTGGTAAGTTGAGTTTGACTGACGACGGCGTTTGGGGTCTCGCTTATATAGTCAATGCGAACAGGTGATCGGCTTCCACGGCAACTTCTTTGTTTGTAGATATCGAACTTCAATTGAAATTGAGTATTTGGGTATTTTTTTTAATTCACTTATCCAGATATTATCTGAGAGACGCGTGTCTTGTATGTGTATTCGCGAACTCAATCTAGTAAAACTAGGAACGTAAAAGAAATTACCCCCCCCCAAAAAAAATACAACTTATCTAAACACGTAAGTAAAACTTTTTTTAGTTATCGTTATAACGTTATCGTTATTGTTATAACAGTATAATTTCCGGAGGATATGTTTCGGTTGCGTTTTTTTTTTTTTGTATACAACCACATTTGTCCACATCGCTTAACCAAACTTAGACCGTGACAGATATTTTGACTCACTTAGAACTAATTTAATTTTGGGCTAAATCCAGGTTAATGAAAAGGTGGAAGTCGCACTTTTGGCGATAGCTTTCTGTTTATTGTAGGGACTCGATTTTTCCAAATTTCCTGTACAGATTTGATGCTCTTTGATAACGTTAATCACATGCCAAATTTCAGCCTGACTAGATAAATAGTTTCAGTTATCAACGTCTCTATGGCATAACTTCGGGAATACGTCATACAATGTGGAGAAGTGAGGCCATTCTTACGTTGTTTATTACATGACCCAAAAGAATATTCGTATTAGGAACCCTTCAACAAATAGTTCTATCTTTCTTCCGGGTTTCACTATTGCTGTAAATGGCCGAACCAAACTAAGAATGAGTATCTCCGATCACAAACGAGTTTTTGGAACAAAAAGATTGAAAATAGCATCGTTATTCAGGTTTTCAGGTTCAATTTAAGCATCGGTGGTCACTTTGGCCAATTTTTAAACGTTGATAGAACCGCTTTCAACGTGTCAGTACCTTTCGAAAATAAACCGTTTAAATTAGAAACAACTGTCAAGGATTAAATCATTTTAGTTTTGGGAAAGAAATAGAAATTACATAGAAAACAAACAGATTATATCTCTATCGCCCCCGAACTTCTAGAGTTTTAGGGAGACAAATTTATTTATTATATAAAATATTGTGAAAATATGCTTATTGAAATGCCATTAGTAATGTAGTAGTAAGTACAACATTATCGCGATATCTGCGCTAACGCCAGACAAGTAAAATGACGTTTTACTTTATTTCATTCATAACTTGAAAAGTATAGAAATTAAATCACACGAAATATGAATTAAGGGTTCAAAATGTAACAATATATATTTCAATTAATAGAAATTACATGATCGCCCACCCTACCAAGAATTCATTTTTTTTTACTCTCGGCGAACAGTTTTGTTGAAACGCGATTATCCAGATGATTAAGTTCCGCTGTTATTTTTGGTGCCGTGTTTTTGTGCTCTTTCTTCGCAATCCTTACAAGGGCTCTACGATCTCTTTCAGACTGCTTCGACTTTCTTCCAGAATTTTATTTAGAGTCTTTCTTTTCGCTAGATTCCCTCAGTTACAGGTCAGGTAGTATTATACATATTTCCCATCGTTTATAATTACTGTAAACAGAGAGAAACGAGTGTGGTAGACACCTTATAAAATAAGAGCAGGGGCTAAGTCACATTGTGAGAGAGTGAAACGCTGTAAGAGATGGCTCACTGCTAGTTAATTGCAATTTATAGCTAATTAAAAAAATTAACTGGAATTTATTTCAAACTTAACTCAATACCACAACTAAGGAATATTTGGGTATGTATTTTGTGAGATTAAAATGTATAAGAAGAAAGCCTTAGTATAATAATATACTAACTGATCCTACTCAGTGACTCCCGGGAGTTAAGTTAGTGTTGTAATAATACATGAGGAATACCAAAGTACGTTAAAGAACTCATTAAAAATAACTGAATTCTCAGAAGAAACGAAAGATTCGTAGTGGATAATTTTTT
>OY744521.1:64685776-64720776 GCA_963556195.1 Sepiola atlantica
ATATTATATCATATGATATATATTATATCATATGATATATATTATATCATATGATATATATTATATCATATGATATATATTATATCATATGATATATATTATATCATATGATATATATTATATCATATGATATATATTATATCATATGATATATATTATATCATATGATATATATTATATCATATGATATATATTATATCATATGATATATATTATATCATGATATATATTATATCATGATATATATTATATCATGATATATATTATATCATGATATATATTATATCATGATATATATTATATCATGATATATATTATATCATGATATATATTATATCATGATATATATTATATCATGATATATATTATATCATGATATATATTATATCATGACATATATTATATCATGACATATATTATATCATGACATATATTATATCATGACATATATTATATCATGACATATATTATATCATGACATATATTATATCATGACATATATTATATCATGACATATATTATATCATGACATATATTATATCATAACATATATTATATCATAACATATATTATATCATAACATATATTATATCATAACATATATTATATCATAACATATATTATATCATAACATATATTATATCATAACATATATTATATCATAACATATTATATCATAATATATATTATATCATAATATATATTATATCATAATATATATTATATCATAATATATATTATATCATAATATATATTATATCATAATATATATTATATCATATAATATATATTATATCATAATATATTATATCATAATATATATATATCATAATATATATTATATCATAATATATATTATATCATAATATATATTATATCATATAATATATATTATATCATATAATATATATTATATCATATAATATATATTATATCATATAATATATATTATATCATATAATATATATTATATCATATAATATATATTATATCATATAATATATATTATATCATATAATATATATTATATCATATAATATATATTATATCATATAATATATGTATATATCATAATATATATGTATATATCATAATATATATGTATATATCATAATATATATGTATATATCATAATATATATGTATATATCATATAATATATATGTATATATCATATAATATATATGTATATATCATATAATATATATGTATATATCATATAATATATATGTATATATCATATAATATATATGTATATATCATATAATATATATGTATATATCATATAATATATATGTATATATCATATAATATATATGTATATATCATATAATATATATGTATATATCATATAATATATATGTATATATCATATAATATATATGTATATATCATATAATATATATGTATATATCATATAATATATATGTATATATCATATAATATATATGTATATATCATACGGCACAATCACGTTGACACACCGAAGTTAAGCGACATCGAGCCTGACCAGTACTAAATGGGTGACAATTTCGAAATCTGCTAATCTCAGCATTGTTTCTAGTCGTCTTGAACTTCTTGCCATTGGAATCAAGCAGGACCGACTCAGGAGAGGTGTTGTTTGGAATTGTTCAACCCTTGCAATTACATGCGCTGGCAGCCCCTGGCGAGGCACTCATACGTCGAAATCGACGGGAGAGTGTTTCTCACTCACATACACACCCACATGTATGTATGTGTGTGTGGAAAATGACAAACGGAAAACGGGTTAAAATGCAGGAGAAAAACAAAGAAATTTGACCGGTTTCGTTTTATGTTAGGTTGAGTGAAAGAGGGGGAGAAAGAGGGGAGAGGGAAGAAAAGAGAAGGGAGGAGAAATTTTTTGTTTGTTTTGGATTTTGTAGTACATGATGGAATTTTGCAAAAGAAAAAAAAACAAAACATCAATGTTTGGTGCATTTTGAGTCGGGGGGTCAACTTCAGATAGCCTGATTTGGTAGCGCTAGTAGTTCCTATTTGACTCATAGATGGAGGCCTTACAGGTATTACCACTCCGGACCAGAGTGGACCTGGGAGCAATGGCAACTAAGGGGCACCTCCACATTGTTGTCCAGAGTTGAGTTTTTTTTTAAATTTTTTATTTTTTATTTTTTTTTTTTAAACAGAATTTTTTTAAAGCTGACTCATCCACTTCTGCATCAATCTTAGTATCAGACTTTAGTTTAAACAAAAGTCCATAAATATTGATATACTGAAAACCGATCACTTAAAGAATCTTTGGAATCTGGGATCATATTTTGTGCTCTAGTTTAGATAGGTCAACGTCGAGAATAGGCGGAATAGAATTTCCAACGAGAGTCAGGTCATTACGAAGTCTCGTTATGATTAAGCACGTCCACATGTAAATATGCATAAGACATCAAACAAACCCGTTTATGTGTCAAAGTGTTAGGACGGCCTACAAATCAAAAGACGGTTTTACACTTCAGGTGAAATTTCGAGGAGTCGCATAATTAAGTCAAACGTCCCGATCTTAGTTTTATATAACCCGAAAAAAGACCGATGTATCTGTAGTGGGTATATAAGTGATCTAGCCTAGCCTAGTTAAAACATTTATTTATTTTTTATTTTTTATTTTTTTAACATAGTTCACCCCAAACAAGGCAGGACGCCACTGTAGACGTAATGGGCTACTGAGAAAAAAGAGGGGAGAAGGTAGGGGGCAGTCAACCTAGATTGGGATCTGCGCAGCGAGATGTCTGTTTACATTAGTTTTAAACTTCTGCATGTCTGTAGTGTCGGGGAAACAGGGGGCAGGGAGGGAGTTACAGCAACACGAGGAAAGAAGCTATTTGAGTAGAAAGCTCTCCTACATCTGGGGACCCCCACAGTGAATGAATGAGATTTAGTTGATTGTCGAGTTAGTATAATGAATTTACGTCGAGGGGGGCACCAGAGTAGCCAGTTCATCAGAGCATAATCCATTGAAGTATTTGTAAAACAAGCACAAGGATGCTATATTGCGGCGATGGGACAGGGACTGGAGCTTGGTTGACAGTGAGGGACCTATCAGGTTGGCGATTCTTTTTTGGACCTTGTCAAGGAGGGAGAGACTAGTAGATGATGCACCAGCCCAGATGTGACAACAATACTCCATGCATGGGTGGATGGTGGCTTTGTAGAGATACAGGATAATGTCAGGTGAGAGGAGTTTGCTAGCACGGTAGAGGGAGCCAACCCTCTTTGCGGCAGCCTTTGCAATGTTTTCTATGTATTTGTTCCAATTCATGTTACCTGTGAAGGTTAGGCCGAGGAGTTTGAATGATGAACTCTCAGGGTGTTATTAGCCATGACAATCGGTGGTTGGAGAGGTTCTTTGTAGTTATTGAAGGAAAGGAGCTTTGTCTTAGCGGCATTAAAAGTTACCAACCATTTGTGACCCCAATCCACTACAGCCTGGAGGTCATTTTCTAAAGATTCAGCCAATGCCTCGGATATGATCGCGTCGGTTTTGCCAACATGGCGAGAGTAAAGCGTGGTGTCGTCAGCAAATAAACCAATCTCAGACACTTTGCTCTGCTCCTGAAAGAGTCCTACAAGCATTTAAGAACATATTTTAATTATGGAAGACACTACTAACTTATACTTTTGTCGGTTTTGAAAGCATGTCCGTTATGTCTGGACACGTAGAATAATAATGTCCGTAATGTCTGGACACGTAGAATAATAGGATATTCGCCAGTTGTCATACAAATCTTGGTGGGCCTTGGTATCATTTTTTACAACAACACCTGATTTGAACCATCGGACCCTTTTTTGTTAGAATCAAGTATAGTTCGGTTTAGTCCTAGAAGTACACCCTGCCAGGCGTTGCCTCCTCTTTCAGTCACAACTTTTCTTCAATCCTTTTGGACGCTAACCAAGTCTACAATAATGACATCAGTGACAAGGATATAGCAGAATATAAGTATCCTATGTTAAATAAGTCACACTAAATGCGTATGGTAGAAAAGGCGAGGGGCGGTGGTTAACGAAGAAACCAACAAAAGAAACTGAGACACTTTGAAAGGCTATGCTGTGCCATTGATAGTGTAACGAAATTAGCCTGGGGTGATCAGATAAAGCAGATAGTAAATAAGAATTATAATCTAGATGGTTACGAGATGCAAGTCGGGTGTGGAATGCGATTGTGATTGTTTTGATAATTTCAATGTTGCGTAATGATTTTTACTTTTGTTTGAATTTTGAAGCATGCCGATTGAGGAATGAATTGAAAACAACTGCAGAATTTTCACCGATCGAGAGAGGGTTGGGGAAAACATTAGAGCAAACTTGACGATCGAAGTGAGCGGACGTCCCCCCCCCCCCTCACAGCTAGGGTAGAAATGGAATATGTATAAAGCGGAGTGTGCTAAGACGATGTCGACTTTCTACTACAAATAAATTATAAGCTGTCTATCAAAAAAAAAAGTCTCGCTTCTCTGAGTTTGCTGTAACACCTTTCGCATTTGAGGACAAGTAAAAAGACGGGTATAGCGTTACAATGGTATACATATGCGCCCTTTCCACTGCTGGTGTAGGGGAATTAGACTGGGCTATTCTTCACGGGAGAAGTGCAGGATGTCAGTAAGGTATGGACACATAGGTGAAAAATAATCAGTTAGGATTTAATTGTTTCCTACTGCAGCAAATCCTAACCCTAAGGCCGAGAGGAAAGGAACCCCCCCCCCCCCTGAAAGGGCACTCTCGTCGGGTGCATAAATAGCAGAGAACGAACCCGTCGGCATTGTCGGTAGGGGGCTCAAAAGAGATTACTAAGAGTGATTTGATTTTTTTTTAATATTTTGAATATAAGAGTTACTTCAAAGAGTATTTAAATGACAGGAAGAATTCGCCGCTCTTGGCTGTACATTTGCAAAACATTCTTCGGTCACAGCTATAGCGTAGCTGGACTTCCTCAAGGCCAATGTCTTCTTTACAGTTTTATTTGATGAAACGTGTACTTAGCAGTCATAAAGGTAAAAAACGTGCCGGACGAAACCATTTTAAGTGTTTAGGGAAAAGGAGAAAGCAAATAGCAATTCAAACTTTTTCTGCTGAATTCGGAAAATAAATCAGTGACTATTTACATAAGTTTTATTTATTTTAACTTCACTGATTGAGACGTTATTTTATATGAATAAAAGTGCGAATTCTGGCGAAACATTATTTTGTCATTATGTGTGACAGTGTGTACACTCGTGACGAAAGCATGAACAACATTTAAGAACCTCTATAATCCAATACAAGTTATAGAAATAATTGAACCAAAAATAAATCAGCCGGAATTTTGTTAAACTTGTGGACTCCAGTTGTCCGAAGAAAGACAAACAACCAATGTTCACTTTAGTAAAAGCGAGCTATGTTCAGAAGCAGTGTGAATGATTGATGAGTTGTCAGATAAAATCCATTCAAGAACGAAGTGATGAATGAGAAGAGTGTATAATTGTAACAATATTTATTTGGAGTGTGATGTGAGAGTGTAGTTAGAAATAATTTGGCAAGGTACCAAGGAGTGTTCGCTGGATAGCTGTGGAAACCTCCCAGATCCGAAAAGACGTCACATCGAGAGATTGTAGAAAAAACAGAATGAAAGTCACGCGACCAAAATAACACGTTCAGAGCTAGGCGCGGGATATTCTAAATTGTGCATATCTTCGTATTCAGATACCTTACAGACGCAAGAATGAGATTCGGGATAACTGGATTCCTTAGCCTATCCCCCCCACATCTGATATGGAAGTGATAAGATCTACGTAACTGGGAAAACATCTGATTGTATGAATACGATAATAAATAGGTCTAACAGGTAAAGTATGCCGGAAGTAAGCCAGTTTTTTTAATGTTTTTAAAAAGGTCTTGAGATTCTAGGTAATCAAAATTTAACAGATCTTCATAAAAGATAGAACAAAAGTTGGCCATCTCTCTACTACTTCTAGCAAGTATTACAAAGAAACTTTTATTTGAACAAACGCCACGGCAGCGGAGACAGAAAACGCCACGGCAGCGGAGACAGAAAACGCCACGGCAGCGGAGACAGAAAACGCCACGGCAGCGGAGACAGAAAACGCCACGGCAGCGGAGACAGAAAACGCCACGGCAGCGGAGACAGAAAACGCCACGGCAGCGGAGACAGAAAACGCCACGGCAGCGGAGACAGAAAACGCCACGGCAGCGGAGACAGAAAACGCCACGGCAGCGGAGACAGAAAACGCCACGGCAGCGGAGACAGAAAACGCCACGGCAGCGGAGACAGAAAACGCCACGGCAGCGGAGACAGAAAACGCCACGGCAGCGGAGACAGAAAACGCCACGGCAGCGGAGACAGAAAACGCCACGGCAGCGGAGACAGAAAACGCCACGGCAGCGGAGTGATCTGAAGTGGTTTTTGTGTCCAAGTCAAAATAGATATTTTACTTACCAACTCCAAAAACAATGTATTTACGAAACTGGATAATTTGTTACTCGATGTCATTTCTTATACAGAAACTATTTTCAGTATTGATTCTCGATGTGGTATAAGCAAGATGAAACATGTTTACACCGACCAGTCACGATCTCTTTTCTCCAGACAATTACCCAATCATACCTGCCACAGATGATCAAGTCCATAACTCATCCTGGTGCACAAATCACACTTGACACAGCTACCGAGACTTCAGCCCACAAAACCACGGTGACTGACAGAACATTTGTGTCCGCACAGAATCGGGTCCAATAAGCCTGAAAACCGTATCTTGGGACAAAGCTTAACGCCACTGATAATTACCAGATACGTAGTTCAACTATCTTGGTTCCATTATCTCCTAATTCAACAAAAATATCGGAAAGGCAGCAGATAGGTGGTGTTTACAACTGTCTTTACTGTTTAAAAAAAAAATTATTTAGTATTCCATAAAGAAAAAAAACAAAAAAAACAATAAGGCTTGAAACAATTGTCAGAGAAAGAAAGAGTCAACAGATGGCGATTAGAACGGAAGTGACGCCGCCGTTACTGACAGCGTTGCCACGAACGATAGCCAGATAGGGCGTACAACACCAAAGATGGCAACATAACGCTCGTATTATCAGTTATGTTCGCCAACGGTTTACAGTATATGTTCCGATTCTACACTTCCTGTACTCGGTCTGTGATAGAGAAATCCTTCTAGCGTTAACTACCGTCTTATATACTAGTGGGTTGAGAAAAACAAGAAATTAAAGGTCAGTCGAAGGTCAACTTGCTGCACTACAGGCTAGGATGACTAAACTGAGAATTGGTAGAAACGTATATGACGTCACATGGTTCAAAGAGAGCGTGAGCGGAAGAGCGTTCATCGAAAGCACTACATGTGTGAACATGTTGATTTAAAATTCGCTGATAAGATGTGATTAAACAGTGATTATCGATCTGTCTGTCTTCCCATCCCACTTGTCAATGATTTGAAACGAAGATCAAGTCGAATAAATCTCCTGTCTTCCAACAGTTTTGTCTAGGCTTAGTTCTTTTTTTGAGGTATGAATGAAGTTATTTTAAAGAGGTGTTCCCCCGGTCTGAAAGAATCACAGAAAGGGTGCGTATAGAAAAACATGCAGGCAGGAATACACTTCATGAACTTTCAGGTGATTTTTGTAATAACGATGACTTGTTTTCTTTCTTAACGTATGGCAAAAAGCTTGAAATGTAACACTAGATGGAATCAATTTATATTTTTGTTCCAACCCAGAGTGCTTCTTTTGGGGAGCTGGTATCTAACTGCTCTCGTATGGAAGGGGAGTAAATAGGGACTACGAATGCCAAATAAGAGAAGACTCCTACTTTCGAGCCGAAGAAAAACATGTTTGGAAGATATTTTAACAAGAGTGTTAAACGGTCTAGTCCTTATCTTCACTCTAACACTACACGGAACATTATGGCCGCTTATCGAAATACGTCTATGAAGAAAACCACTGACCCGTTATTTTATACGAAGAAAGAAAAATAATCTTTAATTTAAGCCAGAAATTTATTTCTAATCGCCGCATTAAAAACTTCAAAATTGCTTTCGAATTTTGAAATTTCGCGATAATAAATAATCCGGTACGTGTAAGGATTGGTCACACCAGATTCAGTTCTTATCGAATCAGTTCCGAGTATTGACGGAGAATATCAAGTCACTCCCAGAAATGATCGAAGTCGTTTACGTTTTGAAAGACGCGTAAAATAAAATTTAAAAAGGCAGACGACACTAAGAATGCAAAGTCTTAGGTTAGAGTTATAAAAAAAATAGCTTCCTTAAAAAAAAAAAAAAAAAAAAAGGTAAAAAATGGCTTTCAAATCATAGACTGCTTATGCAATTTACGAGACAGACTCTGGATTCCCCTTCGATACTCGAAACTGACTCCATAACTGAAATCCACTGAAACATTATGTTACCCCCCCCGTAATAGCAAGGAGCCCATTGACGGCCGAAAGTGAAAGACCCTCCCTGATCCCACATTTTAAGGGGAAAAGCTAATGAACTCAGCATCAGATAAATGAGCACTCCCCAAATCACTTATAACACTTTAAAATACTTTAATACCCTTTTCAAAAAAATAAAATTAAAACGATCAAAAAAGAACTGTACCTGGAAGAGTACTGAAAGCAATGACGTTAGCAAACGAATAAGTATATTAGACGGACAAATGAAAACAAATTAAATTTAATCACATTAATAAAGCTACCCTTAAATGTAAACAAAAAAATATTTCGTTTTATTTATGGAATTTTAATTTCAACATTTCACAGAGTGTCCTCTATTTTATTGCAAAACAGAATTTTTTAATGAAATTCCTTAATTCGATTATCTTTCCAGAAGTATATTTTCTTTAAAAAAATAAATTTCTAAAAGTGCTGGGGAGGCAATAAGCTAAACAAAAATGAAAGTAAAGACTCCCGGGCAACGCCGAATAAGAACAGCTAGTGATAAATTAACTAACTAAAAAGAACGGAAGGATTTTAATTTATTAATTTTAAACCATTAATAAGAAAAGACGTGAATAAATTAAATTCAATCACATTTAAAGAAAAAATAAGCTAACTATTACCCTTCCCCCTTCAAAATGCCCAGAACAAGAAATATTGTCTTATTTATGGGATTTAAATTTAAACATTTCCTACACACTTTAATGACCTCCCTTCGTTGAATTATCTTCCAAGTTAAATACTTTTGTACAAGAAATTGACAAAAACAAAAGGTTTTACGTTGGCAATGAACGAAACAAAAATGAAAGGAAAGACTCCCGGGCAACGCCGGATAGGAACAGCTTGTAATAAATTAAATAAGTAAAGAAAAAAGAAAATGGCTGCTCATCAATAATGGAATAAACGCTACAATAAAGAAAACGAGGCAAAGGCGATCGAATCTAATTAGAAATAAAAGCAAGACATAATAATCAGCGTATGGGGAACAGTTAGAAAGATACCAACATCGGTCGAGAATCTAGTCGCTATGGAAACGATGCAAATGCTAAAGCCATTACGCTGAAAACAGACGGAATAAACCACGTGTGCTTAGTGGAATACAGTGTGCGTTTTGTTGGGGGTTACGGCACATCAACCCTTTGATCATGTCATGCGAGATAATACTTTATTTTATTGTTTCTTTTATGTGTGGAAGTCTTTGTAGTTTTTTGTATTGTGTATTTTTCCTGTTGATAGTTGTCAACGGAATCTAGTCGTTATCTATTGGAATCAGCGTATACTAATTTAAGAATGAATATATCTATATTACATTGTTGTGATGGCGAGGGTTCGCATTATGTTGTATATCTGAGGTATAGACTCACCGTCATCACGAAGGGAATTATTGTTTTGATCTCGATATTGTCTAAGAGTTATTTCATAATTTTTACATAATTCTTTTGTCGCATGAAAGCATAGTCGTGTATGAAGGACACCATGGTGGGTCTTCATTCTAGAGTGAATTCTGTACAGTGTGTGAACACATAAGTGTAGGAGTGTGTATAACCGACACACACACGCTAGTCATGTTCAAATAAGTTGTACGATCAATCTCGTGAACTTAATTGTAATAAAGTTATATATATATATATATATATACACACACACATATATACATATATACACACACACACAAATATTCTGTTACACAAATACTTTCATATTCCAACCTACAAGATGTTTGGTGCATAAGTAATTTATAAGTATTATTGTATTTGTAAATGCTTATATGAAGTGGCCACGTAATGTACTAAGCTTGCAATATGTTTCGGAAGAGCATGTAGCGACATTTTGTAATATAGTATCGCCATTTTTTTTCATAGGCCTTGACATGGTATTACTCTTTTTTTATGAGATTCTCTAATAGCAAAATGTTTATTTAATTTTTTTTTTAATTTCTCAACAGCGCACGATTTTCCTTATTGCAATTTCCCAATTCCACGGAATGTGCCCCGACGAACCTACTGGACTTGTACCCCTCAACGTAAATACCTCTGACCATCCTGAATCCCATCCCTTTACTGTAGAGGTTTCTACATGCCGAAAAACTTCATACTCTAATACCCTCTTTCATCGGACCGCTTGCCTGTGGAATCCCCTCCCTGATCCATCGCATATATCAACGTGCATAAATTTAAATGTAATATGAACAAACATCTTGCTGTCCCACCTCTTAAGATGCCTCCTATAAATCTGGTCTTTAATCACAGTAGCCACTTACGTCACAGTGGAAATATGCCTTGTTTTGGGGTCAATAAAAGTTTAAAAAACCTGCTTTAAAAATAGGATAATTCGTGGTCAACCCATGGTTAATTTTTCATCTCAAAATTACTTAATCTTTCATCTATAAAGTGACTAATAAACTTGAAGAAATCTTAAAATATCTGCTACAAAGTATTTAATTCCGATAATTCTGCCCTTTTCCTAAGTATTTTTTTACATACAAACTCGTGGTCAGAACGGAGAGAAATGAAAAAAATGACTTAGTTGAGAATCTACCTATATAATAAAGTAAAATCAATTTCTTCCCCCTCCCCCTATTCCATCGACTATTATAGCTTTAGAACCAAAGCTTTATATTCTAATTTTCTCTTTTCATATTCTGATGCGTATTTTCAGAAAATATGCTTTCATTTCTTTTCAAATTTGATTACATTTTTCCAGCTAATACGCTTCTCCGAACACATTCATTCACAGAGGAGGTCGGAGATAATTTCACTCTCACGCGAACATTCACTCCCACAAACCCCAAATGTCGCTGAAAACTAGTCTTAACAGGTTCACTTTCCTTGGCCCTGTTACCGCCATTGTTTAATTTCGACGCTATTTCTACTGTCTATTAACTACATTAAATCTTCAACCTAAATAATGGGCGCTCCCTTCATTAATTCTTTCCGGACATTCCAAAGTTCAAAAGAATTTATATTCTCGAATGACAATACAGGAATAGTGGATCGGTTGTCAACAAAAAATAAACGCTCTTCAAACTGTAACGAGGCCACTAACATTTATTTACTGACATTTTTTTATCATATGCCTTACAAACTATCCATTCCCGGGTCACGCCAGCTTATCCTCTTTCACCTTTTTCTTTTTTGCTATTGCTTACGCAATATTTACGAATAGTCACTGCATTTTCTTTCGCATTCTCACATTCGGGAATAGCGGTTTATAGGTTTATTATTTTTCGAACAGAAGACACATCCTGTTACATCAACATGGCCGCTAAAGTGCTGTTAGGTTTTTGGCTTTATTTATATTCTTGTTTTGCCTAAAATTGAGACGTCTTCTTTCAAACAATAAATAGCTAAATAAAAAGGGTTTCTGGATCTGTTTTCTAAGTATCGATACTATTTCCCATCTACTAAAATGTTTCAGATATCTCACTGAAACGTTTTAAATTTAACAAGCAAGATGACAATAGTCACACTAATCATAATAGTAAGGATACAAAGCAATTACCTTGTTATGTGAATGACTTTTAACGCCCCCCCCCCCACTAAACTTGAGTCCGGGTTTTAAATGAACATAGCGAGGTCTGTGTTCACGCCGAATAGCCATAAACAGCTTGGGGCTTCGAATTTCTTTAGTTAATCTACTTTCTCGGGCAACGCCGCGACACTGGTTAGCTAGTTTATAATAAAATGGAAAATCCAATATTTTTTTTGTACTAATGAGTCACTGCTTATCAAGGCCAAAGGCTACTCGAGGATAAGGGTCAATAAATCTACAACTACCTGTAGATTGTCTTCAAGATTAAATGGAAACCAATTGTAAGGCATAGTTCTAGAGAATTAGCTAACATCAAAAGAATGACAAATGATCCATACATAAATATATTGATCATCTGGACCGATAAAGTGTTTTGTCCGTGTGAGAGCGATTTCATGGGACTAATCGGTCTATGTTTAGTAGTTCATGACAGTCTTATATGGTCTGTCGACAACCTATGGCACAGCGACCAAGGCTAGATTTATTTTGCCTTCAAAGAGTCTATAGTCATATCATGACTGACAAGTCTTCATGCGGCAAGTTGAATGGCTTCTGGCTGTTTTGGGTTCTCGGTTATGTAGCCAATACCTAACAGGAGATCGGCTCCCAGAGCAACTTATTCTGATCGAGTAAAATCCAATTTCGGTAGACAACGAGATTGAGTATATTGTAAAAATTGACCAAATAGTTGAGATGTGTTTTGTTGCTGCTGCCGCCGAGAGAGTTCAACTTCTGCATAGATATCACGAAGATCATAACTCAAGATTGTCCAGTCTGCATGAAGTTCTCAGCTAAAACAACGTACCTAGTAACAAGCAATATGGATTTCGTCCTGCAATATAAACTTCTGATGTGCTGACTGTAATATCACACACGATCAGTGAATCTATATACGGATGTTTCCTACCTAGAACAATAGCTCTTGAAATATCAAAGGGTCTTCTGTTCTCTTCAGCCTCTTTATCGTTATTTTCATGGTAGGTTCCAGAATGAGCTCTAATCCATTGTTCCCTGTAAAACATTTACCACAAACACTGTAAAATATTACATTTCTCCCTCTGTACCTAAAACTAAACGTAGCTTCTATGAGCTAAGTTTCTTTCTAAGAACTATCCGTCTGTAAAACAATACCACGGGGCTGCTTCCTAGCTGAGATATCTATCATAGAAACGGTGGCCCGAACACTCGACCATCGAAACGGTGGCCCGAACACTCGACCATCGAAACGGTGGCCCGAACACTCGACCATCGAAACGGTGGCCCGAACACTCGACCATCGAAACGGTGGCCCGAACACTCGACCATCGAAACGGTGGCCCGAACACTCGACCATCGAAACGGTGGTCCGAACACTCGACCATCGAAACGGTGGTCCGAACACTCGACCATCGAAACGGTGGTCCGAACACTCGACCATCGAAACGGTGGTCCGAACACTCGACCATCGAAACGGTGGTCCGAACACTCGACCATCGAAACGGTGGTCCGAACACTCGACCATCGAAACGGTGGTGCGAACACTCGACCATCGAAACGGTGGTCCGAACACTCGACCATCGAAACGGTGGTCCGAACACTCGACCATCGAAACGGTGGTCCGAACACTCGACCATCGAAACGGTGGTCCGAACACTCGACCATCGAAACGGTGGTCCGAACACTCGACCATCGAAACGGTGGTCCGAACACTCGACCATCGAAACGGTGGTCCGAACACTCGACCATCGAAACGGTGGTCCGAACACTCGACCATCGAAACGGTGGTCCGAACACTCGACCATCGAAACGGTGGTCCGAACACTCGACCATCGAAACGGTGGTCCGAACACTCGACCATCGAAACGGTGGTCCGAACACTCGACCATCGAAACGGTGGTCCGAACACTCGACCATCGAAACGGTGGTCCGAAGATTCGATCATAGAAATTGTGGTCCGAAGATTCGATCATAAAATCTAAAACGTTTAAAATTAGAAGCATCTCGTTTGATACCAGGCAGACTTAAATATGACGCAGGTATAGCAGGTAGATAAGCACTCCCGATTGTGGGAGTGGCGGTGCCGATACTCGCCGCTTTGGTGCAATAAAGAAAGCATTGTAAAAAAGAAGCCTTCTGAACTTTGGTCGCGTATTAACCTACTAGACGATTCGTGCGCATTAATAAAAGGTTTTACGACCGTCTTATTTCAAAGGTGTATCGATAGCGGTAACCAAACATTTCTGCAATACTAGGTCATGCTCCTGCGTGTAATTCAGGATGTTTTGATATGAAGTTATTTTACACCACAGCTCTGTAGAAATTATATCGCAAACCTATCAAAAAATAATAGATGAAACCAAAATACAATTAACTTGTTTATTCACAGTTAAAAAAAACAAAAAAAAAAAAACGTAAACGAAACATCATACAAAACATGAACATAACTTGTACCCATGAGTAGCGGCAGTTCTCTACAAGGTAGGTGTAAAGATATCTGTAGAAAGTTCTTAGTACACGTGCGGCGTGGAGGATTCCTTTTACTCCCTGACCATTTACGGGTAAAACAAAGGAGAACAATCCAGCGAACGTCCGCATACAAGGACTTTTTGCATAGTCATGTATAAAAATGATTTAAAATATTTATGAGCAAATATCTAATAAATATTGCATTTTATGCCTAAAATTACATTTTTTTCTACATTCCATCATTAATAATTGACTTTTCCGGTTAAATTTACAATGAATAAAAGTTAATTGTTTTTAGTTATGTATCAAGCTTCAGTGTTTCCATTAATACAAAGTTAACATGTTTTCAAAATTTAATTACAGATTAAATTGGTCTTTCAGTTCCGTTAGAAATGTGAACAGTGCCAGTATCATAACTATTAAAATGATAAATAAAGCTAATATTAGATTACGTAAAGCTAGATAAGAAATACAACGAATATAATTTTTAAAAGGATAATCTAACCCGACGTAGACAAGTGGTGTAACTAGTAATTATTTAAGTTATACACCTTCAATGGAACACCTTTATGCTAGATCGTAATCTTATGAAAGTATATCCGTTACATGTTTTCATATATATATGCGTATTAAAAATGCAATAGTTCTGAAGTAAGCATTATGATTTTTAAATTTAAGTTTTTCTTTGTTTAATACGCTTCCTTTAAAAAAAGGAACATAAGGCGAACGGGCGAATAAAGAAAAAAAAGATAAGTTATTAATTATGAGGGGATAATATACGAGATGAAAAGTCGGGTGAGATGAAGGAAATTGATGGAGAAATCATCTAAGAAAAGTTTTCAAGCCGAAATGAAAAAAAAAATACGTTTGACAATGAAAAATGGCCGTTAAATCCGATCCAGCTTTCTCTACGAGAATGGACACCATTTAAATGTAGACATCTTTTCTTCAGTCTCATCTTTGTAAGAAGAGAGGAGAAAGTCGCCATTGGTAAGGAGGGACAAGAGATCCAATTGTAACAATAAAGAGATGTTGAGTAGATGCCCATCCTGTAGGCGTCGTTCGTTAGGAAAAAGGGGTTACTGTTAGCTTGATTATAAAGACAAACTCCTCCTTTACATTCTAAATCAATTTTATTCATACATTTTTTCACCAACAAATAGCCAGGGTAAGGAAAGAGTTACGTAGCCACGTCGGCGGTTGCGCGTACATCCGTACCAATGGTTGAGTCTAGCGGCCAATTGTCTCGCGCACGTCAAGTCTTTGTTTGGGACGGAACAGGAATCAGCTTGACGGCAAAAAATCCAACTGGAGAAAAAGCGAGAAAATAGTATACAACTGCCCAGCGGAAGTGCCTCCCACGCAAAGTGTTCTGATTAGATAATGTACCAATCATCCCACGGGTAAGGACAAACTTTCGCAAAAGAAATCGATCATAAACAGAACTGCTACACCTTCATAAGTTTAACCCTAACAATATCGTGTATCTGGACTGTACTTAATTAACCTTCGGCGGGTTGAGCCGGTTTCCTCACAAGAAGGAAGTTTCTAGGGAATATCAAATTCACAAGCGGTCCCCATTCGCATGTATATACCGGTTAGGGAGACTTTTGTATGGAGATGTCGCCGTCCTCCCACATCGCGTCTGGTATTTCCAAATAGTCACCCATCTGGTACAGATCTGGCTCAACGTCGGCAACGCGATCATGCCGTATGCGTGTTTATGGAATTGAAACATCAAGATAAAAAAGACCGCCTCCAAGTAGAATTCCACGAGGAATCCAACGGTGGTATTACTTTTATATTAGGGTTTTACAATAATACCATAAGGTCTGCGTTCGCGTAGAACATCCATAAACAAAGATAATGCTTTACTTAAAACTAAGAATCAAAACAGCATTATGGGGTTTAGGAAATCACCAGTCGTACTTTGACACCACCGACGGGTGCTGCAAGCATAACAAATTTGGAAGTCATTTCGTAATAAAGTTGGTAGATATCAGATTCAATAGGAAATCTGTTCAGTGTATATTTTAAACTTTAACAAAAATTATTGACAGCGCTAGCGTCTTAACCTATTGGTTTCCTCAGAGCCTACTGCCTTAGCAAAATGGTGTCGAAGTTAAAGCCACTTTAAAATTGGCATAGTCAATGTGAGTCTCCTACTCCGCACACAGATTAGAGTTATTTGAACATATTCGGCTTTTGAATGATCCGATAAGCGAGTAGTTATTCCTGTTAGTGAGAGGGGGACCCGGAGGGGGTGGAGAGTAAAAGCGGAAGTCGGAAATCATGTGACTTCCGCCCGGGGTTGATTCTGTCTCTTCAGCCTGTACCAGACGACAAACGAAACGCGAGAACTGATCATCTCGTCTACCCCGGCAAAGGAGGGGGATGGGCACAGGTGGACTAAATTCGTTATGGTATCTCCACAATTCACCCCAGACTCCTTCTCGTACACATGAAGTACATTTCTGTCTCTGCATGTTTAATAAAACATTTAAAACCAAATCCGGCGTTCATGTGTTGTCGACCGCGGCCGACAAACAGGAATCCACAACGACGAAACCTGGGTTGAGCAGAAGACAACGGTAAGCAGTATCCAACATTCCGTCATCCCCATAATTGTAAGTACATAAGATTTTTTTAAATATTATTCATAAGCCCCGCAAATAATAAATTTGTCATGAAACCTTTCTATATTTATGTAATATTGCTAAATACTAAGTAAAGCTATATTGTAATATACATTTTTATTTATACGCATTTTAGCTACACATGTGCAGACATGTTTCGGTTAAAGACTTATTTATTCTAAACCACTTTAGGCCAGGTCAACAATGAAGATTAAAGGTTCATCTTTTTATCTTCACTGTTGATCAAGCCTGAAGAGCTTTAACCTAAATAAGTCTATAACTGAAACATGTCTGCACATATGTAGTCAAAAAGTTGGTATGAATAAAAATTCACACGAAATATATAACTAAATATTTTCAATATCCATATACTTAAACACTGGTGTTTCATAAATTATAGAACACGAATTTAATTTGTCTTCATCATACAAATAACGGAAGGATTTTAATTTAAGAAAGATGCGAATAAATTAAATTCAATCAAATTTAAAGAAAAATAGGCTAACTATTACCCTTTTCCCTTCAAAATTCACAGAACAAGAAATATTGTCTTATTTATGGGATTTAAATTTAAACATTTCCTACAGACTTTAATGACCTCCCTTCGTTGAATTCCAAGCTAAATATTTCCGTACAAGAAATTAAGAGACAAAAATAAAAGGTTTTACGTTGACAATGAACGAAACAAAAATGAAAGGACAGACTTCCGGGCAACGCCGGATAGGAACAGCTTGTAATAAATTAAATAAGTAAAGAAAAAAGAAAATGGCTGCTCATCAATAATGGAATAAACTAGAGTTGGGCGGTTTTGAAATTTTGGTTTCGGTATCGGTTTTTTTCCTTTAAAACCTCGGTTTACGGTTCGGTTTTTCGGTTTTGTTGAAAAAAATTTTTTTACTATGGAAGCTATTCATTCTGTTGTGTGATGATTAGTTATTATTCAACGTTTAGTTGAATTATGCCACTGTTTCGATAATTTTGTGACTGAATCATTCTCCATGATATGAATCATAAGTTTTAAGGTGTTGACTGTTGTAATCAAAGTTCTGATACCTTTTTAACAGTTAACTCGTTAAAACAGTGACCAAAGATTCATGAAAGATTTCTGAAGAATAAAACTGAGTTTGAATATACATTCTATCTAATTCTTTAACCCATCAGAAGCTAAAATATAACTCAGAAATGCAAGAAATTAAAAAACGAAAATTTATTTAAACAAACAAAATAATTTTACAAATAAAATTAAGCAAAAATGATGATGAAAATGAAATATTGTCAAAATTATTTGACAGATACAAATTTTAATTTTTTTATAGGTGAAAATGTTTGCAAGACGTTGTGTTTTGTCGCGTAAAATAAACACACCATATACTTCTCGAATTGCCGGTGTTGACTGTTGGGATGTCTGTCATTTTGTGTGCTCGAAGTTCTGTCAACTGGTGCGTGTTGGGGTTAATATTTGTTTTTAAGACAGGGTAATAAAACTTTATAGACATGCGTAAAAGACTAGTAGTACAACCGAAAACCGCGCCAAGGGAAAAGGAAGGATGGTTAAAAAAAAGTAGAGATTATTAATTCATCTAAAGTCATTTTTTAAGCTTTAAGGTAATTTTAGTCATAGAATTCATGACTTGGATTAAAGTTTAATAATTAAACTTTCGAATAAATTGTCAACTCTAAATAAATACCATATTAACAATTTAGTAAAATATAAATCGTTGCATAGTCTACTTTTTGAATAACCCATTTTTGGGAGAGAAAACGGTATAGTTGAGAGATAGTTCTCTAGAAATTACAATTTATGTATGAAGTGGCTTTTCAAAAGTAAACAATGAAATGCCTAATGTTTAAAATAATTTTAAAAATCCGAATAAAGTGACATTAGCATTGGCAACTACTTTTTTTCTTTTTAAATGTTTATACTTACTCACTACTTTTCGTTTATTTACTTTTACAAGTATTTTTTCAAAATTTCATTTTAATAACTTATTTTTTTAGATAACTCTGAAACAAACAAATAATTATTTTACAATTTTGAGTTGAATCAAATAGATTTTCGACATCATACGGAACGCGTTTGATTTTTTCTTTTTCATTTGAAAATAGTTTATGCTAAAAATACGATGTCATGTTGTCTGTCGTATTTCTCTCTTTTTCATTTGAAAATTCAAAATGTTAATAAACAAATTGTAAACAAAGATTTCTTCCTACAAGTAGCAATACACATGAAAAAATTTAAATTGCTTAAAATATCTCAATAATGGCATACATAGGAAGAGCTTGATGATCTAAGAAAGAATCTTTTTAAATTTTTTAAATCTGACTAAAAATAAGGAAGTTATAACTATTTTTGTGCCTCGCACAATTGGATATTATCCCCTTTTTAATACCATATGCGTTTCGTCACATTTTTTACACTAATTTTTCAGTAAAAATGTTATATCTTTGTTAAAACACAAGATTAAGCAATGAAATTTACCATATAAGTGTATTTTTGTACAAGGAATCAGAATATGCCACTGAAAATCTCCAGAAATTAATGGTTTCCAAGTAATCTGCACTAAGTGCACATAAATATGCTGCAATACCTTAAAAATACCATGAATCCATTAAAAGAAAGAAGTTAGAAAACTCAAAGTTGAATTGTAATACATTTTATGTACAAGAAACTAAAATCTAATACTAGGACTGTTTAAAAATGAATATATTGCAAGATTTCTGTAGCATTATTGTAGATTTACACCTTCTGCTAACTCACCCCCTTACCTCCCCAAAATATGAGATTCTACTTTTTTTATTTAGGCAATTACATGTTAACACCCTGAAAAACTTGGCAAAAAGAAAGAAACAAAAACAATTATTTTAGAATTTAAAGTGGGGATCAGTTTCACATAAAATAATCCCCCATTTCAAGGCCATTCTAGCGTTTTAGGACAGTTAATTATTTTTTCTATGGGAGATAAATCCTGTGCGTTTTTCTTGTTTTTTGTTTTTTTTCTGTTTTTTTAGACGATTATAAGGGTTTTTGTGGGAGGAGGGGGGCTTACCACTTGAACTTCAGGTTAGTGGTAGGGCTAGGGGCAATTAAGTGTGAACACCCAGAAAGAAAAAAAAATTCATTTAGAATTTCGAGTGGGGGATTAGTTTCACATATATTTAATGCAGAATAATTCACCATTTCCGGGCCATTCAAGCGTTTTAGGGCATTAATCAATTTTTTTCTATGGCAAATAAATCCTGTGCGTTTTTTTTTATGGGCGTCTGCTTTTTTTTTTTTTTTAGACGATTATGTGTGGTTTTAATGGGCTTTTTTGTAGGATTAGGGCTTCCTACTCGGACTTAGGGTTAGTGATAAGGTTAAGGAAGGGGTTTTGTTTTGGATGGAGGTTGCCATTCGGACTTAGTGTTAGAGTTAAGGGAGTTTTTTAGGAGTGGCTTGCCACTCATATTTAAGGTTAATGGTACGATACGTTCAAGATGGCATTTTTAGGAGGTGGGCTTGTTAGTCGTACCTAGAGTTAATGGTAGAGTAATTATTTATTTTATAAATTTCACTAAAAGGCAAGAATGGCCGGGAAATCGGAGATCATTTTACATTAAATTTATATGCGAAACTGATCCCCCACTCTAAATTCTAAACTATTTTTTGTTGTTTTGTTTTTTCTTTTTTCGCCAAGACTTTAAGACGTAATCGCCTAAAAAAGTAGAATCTTAATTTTTTTTTTTAAATTGGCGACTAGAAATTCATTACTACTAGAAGTTCGAAAGTTGAGTGAAAACCAGTATTTTTTAAAGTATTTTTTATAAAAGAACCAAATAGGATTAACTTTTTTTAAAAGTATTTTTATCTTTTTTTACAAGACGCTGCTGCTGATTGATTGTTATATCAGCAATACTAGTAGCCATTGTTGACTTTCGCTCAAAAAAAAGGACAATATTTTTTAGGATAAGATAATTTAAAATTACTATTACCGAAAGACAAAACAACGTACAATTATAATTTTAATGCATAAAAAAAGATGAAAGATTAATTTATTTACTAGTTGGGTACGAAAAATGTAACAACATTTTCTATATTCATATTTTAAAATGTTTAAAATTCGTTCTAGAATGAAAATAAACAAAAATCGCCTCGTGTTTATAGCAGTAATTGCAGTAATATATTTGTTCAATCTGTTCTCTTACTAATATAACATTTTTTGGTAATATTCAATTTTATTCAAATCGGAAAATCTTTTCAACCGTGTTTCCTTGTATATGGTGGCTTACTGTAATAAAAACACAATACCGAACGGTTACGGTTTAAAAAAAAAAAACCGATTCGGTATACGGTATGGAGACGAAGCCGAAAAACCGCGGTTTTTCGGTAAAACCGCCCATCTCTAGAATAAACACTACAATAAAGAAAACGAGGCAAAGGCGATCGAATCTAATTAGAAATAAAAACAAGACATAATAATCAGCGTTTGGGGAACAGTTGGAAAGATACCAACATCGATCGAGAATCTAGTCGCTATGGAAACGATGCAAATGCTAAAGCCATTACGCTGAAAACAGACGGAATAAACCACGTGTGTTTAGTGGAATACAGTGTGCGTTTTATTGGGGTTTACGGCACATCAACCCTATGATCATTTTTTTTGCCGAATAATACTTTATTCGAAGGGCGTAGATGTTGTCTGTTCAGTTATTTGTATATTGCTTTAGATATTTTTAGTGATTGGATTGCGAATAGTTGTCCTCGGATTTCTTTGCTCGCCCGACCGTATCAACATGCAGAAATTTAAATATAATGTGAACAAACATCTTGCTGCCCAATTAACCACCTAGGTTGTCTCCTATAAATATGGGCACTATCACAGTAGGCGCTTACGTTTCTAGAGGCAATATACCGTGTTTGGTGGACGAACAAAAGTACAACAGTAAATAGACAGAATTGTCAGGGTATTGTGGGTCAATCTAAAGCTAGCAGAAATAAACGAAAAATCGAGATTTCACTTTTGCTATTCAGTGATTGTCCAGTTCAGAGAAGAAAAAAAAACAATTTAATTGCATTTAGCTGTCTTAAAACGGAGGTGGGGGGTAAAAAAAATGTTAATAAAAATTAATCCATTTTTACGTAAATACTGACAACTGGATTTAAATGAAACAACAAAAATACGCTTGTTGGTAGAATTTTAAATTTGATTTTTTTTTCTTTCAAAATGGACGACCATTGTTAACGCGTTGTAGTAAAAAATGGCCGACCACTATAAATAACTTGAAATTGAACAGCATTATTTTTTGTTTGTTAATTTGTATTATAAATTTTAAAACAGTTCCCTTTGATATAAAGATGGCAACATGGTAGTATGAAATCAATGGGGGAGTTTAATGAGAACTAAAATTATTTACCTTATTGACATTTTGACTACTGTTCTCATCTTTGATATCATTCTCACTAAGTTTCGGCCGATGCAATATCGACCTTCCTTCAGGTCGGTCTTGTCGAACTAAAGAATCTATACGGAATTTCGAACTGACCCTATTTTTTTTTTTAATCCACGGGGTAGATTCTTCGTTCCTACAGCGATGATCGAGTAGAATTCTTAAATAATTTTAATTTTTTTTTCTTAGTATCGCTTGTAGTCAGTATTGAACCACTAACCTCAAGAAGACTGTCATACTGGTTATTACTTAGCTGTATATAGTTGGAAGAAGCTAAAATGTTGAAAAACTGAATTAGTGACGTATACGTATGATTTAAATCTAATTAAACTGATATACGTATTTGAAGTTTTAAGGTCTGTCCTCATGGGCGCATGTAGAGATTGGGGACACTTCCATCGTCTTCCTCGGTAAATTTCACATAATACACTTCCTTTCAATATATATATATATATCTCTCTCTCTCTCTCTCTCTCTCTCTCTATATATATATATATAGAGATATATATATAATTTCTCTAAAGTCGAAGATATATTGAATAAATGCTACTTTATTAAAAAAAAAAAAATTGGCGGAAAATCTTTCTTCATTGCTTCAACTTACAGTTTTTATAATTGAAGTAATTTGAAGGGGAAAACTTATATTGTTTACAAACGATGTTATTACTTCATGCAAGCTGCTGTGTGGTATTACGTCACTTGGCGAACAAATAAAAACAAAAATATTTTATCAGCACAAATTATATTTAACAAAAATGTTCAAATAAATCATTTGTGAATATTGAAAGACCCCCTCTCTACAAATTTTCAAAACTTTACTTAAATTCAGTTAAAAAAATGTACTATTGAGTAACCACTTACTAAGACCAAATACCATTTGAGGATAAGGGTAATACTGTCAGAATAAGGAACGATAGATAGGATTTGATTACCAAAAAGGATGATTCGAGTTTTTTGTGGACGTTTGACTTGAAAACACATATTTAAAGAAAACACATTTAAAGTTCTTGGTAAGCGACTGTTCTGGAAGTCCGTTTTAGTTTTAAGCGCACAAAAGAAAATATTATTTGCAGATTCTTTGCAGTGGAGTAGCTACAAGAGTGCTTGCTGTGAATGTTTTACGGGGGGATTTGAGCTCAGTCGAACACCTACCATGAGTATACCAATAAAGAAAGACGAGAAATGCATCTTCTGTGAAAAGGGGGCTGTAGGGAAGAGATCATTCCATACTAGATTACGAAGTTGATTTTGTAATCTGTCAAGGCACTTCCAAAAATGTGGCAGTAGTACTCATGTGACTCTTAAACGGATAGAGGATTGCATCAAGAGTAAGGGACTGTCTGGAACGGTAGAATGGTCAATTTTTCAGCAATCCGTTTCTTCCATTTCAGGTTTGGAGTGAAAGTCATTAAGAGCTTATCAAAGCAATGGACTTCCTCAAGGAAAGACATTTATTTCAACTTCGAAAAAAAAAATGATCCGAGCGTTGGTTGTGAAAGGAGAGAAGCTTGGTTTTGAGATATTTTAAAAGTAACAAACTACTTTCCAATTGCTCTACAGGTCGGAAGAGAGAATCTGAAAGATTCATCACATAGGAATATCTATTTATAGACATTGAGACATAACTAGTGTTTAATTTGTAATGTCCTCAAAGAAATTCAACTGATTTCAGTTGAATTCTTCTACATATTTTTTCAGACGTGGAATTAAAAAATGTATATATATATTTGGAAATCATGCAGTATAGTTAACAGACCAGAAATCGAAAATAAAATATAGATATAAAAATTACTTATTAAATTCAAGAAAATGTAGTTGTCAACCGACTAGTATATATTTTTTGTTTTTCGGTTTTTTTTCAGATCCTTGTACGGTTTACAAAAATAAACATGAAAATAAAATTGGCTGGACACATGGGCTCGTAAGTTTCAAACTACTGCAGCTTTTTTAGAAATAAAAAAATTAAAATAGTTTAAGATGAGTAAAAAATTAAATATTTGTTTGCTGACCTTTATTCGTAATTTTAATTTTATCGGCTGTTAACTATGACACAAAGGTTGAAAACAAAAACAAAGGAAGCCATGTTGGATTAAAAAAAAAGAAATGGTTTCAACGCTATACAGGTCGGTATAAAATTAAATTTTCTTGCATTTGATAAAAGTTATGTTTTATATATTTCTTTCCGATGTCACTGCTGTTAATTGTTCAATATTTAAGGGGGGAAAAAGTTGCAATAAATAATTTATAACATCTGTTTTATAGATTACAATAAAACAAAAGAAAGGTGGTTTTGATTTATCATACATTTAAAATATGGAAGGTTAAATCTGTTGCTTGTGTCTTATTTTTAATAAATATGTAATTTGAGCAAATAAATATGTAATTCGAGCAAATAAATATGTAATTCGAGCAAAACGTAATCTTATAAATTCAGTTTTTTTTATACTTTATTTTACTAACTCTTTCGAAAGTAGTTGAATAAAATTGGTTAACTTTCATGAAACTTAAAATTAGTTTTTGTACCCACCGCCAGTAAAGTTCATACGTGATACTAATTTTCCAATATATGTTTGGAGTAGCAGCGCAGTGAATGTTGTATTTCCGTATCGACTCTTGCTTTGACAAACTCTCAAATCAGCAGTTTCTTTGAGCCTAACAGAAAATTCCAGAAATCCAGACAGCTTTTTACTTTTCTGTCTCTTTAAGAAACAACAAAGATGCGTACGTCATTAAAGAGCTCAGAAACTTCAACAAAAAACAGTTGTTGTGGAATGTGACCGCGATTATCATATTAGATTAGAATTGTTTAGTTTTCCACAAGTTGAATGGTGGATTATTTTTAATTGACGAATTACATTTTGACAAATGAAAACTGTCCTGCTTATTAGGTATTGTTTCTATATAAACCAAATAACTTATAGAAGTAAACAACCGTTGATATGGATATTTGTGTTCAAATTGCAGGAGGAAACGTAGGCTAGTGTAAACATTGACTTAAAAGTTTGAGAAAGAAAAACAAACAAACAAAAAAAAAAAACAATACGAAAACTGTAGAATTCAGTTTTAATACATGAAGGTCTAAACAAATTCTCATTTCCAGAGGGTTGAGTCACTGTCAAAATTCTTTCATTCGCGTTTGACAACGAAAATTGTAAACTTTACAATATTCCAATTCTTTTAGAACATTTGATTTCACTTTTGTCAAAATATTTCTATTCAGTGACATTATAATGAGCGGATTTATATCAATAACGATTGTAATACAATGTAGTAAGTAGATCGACCGGAAAGCTTCCTTTTCATTAGCTGTTACCCAGAGGTAGAGAAGGGCGCTACTTTTACTGGATTACTCCACTTCGCATTATAAACTGAGGATCAAGGCTGATTGCTTACCATGTAGGCATCCAGTACCATTTTTTAAGTCTTTGGTATGACTTGTCCCAGGATTGAACCTCAGTATCCCAGCCCATTAGCGAACATTAACCATTGTGCCCAATGGGCCGGCATATTTGACTATGGATAGTCGCAATCTTTAAAATTAAAAAAATATATCGAGAAATCCTTACTATAAATATAATCACATGCTGGCATGTGTTGAACGGCTTTAAGAAATTGACTTCCAAACTAACCTATCTCTGCCCAGGACTTTATCTATCCCTTTTTCTTTTAACTCGATCTTTATCACTTCCATGTTTTCCTTGCCCCCTCCCTGTAAACTGGACCTACTACCTGAACTGTTCTACATCTAACCCTAGAACTCACCCATTCTTTCAATGTGGCCATAATATCGGAGTCTCCTGTTTTGCACTCATCCCTTATATGTTCAGATTTAATCTTCCTGGGGTTATCAGAACTTAGCCTATCTTTAAGACTCACATTACATATCCATCATATCATGCTAATATTTCTTTCAGTGCAACGAAAGTCCTCAACTCTCATTGGCCAGTTTTCACTTCCATACATCACACCGCGTACAAATGTCCAATAAACTCTTTTGGCCGACAGTGGTAACCATCGGCTGGTTAGTAATAGCAGAGATTCCCTACTCTTACAATCACACTAGCATCTGCTCAACCCTCGCTCTAATGGAGAAACTTCGACAACCTCAATAGCTTCGCCATTCAAATATACGTTGTACAAATCCTAAATATATTTACGACGATAGAAAATTCTTCAGTAAAATAAAATGTGGACGCCATATTGTTTTTCACTGCAGTGAAGAAGTGAAGTCAAAAAAACAAACCCAAACGGAATGGAAATTATGGAGAAATTCTGCTGTCCAGTTAATGAACACAGGTTTACTAATTCTACCAAATTTACCAATTTACTAATTCTACCAAACAGCTCGAAGATCGATAGACATTTTAATTTCTTTTTAGCCATCGTCAAAGTTTAAAAGTTCTAAATGATTTGCATGTGTACTGAGATTTTTCTAAGTGCAACCACGGAGTTTGGACGAAACTATTTTCACCTTAAAAACAACATTGCGAAAATAAGCGGATATTTTTAGCATTAAAAATGCCATATCAAACTTAAGCGTGACAGACGGACAGGGGCTTCGCTTTCTTCAAAATACAATAAAAAAAAAAATGAGGACCAGTAGAACTATTAGGAACTTGTTTTCATCAATTTATCAACAGTAAAATTATTTTTTTCATAGCGGTCGGTAGCAATTTGGAGGATTATTGGCGATCTTTTACATTATCTAACCTAATAAAAAAAGGGGGGGGGGGTAAAATATATATATAACAAAACGGGAATCTTTTACGACGCTCAGCAGAGTCGCGAACGGGGTTAAAAAAAAAAAGAACGAGAAAGGGTTTAAAAACATAAATTTGCAACAAGTAAAGTGGACCTACGTCGAGAATAGATATTTTTCTACTTACCTATGTATTTTGTTTTTATTTTTACGTAGTATAAATGGGTTTTTATTAGATGTAAAAAAAAAAAATTCTTTTTTTTAACATCGAATTTGACAACACAGAAAATGGCGCCTGTCCTCTATGTTATTAGATCCCCTCCACTATGCGGCCATCTTGGATTTGTGCGATTTTCCTGTACCGAATACTTAAATTTCAAATAAATAGCAATTAAAACGGGTTAATCTTTTTAATAGTTGGAAAAGACACAGGCAAGTTTGAAAATAACTTTGACAGCCTACAGTTACTTTATTTGTTGAATATTTGTTTTTTGAGCGTTTTTACTCTGCTGAGCGTCGTAAAAGATTCCCAAACAAAACAAATAAATGCCACCATAGCCAATAAAAGTTACTTTACTTTCTACTTGGATCATTTGTTGGAATTTTTAAGTTCAATCCGTTTAAGAGCTGTTGAATTTTTGGAGACAAAATGGCCACCGACGCAATAAGAGTCACTTTTTTCGTAGTCTTCTCTTTCGAATAATCGGTATTTTTTTTTGCCCAATTCGCATTTTTAATTAAAAAAAATTTTTTTTTTAAATCAATATTTCTTTTTCTAAAAGTTTTTTTTCTTTTTACATTATTATGTTAGTTTTTTTAACAGTATATTTTAATTAAACTGACTCGTAGGTTTAATTGGCCTTACGTAAAGAAGCATTCAATTGTTTGAAAAAAAAAAGAAAAAAAGTACAGTAAATTACATTGAAATGGAATTATTCCCCCCCCTGATTTTTGATAATTTAAAAATGAAAAAAAAACTTTAATATTTCAATTTAGAGATACCCATATTAAGTTTCAGGCGATTGTGTTTAAATTAAGTTCAAGATCTAGCAAAAAAAATTCAAATGTGCTTTTAGATCAAATTCAAAATGTCTTCCTGCCTAGATATAATATTTGCTTAATATGCAGGCCGTTTCTATCCTAATATTGATATGTTCTGAGTAAATATGACACCATTAATTGCCTGGGTAATATTACTCTTCTACGTTTATGTATAACATTTTCATCTATTTCGATTATGTTGACTGTTTAATATATAACTACGAGTTAGACTTGAACCAACTTTTGCATGGATTCTTGAATTGCCAGGTGTTACATGTTAATGCTTATGTCTACTCTGGTGCCTCCCTCGACGTAAATTCACTAGACCAACTTGACAATCAACTAAATCCCATCCATTCACTGGAGGTCCCCAGATGCCGGAGAGCTTTCTACTTAAATAGCTTCTTTCCTCGTGCTGCTGGCCTCAGGCACTCCCTCTCTGTCCCCTGTTTCTCCGACAGTACTAACATGCAGAAATTTAAAATTAATGTAAACAGACATCTCGCTGCACAGATCCCAGTTTAGGTTGACCCCTCCCCTTCTCCCCTTTTCTTTCTTCTCAGTAGCCCCTTACGTCTACAGTGGCGGCCTACCTTGTTTGGGGTGAACTATGTTAAAAAAAAAAAATTTTTAATAAAAAAAATACCAAAATACAAAGGTTCTAAAGCTATTGGGTAGAATTGCACAAAATGTTATATGAAGCACATACAAAAAAATATATTACTGATTAAACACTTTCAGTTTATTCCAAATTTGGCCTACAGGCGTGTTAACACTTTTCCGGAGCAGACCTGAAATTACGCGTGGTTATGTTTTTCATACCAAGTCAAGGATACGTTCTCGACAATTAGTCAAACAGAATTTGAGCCATTTAAGAAAATGACCCCTAATAATTATAATTTAATTTTTTTTTTTTTAACATGGTTCACCCCCAAACAAGGCAGGCCGCCACTGTAGACGTAAGAGGCTACTTAGAAAAAAGAAAAGGGGAGACGGTTGGGAGGGGGGGGGGCTCAGCCTGAATTGGGATCTGCGCAACGAGATGTCTGTTTACATTAGTTTTAAATTTCTGCATGTTAGTTCTGTCGGGGAAACGGGGCAGGGAGGGAGTGAGATTGAACTAAAACTTTGCATGCGTCCTATCGAATGGATATATCGCCCTACGTTCGTGAGAATAAACTTAAACATTTTAACGTTTGTTAAAATTTTATTGAATTTTTATAAATAAATGTACAAAATCTTGAATATTTGGACAAGTAAATGCACCCCTGCAAAGGGGTGTACTAACACCCGAAAAGTTTTAGTAAAAGTGCAGAATAGCTAACGGCCAGGAAACGTAAAAAAAAAAAACCAAATGTTATACCAAACACAGAATTTAATTATCGATCGACCTGTATACTTTTAACGTGCTGGGGGGGGGGGGTCATGCCAGCAAAAAATGGTAAAAGAAAAAAGACCATTAACCCTAAGTCAGAGTGGCAAGCCCTCGGCTCCAAACAAAAACGCTAGTAAAACCACACTTAAATCGCCGAAATTTAGCTAAATTAACTAAAGTTAGACCATCATGTGGGTGGCAATTTTGGGTTTAGAGTGACGGTAATGAACTTGAACAAATTCTTAAATAAAACATTTCACACGTTAAAAGTATACAGGTCGGTGGAGAATTTAATAGTTTGCTTTAAATTGTTTGTTTTATTTATGATTTCTCAATTGTTAACTATTTTGAACCTTTACATAATATTTCCGTCCCTGGATTGTAAACAACGAGGGGTATTTTAAACTTATATTTGAACATTTTCCGCTGCTTCTATAGAAGGACCCATATCGACCCGAATGTTTCTGATTGCGATTTACGGAACAAACCGGAAATAGCCAAATTAGTTTCAGATTTGAAAGCTGGGAAAAAGGAATGTAAAAAAGCAGATGACACTAAAAGCATACGAATGCTAAAGGGTTAGGGTTAAAAATATTTTACCCCCCACCCCCAAAAAAAAGATTTAAAAGAAAAATATAAATTAATAAAAGAAATGAAGTTAATTCACTTACCGATTTGAAGAAAATCGGTTTGCACACGGAGGGGTGGGTGGGGGCGTTGCTTGAGGAAAGATAATTAACCCTAACCTTAAGGCAAAAAAAAAAAAAAAAGAAAAGTTGTTTCATTTAATGTCGGTGTTAATCGACTGTTCGGCGATGACTCGACGATTTCGGTCGGTTCCGCAAATCGCAGTCCGAAACATTCAGGTCGATATGGGTCCTCATTTTCTTAGTACACACAGCTTCGTTAAATAGTTATCGCGTTCCCTCTGAGGAGACTAGGGTTATTCAACCCCTACCCACAATAGGAGTATGTGACACAAGGTCGGAAAGTGGGATTTGAAAAGCCAGCGCCCGAGAAGGTGAGCACTCTGGCCTATTAAAAATTACCTGGACAGCCCGTCGGCATTCACCTGTAGGGGCGCCTCAGGCAGTAAACAATAAACTTACTCCTCCCCAAAGAGGGGAGGCAAAGCCTGGGAGGGTGGACCTCATAGAACTGCACAGGACAAACCCATAGACCGGTGTAAATCAAGCCCCGAAGGCCAAGACAATACAAGTCTATAGGGTGTAGTATCCATCGGAACAGGCCGAGGAGATAGATTGAAAGAAGGCCGTCTTGTTCTCCACCTCACGAAGGGGTGGGAGATGTACAACGCACCCTTCAAGCAAATAATACCATGTGGATTCTCAGCTGAAAGAAGCCAAATACACTCAGTGTGTGGAATTGAATAGTTTAAACTAGAGCGAATACATTCAATGCAATAGTTACTAAGTTACTAAAAAATAAATAAAACAAACGTATTTCTTAAGGACATAAAATTAAAAATGAAGGTACATTATAGTTACCCTCCCAACAGTCATGTTAAGAAAGGGTTTTAACTAAGATTATGTAGAACCCCATTTTTTCCCCCCATTAAGAGGGGGCTGGATTTTATTAACTATTCTGTTCCTAACACCAATCATATAAGAAATGTTAAATTATTCTTAGTTTTAATACAAACACATTCTTTATGTCTTTCATGTAAAATTAAACATTTTTTATTTATTTAACTATGATTAAATTTCAGGCGTTCACGAAATAAACACTGTGTCGGACATTTCGTCATTATCAGTAAGAATTATATTAAAGACCGATTTCTGTTTAGTTCGAAATTGATTTGTGAAGCCTTTAAACTGTAAATCCGAAGATGATTTACTGCTTGCATTAAAAAGAAAAAAAAAGCAAACGTCAACTATTAAGGTCAATTTGTGGGTATTCTTATAGCATCATTCCAGTCTCCACACCAGGTAAGGGTTTCCAGTGAGAAAGATCGTTCACATGACACCCGATAAACACATAAAACCACCCTATTGGAGACGGGAGTGATTCTATAAAAAATAAAAACACCCATTTGTGCTCTTAAACTAAATTAAAAGAACACTTTGAATGCGCCTCTGTCGAATCCAATACCACTTCGAATAGAGAAGTAGCTAATTTTATAGGAGACCCGAATGTTTAAGATTGCGATTTACGGAACATACTAAAAATGCCCAAGCCGTCGTCGAACAGTCAATTAGTACAGACATTAAATGAAACAACTTTCATTTTTTCCATGACGTAAGTTAGGGTTAATTACCCTCACCAATTTCGTGTTAATGGGTTTAATTATTTTCTTCAAATCTGTAAATGAATCAACTTTGAGGGCCTGCTTTTTTTTATATTTCTATTCTCGGCTTCCAAATCGTAAACTGCTTCGGCCATTTCCGGCTCGTTCTGTAAATCGCAAACATTTGGGCCAATACGGATCCCTTATTTAGAAACACCAATAAAAATAACACAAGGTAAACGTTGAGTATTAGTGTTCATTTGTACTCTTAAACGAAAGTATAACTTGAAAATCTGAACGTGTCCCTGTCGTATAAACTGCTACTTGAAATGTAATTATGGTGAGGTTTTGTTCATAGGAGTTAATCCAGTGTGTCCCTAAATATAGTATATGTAACCCATCACACGCATACAAAAACGTCTCCATTTTTAACATTAATTGTTTACAAGAAAAAAAAAAAGATACTAATACATTGAGAATTATTATTTTTTATTTATTTATTTTTTAATATCAATATTTTTTTCTCCTTATATTTATTCCATAAATAACAAATAGTTTTGTCTTTTTCCGAAACTAATATTCAAGTATCAGAAGTTTCATCGAATTAAGAAAATTAAATACTGAAGCTAAAACAAAAGATTACACATTGTAAATGAATAATAAAACCACTTACCTTTCATAAACATGGCTTATCAGTATTCCCATAGAAGTAGTTTATCGTAGCATAAAGTTACTGAATTATACCTTGACGTGATGTGAACGCGCTTACAACGAACGTATCTATAATAACGTGGACGGAAATATTTTGGCCATTTGTGTTACTATGTTAAATTGAGTTGAGTTGAGTTCATTCTACAGGTGTTTTTTTTTTGGGGGGGGGGGGTAGTAATATTTGATAATATTGTATCGTGTTACTTACACCAACTCAACCGCTGCTTCTCGCGGCGTCTTTGCCTCTGGCAGTTGTATCGACCACCTGCCACCCCTCTTCCTGCGTTTCCCTTCAGTCCAGCTCAGATCCGACCCAATAACTCTTGCTTAAAATTGCTGTTATACATGACCAGTTACTGTTATTTATTTATTTATTTATTTATTGTATGTTTTTTTTTTACCTGACATTTTTGTAACGGTAAAGGGGAAGGTGGTAGATAGGGTTTGACCGCGGACAAATGTGGGGAAGTTTCCCTTCTCTCTCTCTCCCTCCCCCCCTCTCTCTCTCTCCCCTCCTCCTTTTGACACACACGCACACACATATTATCCAAGGGAGGCAGACTATTTTATTTTCCTTTGAATATTTTGCTATTTCTTTCTATGTTCAACCCTAACCCTAACCCTAAAAACTGTTTTAAGTAATTCATTTTATATAAGACTGTTTGGATAATAGTGACCCTTTTGGTGGAGCTAAATATTCCCCACATTTACACATTAAAACCCGTGTCTAAATCTACCCTTGTAGGGAGGCAAGTAAATAGTGAATGTTTGGGAAAAAGACAGACTAGTAATACTGAAATGATTTTATTTGAGAATTTGATTTATTACAAAAATGTTTAAGGACATTATTAATACACTTTTGACATTTGTTCCAGCCGTGAAAATGCAGTAAGTTCGAAGATGAACCCCTCTTTAATTTTTATATATATATATATATATATATATATATATATATATATATATATATATACATACACACATTAGAATAGTCCATGTTAAGTTTGTATCCACGATACTAGCGGTATTCCCCCGGCGATGCCTGTGTAGAGATATATTGCTGATGGGAAGGTTTCCCAGGAAAAATAAGATCACTGTGTAGTATCTGTTCCGACGGATACTACACCCTATAGACCGGTATCGTCTTGGCCTTCGGGCCTTGATTCCGCCTGCCTGTGAGTTTGTCTTGTGCAGTTCTAGGAGGTCCACCACCCCAGGCTTTGCCTCCCCTCTTTGGGGTGGAGTAAGTTTATCGCTTACTGCCTGAGGCGCCCCTAGCGGGGAATGCCGACGGGGCTGCCCAGGTATTTTTTGTAGGCCAGAGTGCTCACCTTCTTGGGCGCTGGCTTTTCAAATCCCACTTTCCCAACCTTGTGTCACATCTTACGGCTGTGGGAGGAAGATAAATAGCATGTTCAAATTTGAATTTTTACATCGAAAGAATAGTTTAAAATAACACCCCAATATGAGGTCAAATAATGAAAAAAATTGTCAGCGAAAAGAACTTCTTATTTTAAATCTTAAAAAAATAGCAATATATCATTACTTAAACGTTTAAACTTAAAAGAAAATCATTCTTCACTGAGATATTCTTTGTTTAATTTTATTTTTGTTTTATGAATGAAGAAAATCTATTAAAATAAAATGAATTTCGTTATATTAGAAAAGTCAATGTTTGTTTATGTGTTATAAAAGTCGATATGTTAACAGTTAGAACATTCAAATAAGTTTTGGTGAGGGTTAAATTTTTCACAGAATCTAAAGATACCATTGAAATTTTCATTCGATTCAATCAGAGGTCGCTAGGAGCAATTATCGTATTACTGATATATGCAGTCATTACTGAACGTATTCTAGTATATTTCAGTTATTTAATGGACCTAACTGTTAATTGCCCCTAGCGACCTCTGATTGAATCTCGCTTCGTCTAACTACAATGATGAGTTGTAGACGACGAAACAGGCTTCTGTGGATGACCACATATATCAGTAATACATAATCAATTATTGCAATTTTACAATAAATCCAATCGTCAGGAATGTATTTCTATTTAACACGTCTGTATACATTGGAGTGCAAACTAATATATATATATATATATATATATATATATATATATATATATATATATATATATATATATATATATATATATATATATATATAAGGGAGTAAGTCTACCCACATTTGTAAAAAAGTTTTTTTCAACATTTATTTATTATTTTATAATTTTATCATTTTATATACGCATTTCGAGCGGTGGCCCGCTCTCATCAGATATGTAAATCCATTTGAAGAAATGTCTTTCTATTCGAAAAAGTGTTGTTTCATTTGAGGAAACGTGTTATTATTTGGCGTTTTTGCGCATGTGTGGGTTTGCGTGTGTATGTGTCTTGATATTTTTATATTTTTTATTTTATATTTTAG
>OY744521.1:64733904-64758904 GCA_963556195.1 Sepiola atlantica
TCGAAACTCATTATATTTTTGCAATAGAAATGAAAAAAAAACGATTATTTTCTCTTATTTTATGTTTGAAATTTAATTTACATAAAAAGTTCAGTTTGTTTAAAAGTAATATTTGACGCATGTGTACACCAAAACTAAACAAAAAGGTCTGTGAATGAATCCCTTGGAGATATTAAAACAAAACGGATCAGTTTACCTTCAAATAACATGGCAAATTGCAAAAATAAAGGGTAAAGTACAGAATACTTAACAGTCGACAACTCGGAGACAAACAATTAAAAAAACAAAAAAGTTCAAGCGTGCATATGAAGGAAGCCTCCTCCATATGCACGCTTTAACTTGAGTTGAGCACGGTTCTGAAGAAGAAAATAGTTCCCGAAATATTATATCATACGGAGTTTCCACCAGACCATCTTGATACAGGTATTACATAACATTGTAACATTGTGTAGATAAACAGATATATGTGTGTTTGTGAAAAAATAATTTATAACAAACGCAGTAGAATTAAATTCTCTACAAACCAGTATACTTTTAACGCATAGAAACTGTTTGTAAGATTTTTTATTTCAAAATTTTATTTCGAAAAAGGTGTCTTATCGACGCACGAAAATAGCAATGGCCGCCTAGTTGTAGCTTACCTTTGATAAAACAGGCGATTATGTGTTGTTTTACGACGGTTTTTGTTCGAGAGTGATGCTTGCCATTCGGACTTTATGTTAATGGAGGCGGAAGTATTTTTTTACTATCTCTTTAGCATAAAGTTAACCGATGTTAAGCGATCAAGTCATTCTTTTTCATGTGTCGATAAGTCATCGTAAATCGAAAAAAAAAAACTAAAATTGAAAAGAAAAATCATACAGATTCTACACGTTAAAAGTATACGGGTGGGTAGATAATTTAATTCTACTGCGTTTCTATAAATTATTTGTTGCTGTTTTTTTCTTCTTTTTTTTACGATTTCTCGACTGCTAACTCTTCTGGAAAAAACATTAAAACAATTTGTAAAAATTATCAAAATTGTTTCTCGAACATTATTTTGTTCCTAAAGTTTTGTAAAATGTTGAATTTGCTTTTTGATTGTATTATGCCATTATATTTTCTGTAATCAAGTAGTCAATATAAAAAAATCGACTCGGTATTTTTAGAAATATCAAAAATGTGCCTAATTCATGATAAATAAAGTGATTTTTTGTGAATTTAGGTCTTTTATATTTTTGTACTTTTTACATTCGATTTGATGGAAATAAATTAATTATTGTAAACTGCTTCCTAATAATATGTATAGTTGCTAATTACTGGACATTACTAAAAAGTTTCTGACTAAAACTTTTCTCGATAATTATTATTTAGTAGTAATTTTGATCTTCATATGTCGGCCCCCAGTTGTGGACCAAGTCGCATGTTTGCCAGGCCTGTATTATAGATAGCCTTGTCATCATATCATAAAACATTGAAGAACTTATTGCACAACTCTGCAGAGAGCATCATATTCTCTGCTTACAAGAAACCCACCGTGGACCTAAACAACCCATCCTCGTGTGGTGGAATAAATACACAATCATACAAAGATCACATGAGAAGCATAGAAGCATAATACTAACCAAAAAATAGGGCAATAATCAAATCAACATCAAAGATCGATGAAAATAACATCGAAGTTCTAACAGCTGAGCTAAGAGGAATCACCATCATCTCAGTCTATAAACCACCTCCCACACCACTTGTGATGCCAGATATGCCATCACCATCTGAGAAATCAAAGATTATGATTGGCGACTTCAACAGCCATAGCAACCAATGTGGATACGCTAAAATAATACGGATGGAGATATAGTGGAACCATAGGCCGAAACTAAACAGCTTAATCCGATCCACGATGCAAAGCAACAGCAGTCCTTCAACAGCAGACGATTGAAAGCAGGGTACATTCCCGATATATTTTTTGTCGGTCAGAGCATCTTCGGACTAGGTAAACACTTGGTGCTGGAGCCACTGCCCAAAACACAACACTGCCTTATTGGCATCACTATCAATGCTGAAATCACCGCAGCCACAGTTCCATTTTGAAGGATATTCAATGTTAAGAAAGCGAACTAGCCTGGCTCCCAAGACAGCCCCCCACAGAACTATGATAGCTTCACCAGGTCAGTGCATTAAGGAACCCTGAAGAACATCCCAATAGGCTGCCGCACTCAATACATACCTGGACTCGATGCCCAAAATAACAAATTATATGAGCAATACTAAAAGCTCTATGAATCTAACCCTTTTACTAAAAGTACCATCAAAGTAGGTGAGAGACTGATGACCTACTTATCAGAAGGCCGCCAACGGAAATGGTAAAATTTGTTGGAGAAACTGATATGTCGAAGAATAGTAAAAAGGCATGGAGTATAATCCGGAAAATCAGCAACGATCCATTAACTCCAATGCAACAGCCGTACACCATCATTGCCAACTAAGTTGCACATCAGTTGTTACTAAATGGAAAGTGCACTACAAAATAGCAATGACAAAACATAGACCGACTTCAATATTCCCAGAGCAGTGGACTGACTGAGCCGTTCTGACTTAAAGAGCTTAATATCAGCATCAGGGACCTAAAAGCTGGTAAAGCCATTGGCCTAAATTATATTTTCACAGAGGAGATCAAGCACTTTAGACCTTTGACATGAAAATGGATCCTTGAGTTGATGAACAACTGTATGCTGATAAAAAAACATCCTAAAGATCTGGAGAAAACCCAAAATCATCGCTCTTCTCAAAAATGGCAAAGATCCAGCGCATTCAAAGAGTTTCCGCCTGATTTCCCTGCTACGCAACTTGTTTAAGCTGTTTGAGCACCGAATCCCGAACAGGCTGGTTTCAGTTGCTGAATCAGCCCCCCCCCCCTCCCAACAAGCAGGATTCCGCCCCGGCAAATCAACAACAAGCCAGCTCTTGAATCTCACTCAGCACAAAACAGCAATGACAAAACATAGACCGAATTCAAAAGCAGCGTCTTTATTGGTCTTGCCACGGCGACACTGTAAACCACCGCCTCCTCCTGAAAAAGATCTTGGAGCTGACAAAAAACCCTGACACTTACAGACGTAATCAAAGCCATCTTAAAAGACATCGGCTTTTATGTTACCCTAAACCACAAACAAATTCGCTGGCGGCGACAAAAGAATGGCTTACCTCAAGGTAGTGTGCTGGCTCAATTACTGTACAACATCTACACTAATGACCAATTAATGAGCCAGATCACAAAGCAGTTAATCTGTGCTGACGACATTTGCGTAAAATCCCAAGAGAGTACTTTTGAGACAGTAGAAACAAATCTTAACTCAGACTTAGATGAGTTACTCCTCGACTACGAGAGTAACCACCTGCATGCAAATCCTGCAAAAACTCAAGTCTGCTCGTTTCATCTCAGGAACCGGGAGGCTAATCGACTCATAAACATCACGTGGTTTGGAATACAACTTGAGAATCGCACCAACCCTGTCTATCTTGGCGTAACCCTGAACCGCACCCTCTCATTCAGGAAACATGTAAAGAATATAAAAATGAAAGTCAGCTCCTGGAATTACATCCTACGGAAATTGATCAACTCCAAGTGGGAAGCCACTGCACGCACACACACTAAGATGTACTGCCTTAGTTTTGTCCTATTCTTATGCGGAATATGCTTGTCCTGTTTGGGATGAACGCATGCCAAAAACTAGATTCAGCATTGAACACCACATGCCGCTTGATCATTGGCTGCCTGAAGCCTACCAACCTGAACAGCCTACATCTCCTCACTGGTATTCCCTTTTCAGATGTGAGACGGGAAGTTGCCAGCCGAGTAGAGATCACAAAGACTATCAGTGATGAATGCCATCTCCTTCATGGACGTGAACCAACGGTCCAACGACTGAAGTCAATGAGAAGCTTCCTCAGCCATGTCGAACCCACTAATAACGTTTCAAGAAGAGACCAGACTACAGCTGTAGACCAGACGGTTAGAGAATGCCCCCCCCTCCTACTGACATGGGAATCTACCTTTTTAAGGCTCTGCCGCCTAGGTTCAGAGACACTCTGGCTCCAGTGGAAAACACTCAACCGCCCGAGAACGGGAATGGGGCGATCAAAAGTTGCTATGAGTAGATGGTCCTACAAAACTGACCCAACAATCTGTGAATTTGAAGAAAAGGGCCATACGATGCAACACTGCCTTGTCCTACTGCCCAACCAGTGTAAATAAAATTACGAAAAACTATTTTATGGTGTATAAAAATATTTCTAACTGTAACGCGAGAAGTTGATATAGTAATTTTAAATGCGACTGCGCATCTTTATAAGAGACTCTGTCTGTCCGTCGGTATTTTACACATAAGTTTGAAATAACATTTTCGTCAGTCTGTCACACTTAAGTTTAAAATAGCATTTTTGTCAGTCTGTCACCTTTAAAGCTTTAAATAGAATTTTCGTCAGTCTGTCACATTAAAGTTAAAAATAACATTTTCTTCAGTCTGTCACGTTTAAGTTTAAAATCGCATTTTTGTCATTCTCACGTTTAAGTTGAAACTAATATAATTTTTGTCAGTTTGTAACGTTTAAGTGTGAAATGGTATTTTCGTCAGTCTGTCACGTTTTAAATTGAAAATCACATTTTTGTTAGTCTGTAACGTTTAAGTTAAAATAGATGTTTTAGATGCGTCCACCAATCTCTATAAGAGGCTGTTCGTTCGTCGCTCTGTCACGCATAAGTTTGGAATAGCATTTTCGTCGCTCTGTCACGCATAAGTTTGGAATAGCATTTTCGTCGCTCTGTCACGCATAAGTTTGGAATAGCATTTTCGTCGCTCTGTCACGCATAAGTTTGGAATAGCATTTTCGTCGCTCTGTCACGCATAAGTTTGGAATAGCATTTTCGTCGCTCTGTCACGCATAAGTTTGGAATAGCATTTTCGTCGCTCTGTCACGCATAAGTTTGGAATAGCATCTTCGTCGCTCTGTCACGCATAAGTTTGGAATAGCATCTTCGTCGCTCTGTCACGCATAAGTTTGGAATAGCATTTTCGTCGCTCTGTCACGCATAAGTTTGGAATAGCATTTGATACTTCGACGCATAGATTAAACAGCTGCATCTTAATGAATATCTGTTATCATATTTTTCTTAGAAAACAACTCAAATCGATAATTTCTAACGTTTTAATTGTAACTCGAGATAGCATCATTAATTTGTGTAACTTAAGACAACAGGTCAGCGGCCAAAGTCGAAGCATGCACTCAACAACCTTCCCGTTCAATTCACAAACAGACATATATTACGCTTTTAACATTGCCTATTATTCAGTTGAATACTTGCAGAGTACACTTTTTTTTTTCAAAAGGACAAAAAAAAAAGAAAAAAAAGAAAGTTACGAAAAATTTATTTTTTGTGTGTGCTTGCATCCACATTTAGTTGAATAAAGCAAAAGACCGAATTTAAAAGGTTAGAATGATAGGCCCTATCGGCCCAAATTCTAGTTTATATTAAATATTAATGATTTTTTACGTTATTATGTTGTTAAACAACATAATAACGTAAAAAATCATTAATTAAATTAAATTGTTTTGGACTATTAAAACACTTTTATTGTTTATTATCGCTTATGTTTGAATTCATGTTTTGAAACATGACGTAAATCAAAAATCAATGGCGTAAAACAACGCTATAAGTATCTTTAAGGTAATGTTTTAAGCCCTATTTATAAGAAAGTCAAAATAGCTTAGTTGATAGAACCTCAGACTGAAGATCTAAAGGTTTCGATTTCCGGTCATGGCATCCGCTTTATTGTTTTAGGAATTTATTATTTACTATTAATCCATTTCTAAAAGTCGTTAAGATGTTTCGAAACGAGACACATTTCGCAATGTATTTATTACGTTAAAAAAATTGTAACTGATAGAATAATTGTGGTTGACGGACGGACAGACAATCAAAATCTTTATTTATATAAGATAGTCTCTTTATACATGGACGAGATTTGTCTGTACATGACCGGTACAGATAAGAAAGTAACCAAAATCTCGCCCAGCTCTCTTTTGTAGTGCATAAGCGATCCCGGGCATGGATAATATAGTAGGATAGACTTGACAAATTGTAAGCAATTTTCAAATCAGATTTTTATGTAGAAGATAACTTACCGTGTAGACAGACAATAAAAAGCATTGATGCCAATCTGTCTTGGAGAAGGTATCTTAAAGCGAAAATAAGCTGTAGCTCAGATGGACCATTCTAGAACTAGACATACTAGAATTTATGTATGCACAGTAAGTCCTAGGAGATTACCTCTTCCAATCTATTATATGGGGCTGCCAATCTATGATACAAGGTCCACACTAAGAGACTACTATTATTTCTTTAATCACCACATATCAGAGAATTATCTTTTAGAAAGAACCGTGTACCGGCGTTGCCCTGGTAAATTGAAGAACCCAAGAAACTCCTCCTTCCATCCCTGAACTCAGATAAGTATTTTCAATCTAATTTATAACTATTTATAAGTATTAATTATTGTGATTTTTAACAATTAAATTTAGAAATAATAATGAACATGTAAACGTTCATATTGTTTGATAATTAAAAAAAATCATTTTGCAGACGTAGAGGCGAGGAGTTTTTGTGTTTTTAGTTTTTTTTTTGGAAGGTCGAGTAATTTTAAATGATAATGTCTATACACAAACACTAGAAGGAAGGTACTATTTTATAGGATTAAATGTATTAGTAAAGAAAGTAACTTTTCCAAGTATTATTTTTAAAAAGATCAGCGTTTAATAAAACGAATAAACCAACATTTTGCGCAAAAATCGACAATGGATTTGATGAATAAATGAAATACAAATTAAATTGAAATCACAATAAAAATTAAATAAAAATTAAATTATAAATGTAAGTCAATAGTTAAACGTTGGTATTATTTCATTAACATTACTAAAAGTGGGGCTAATGATTCTTTTTGGTTTAAATTTAGGGGTTAAATTATAGTGTTCATACAAAAACACTCGAAGGAAGATACTATTTTATAGCATCAAAAGTATTTGTAAAAATAAGTAATTTCTCTAAGTATTATTTCAAAGAAAATTACCCGTATGTTGTAGTCTGTGCTAACCAGACCCTGGCTGGCGAGTAAAAATCGATTAAAGTTTCACACATCACTGATATATACTAATCGTTATGTTGGTTCGTTGAGAGTAAATAGTTGAACAACGTTAATTTTCTTCTTCTTCTTCTTCTTCTTCTTCTTCTTCTTCTTCTTCTTCTTCTTCTTCTTCTCTCTATCTCTTCATCAGTTCCCTATTTTTATTCTGTCGTTTCTTCTCCCTTTTTCGCATTCTCTCTCTCTCTCTCTTAATTACTCCCCTTCTTCGTCCTTATATCCTTCTTCCTTCACTTTTTCTCGTTTCGTTTTATTTATTTATTATTTTGGCTTTTAAGTGTTTTTATTACTTTTCATTTCCGTTGTAATCCATGATAATTTTAACATGTCTTTCGACATCAAATTTCAATAATGGACAACATGTCCACTTAAGATACGATTAATTCTATAATCCTTCGTTTTATGATTTATTTCCCCCCTCTTCTACATCATGCTCTTTTTCTATATTCCACTTATATTCCACAATATATTCTACTTATATTCCACAATATATTCCACTTGTATCAACATGAATTGAATACGCATCTGGAATGTAATACAATTCGCTTCTCTCCCGCACGCATGAATCCAACACATGTGAAGCTGAGTTGTTATTTATTTATAGTTATGAAAAGCAATAGGTTTTAGGTTTGAAATATTTTCTTTCAGCTTTTTGTAAATAGTCATTTAATACTTTCACGCAGTTAAATGCATTTTTATTATTTGAAGGTCGTTACATAACTGTTCTGTTTATATATAAAAAAAAATGGCTGACACAGCGATTAAAATGTCGTTTTTTTACTTTGATGAATAAGGCAATCTATATTTTGCAAGTAATGAAAATAACCACTCTTTCTTTCTAGATCAGTTGTCGGCTAAAATAATGTCACATGTTGTATAACAATGCCAGCCCCTCCACGATCACCGCCTCCCAAAACGCGTTGTTGGCTTCTTCTTCGTCTGACCGTGTCGATTCTAGTATTTACATTTGGCGGCTAAGTGGTTAACGACGCGGACTGAGTATCTAGGTGTGCCGGGTTTGAATCCAGTTCGTTCCACAGAAACACTTTCATCAAAACTCACACCTAACCTTGTGTTTAACCTTCTGGAGAGGAGGTAAATAAAATACATGTTCCTTGAAGCCAAAGCGTGACGTCCTAGAGGGAGTCTCTACACCGCCCCGTCAGTGTAAGTGTGACCAAATCTGTACCTAAATAAAATGGACTACCGGTCAAAGTTCGATCCCCATCACACAACAGAGGGAAGCAAGAAAAAAAAACAACAAAAAAAAGCAGCCAACCAATAATCATGTATATATTATGTATTTTCTTATTAAAACCTTCTATAGTATACAATAATTAAAAAAGCACCTATTCCCATTATTTCATAATTAAAGGTTTTATTGGTCCCCCGATTTGAAAAATTGGGAGACCTATGTTTTGAGGCATTTCCGTCCGTGTGTGTCTGTGTGTGTGTCCGTCCGGATTTTTCTCCGCAACCATCGATTGAATTTCTCTGAAATTTTGCATGAAGTTGTAACTTTTGTCAGGTTAGAAAGTGACATTCTTCGATTTTTGAAAAAAAATCTGGTTATCCCCCCAGGGTGTCAAAAGGCCCCGAAATGGCAAAAAAAAAAATGACATTTTCTGCCCCATAACTTTTCATCCACCCATTCAATTTCTCTGAAACTTGACCAAAATGTGCAGACAATTGTTCCTAATAGAAACTAAGTATCGCTGACCTTGGAAAAAAATCAGGTTCGCGCCCCCAGGTGGTCACAGTGCCCCTAAAATGGCAAAAAATGACCCTTTCCTCCCATAACGTTTGATCCATACATTCAATTTTTCTGAAATTTCTCTGAAATTTTGCATGAAGTTGTAACTTTGGTCAGGTTAGAAAGTGACATTCTCCGATTTTTGAAAAAAAATCTGGTTAGCCCCCCAAGGGGTCAAAAGGCACCGAAATAGCCAAAAATGACATTTTTTGCCCCATAACTTTTCATCCATCCATTCAATTTCTCTTAAACTTGGCCAAAATGTGGGGCAATTGTTCCTAATAGAAACTAAGCATCGCTAACCTTGGAAAAAATCAGGTTCGCGCCCCCAGGGGGTCAAAAGCCCCCATAAATGGCAAAAAATGATCCTTTTCTCCCATAACGTTTGATCCATCCATTGAATTTTTCTGAAACTTGGCCAAAATGTAGAGGCAATTGTTCTGGATATAAAATGAGCATCCTTGACCTCAGAAAAATACTGGTTCGCGCCCCCAGGGGGTCAAAGGAGGGGTTAAAAATGCCCCAAATTGCCCAAATTTATTGCATTTTACACTCGTCACATACAGAGGGGGACCACGCATGCGCGGCTTTTTAAAATCTGTTTTTAAACAAAGTTCTCATTTTTTTCTTTTTTTAACCTACTATTAGCAACTATCAATTTAAAGTGTCGCTCTTAAAAAACTTCAACCAACTTTTAATATTATCAAAGTTTTTTTTAACGTCTGTCTCTCTTCTTAGTTATAATTACTCAGAGATAGGTCTACTCTCCTCTGAAGGACCCATCTATAGATTCAAATAGAAACTATCGTTTAATACTATTTATTTACAAAACATACGCCTACAAAACAAATTAATTAACAGACCAATTGTATACAAAACGAGAAAGAAGATACTTACCCAGCATCGCCTTATTCTAGAGAAATAAGCATTCGGCATCTCGTTGGTGCCATTTGGATTTCGGGTGTGAGTTTTAAGGAAAGAAAACCAATCGTCATTTGTAAATCCATGAAATTTGTACACCTGAAGATTAAAAGAAAAACTTTTCAATGAAGTTCGTTGTCAAACGAATTGGTTGTAGGAGTAACGTGATAAAATGCATGCATAGAAGCTACCGCTTTAGGTCGGAGGCTTTGTATCAGGCTGACGTAGTTGAAAAACGAGAAATAAAACAATATGAGATTTGTTTTTTTTTAAACAGGATATGGACGTCCAAGTCGCAGACGGCAGAGTGAAGACAAATCTAATGGTGTCGCGTAGACATTAAAGAAAGAAAAGAAACAGAGAGCATAAATGTTAGCAATTTTGTTCTTTTCCAATGCCAGACAGAATGGATTATGAAAAACGATCATCCGTTGGATCTTTAGTGGAAGATGGTTGCTAAAAATACCCTGCCATTCTAAAGACAGTAAAAATGTTGTAGCAAATAAAAGTTTTATTTGTGTAATTTGGATTATTCGGACTACTGTTCTCATCTTGAGTGTTATTCTCACAACGTTTCGGTCGCTGTAACCTCGGGCCTTCTTCAGGTGTATCTTGTCGAACTCGGGAATATTTTTGTTGAATTCTGGAATCTGAACGGAATTTCGAAAATATACACCTGAAGAAGGCCGGAGATTACAGCGGGCGAAACGTTGTGGGAATAACACTCAAGATGAGAACAGTAGTCCGAATAATCCAAATTACACAAATCATCAATCCTCATCTAAAAAATTAAGAGACATAATTTTTTTAAATTATTTACTCAAGAGGATGGAATTTATTCATGTCACCGAGTATTTGCATAAAAAGATCGTCTCCCTTACATTTCTGCCCTCGCATAAACTGGCACAGGTAGCTGTTCACCATATCGCGATGCGTTCCATGATGTCGTTTATTCTACATTTTGTACGGCGAGAAATAAGTGTTTCATCGATCTTAACGTGGAAAAACTAAACCGGTGTATGTCTAAATAAGATGACAAACCGTTACATACCCGTGTCGTCGTCGTCGTCGTCGTCGTCGTGAACCCAGATTATTTTCGTCTGTTGATAGACCCACTCGGACACCGATGTTGATATGAAAGGTTTATTTAAAAAGACGATCACAGAAAAACATCAGACAACTTGTATACATGAGAGAGAGAGAGAGAGAGAGAGAGAGAGAGACATAGATAGATGTATAAATTGTCTCACTACACCTACTCACGCTGTGTGCGCTGCCCCGCCCTTGGGGACAACACACAGGCACGTCTTTTCTGCTTGTAATATCACCAGCCAAAAAGCTCGAAAAAAATTCGCCCGGAAATCACGTGGTTTCGCGACTTCCGCCTGTTGTCACCTCTAACTTTTCCATTCAAACATGATCCTCACTATGTAACAACTTATTACGGTCACTAAACATGTTTTTATTTTAAATTTTAGGAAATGTTTTGATTGGAACCATTACTATTACATTATCTATCGCGATGGCAAGGAGTGAAGCTGTTTTATTGATGCTTTTGAATAAGAAGGCGATTAAACAATTCTTTAAATGTTTTTAAGCTATCATCATATGGTGTATTTGTTTTTATAACTTTATGTGACGCATGACTTCTATAAAATTCGGGCAGAGACTGACTTTAACTTCAATCTTTAAATCTTGTTTGCGTCAAAATGCTAACCAAAAGACTATTTACTTTTCATATGGGTTCTAGCTAACCTAAAATAACACTAGTTAACCAATTATTCGTGATCAAAAATATTACATCGAGCACTATCTCTCCATTTTACTTTAAACTTATATTATTGCCAAAGAATATGCAACATGAAAAATAACATCTTATTTATAACCCTGTATGACTGAAAGTTGACACAGATCAAATTTACAAAACTTATAACACCCCTTGGGTCATAGCCTACCTACATACCAAGTTTGGTCGAAATCCAGACATTAGTTTTTGTGTCTCTAATGTAATAACATTACGTAGTCCATGACAATTCCTAGATTATGAGAATCCTTAGATCATAGTCTATGACAATTCTCTGGTCATAAATTACATGTTAATACATGTAGCATTACATGTTAATACATGTAGCAAACTGACAGACACGCATTTATTTCTGTATATGCATCTGGATGGGTGCGGTTGTATTTCACTGAAGAATGGTTGCTTGTTAGCTTGACTTTTAAATTTTTTGTTCTTGTTGTAAGAATTAGAAAAATGTACTCAGGAATTTCGGGCGGTGAAAGGACCGGTTTTCTTATTTTTATCAGTGCAGAAATCATTGTATTTTCCTGCAAGGAAATCATATATGTGTGGTTAGACGTGTCTCTAACGTGACAATTTGTCTGCGATTTTTAAGTGATTCGCCATGAAGGAAATACAGCAACTAGTCGAAAGACAATGTTATATATCCAATTAAAGCAGGCTATTTCTTACTTGTGGGTATTTCTTCTTACATACACACAGGCGCGCGTGCGTCGTAAACGCACACACATTCGCATATACACATCGTCATCTGTCTCAGTTTATCATTCACGCACATTATACATACACACATTTGTAACACTACAACCTTACTTCTCGCCTCGGTCACTAAACACACACGCACACCGACACACCACAGACGCTTTGTTTGAAGCAAAAATAATTGTATCGCCTTGACAGTAATGCAGAAGACCCCCCCCTGGGTGAACACTCTAGAAATAATTGACGGTACTAATTTATAAAACGGTATTTACACGTCTCATTCGTACGGCCGATCTTCTGGCCGAACGGGTAACGATGTTGGTTACAAGACTCAAAGTGAGTGGTTTTAACCGGGCGGTAGGTAGACCAGTTATAGTTCCGCACTGATGATCATTTAAAAAGGTAAACATGCTTGTCTGTGGATAAAAATAATATTTAATTATTAATTTATATATATATATATATATATATATATATATATATATAACATTTGCCACCATAAGTATATTTTTATACTACTACTAAACTTTACTCACTTTAAGTAAATACTGAAAAATATATACGTAATATATTATACGAATGTGCACTCTCCGTCAAAATTGACGAAACAAAATTATGCTTCGCCAGTGTTCGCACTAATATTTATATTAATATAAAATAACTTCTCAATCGGTGAAGTTGAAAAGCAAGAAATTAGGAAGAAAGAAAACGTCTCAAACTGGAAAGTAAAAAAAGGAAAAAAAAAGAAAAAAAGTATCAATCGGTATAGAAAGAAGAAAAATAAAAAAAGAAAGAAAGTATCAATCGGTATAGAAAGAAGTAAAATAAAAAAGAATAAAAGTATCAATCGGTATAGAAAGAAGAAAAATAAAAAAAAGAAAGAAAGTATCAATCGGTATAAAAAGAAGAAAAATAAAAAAGAAAGAAAGTATCAATCGGTATAGAAAGAAGAAAAATAAAAAAATAAAAAAAGTATCAATCGGTATAGAAAGAAGAAAAAGAAAAAAGAAAGAAAGTATCAATCGGTATAGAAAGAAGAAAAATTAAAAAGAAAAAAAGTATCAATCGGTATAGAAAGAAGAAAAATAAAAAAATAAAAAAAGTATCAATCGGTATAGAAAAAAGAAAAAGAAAAAAGAAAGAAAGTATCAATCGGTATAGAAAGAAGAAAAATAAAAAAGAAAGAAAGTATCAATCGGTATAGAAAGAAGAAAAATAAAAAAGAAAGAAAGTATCAATCGGTATAGAAAGAAGAAAAATTAAAAAATAAAAAAAGTATCAATCGGTATAGAAAGAAGAAAAAGAAAAAAAAAAGGAAGTATCAATCGGTATAGAAAGAAGAAAAATTAAAAAGAAAAAAAGTATCAATCGGTATAGAAAGAAGAAAAATAAAAAAATAAAAAAAGTATCAATCGGTATAGAAAAAAGAAAAAGAAAAAAGAAAGAAAGTATCAATCGGTATAGAAAGAAGAAAAATAAAAAAATAAAAAAGTATCAATCGGTATAGAAAGAAGAAAAATAAAAAAATAAAAAAGTATCAATCGGTATAGAAAGAAGAAAAATAAAAAAGAAAGAAAGTATCAATCGGTATAGAAAAAAGAAAAAAGAAAAAAGAAAGAAAGTATCAATCGGTATAGAAAGAAGAAAAATAAAAAAGAAAGGAAGTATCAATCGGTATAGAAAGAAGAAAAAAGAAAGAAAGTATCAATCGGTATAGGAAAAAGAAAAAAGAAAGAAAGTATCAATCGGTATAGAAAGAAGAAAAAGAAAAAAAGTATCAATCGGTATAGAAAGAAGAAAAAGAAAAAAGAAAGAAAGTATACATCGGTATAGAAAAAAGAAAAAGAAAAAAGAAAGAAAGTATCAATCGGTATAGAAAGAAGAAAAATAAAAAAGAAAGGAAGTATCAATCGGTATAGAAAGAAGAAAAATAAAATAAGAAAAAACTATCAATCGGTATAGAAAGAAGAAAAAGACAAAAGAAAGAAAGTATCAATCGGTATAGAAAGAAGAAAAAGGAAAAAGAAAGAAAGTATCAATCGGTATAGAAAGAAGAAAAATTAAAAAGAAAAAAAGTATCAATCGGTATAGAAAGAAGAAAAATAAAAAAATTAAAAAAGTATCAATCGGTATAGAAAAAAGAAAAAGAAAAAAGAAAGAAAGTATCAATCGGTATAGAAAGAAGAAAAATAAAAAAATAAAAAAGTATCAATCGGTATAGAAAGAAGAAAAATAAAAAAATAAAAAAGTATCAATCGGTATAGAAAGAAGAAAAATAAAAAAGAAAGAAAGTATCAATCGGTATAGAAAAAAGAAAAAAGAAAAAAGAAAGAAAGTATCAATCGGTATAGAAAAAAGAAAAAGAAAAAAGAAAGAAAGTATCAATCGGTATAGAAAAAAGAAAAAAGAAAAAAGAAAGAAAGTATCAATTGGTATAGAAAGAAGAAAAATAAAAAAGAAAGGAAGTATCAATCGGTATAGAAAGAAGAAAAATAAAAAAAGAAAGAAAGTATCAATCGGTATAGAAAGAAGAAAAATAAAAAAGAAAGAAAGTATCAATCGGTATAGAAAAAAGAAAAAAGAAAAAAGAAAGAAAGTATCAATCGGTATAGAAAGAAGAAAAATAAAAAAGAAAGGAAGTATCAATCGGTATAGAAAGAAGAAAAATAAAAAAAGAAAGAAAGTATCAATCGGTATAGAAAAAAGAAAAAAGAAAAAAGAAAGAAAGTATCAATCGGTATAGAAAGAAGAAAAATAAAAAAGAAAGGAAGTATCAATCGGTATAGAAAGAAGAAAAATAAAAAAAGAAAGAAAGTATCAATCGGTATAGAAAAAAGAAAAAAGAAAAAAGAAAGAAAGTATCAATCGGTATAGAAAGAAGAAAAATAAAAAAGAAAGGAAGTATCAATCGGTATAGAAAGAAGAAAAATAAAAAAAGAAAGAAAGTATCAATCGGTATAGAAAAAAGAAAAAAGAAAAAAGAAAGAAAGTATCAATCGGTATAGAAAGAAGAAAAATAAAAAAGAAAGAAAGTATCAATCGGTATAGAAAGAAGAAAAATAAAAAAGAAAGAAAGTATCAATCGGTATAGAAAGAAGAAAAATAAAAAAATAAAAAAAGTATCAATCGGTATAGAAAGAAGAAAAAGAAAAAAAAAAGGAAGTATCAATCGGTATAGAAAGAAGAAAAATTAAAAAGAAAAAAAGTATCAATCGGTATAGAAAGAAGAAAAATAAAAAAATAAAAAAAGTATCAATCGGTATAGAAAAAAGAAAAAGAAAAAAGAAAGAAAGTATCAATCGGTATAGAAAGAAGAAAAATAAAAAAATAAAAAAGTATCAATCGGTATAGAAAGAAGAAAAATAAAAAAATAAAAAAGTATCAATCGGTATAGAAAGAAGAAAAATAAAAAAGAAAGAAAGTATCAATCGGTATAGAAAAAAGAAAAAAGAAAAAAGAAAGAAAGTATCAATCGGTATAGAAAGAAGAAAAATAAAAAAGAAAGGAAGTATCAATCGGTATAGAAAGAAGAAAAAAGAAAGAAAGTATCAATCGGTATAGGAAAAAGAAAAAAGAAAGAAAGTATCAATCGGTATAGAAAGAAGAAAAAGAAAAAAAGTATCAATCGGTATAGAAAGAAGAAAAAGAAAAAAGAAAGAAAGTATACATCGGTATAGAAAAAAGAAAAAGAAAAAAGAAAGAAAGTATCAATCGGTATAGAAAGAAGAAAAATAAAAAAGAAAGGAAGTATCAATCGGTATAGAAAGAAGAAAAATAAAATAAGAAAAAACTATCAATCGGTATAGAAAGAAGAAAAAGACAAAAGAAAGAAAGTATCAATCGGTATAGAAAGAAGAAAAAGGAAAAAGAAAGAAAGTATCAATCGGTATAGAAAGAAGAAAAAGAAAAAAGAAAAAAAGTATCAATCGGTATAGAAAGAAGAAAAATAAAAAAATAAAAAAAGTATCAATCGGTATAGAAAAAAGAAAAAGAAAAAAGAAAGAAAGTATCAATCGGTATAGAAAGAAGAAAAATAAAAAAATAAAAAAGTATCAATCGGTATAGAAAGAAGAAAAATAAAAAAATAAAAAAGTATCAATCGGTATAGAAAGAAGAAAAATAAAAAAGAAAGAAAGTATCAATCGGTATAGAAAAAAGAAAAAAGAAAAAAGAAAGAAAGTATCAATCGGTATAGAAAAAAGAAAAAGAAAAAAGAAAGAAAGTATCAATCGGTATAGAAAAAAGAAAAAAGAAAAAAGAAAGAAAGTATCAATCGGTATAGAAAGAAGAAAAATAAAAAAGAAAGGAAGTATCAATCGGTATAGAAAGAAGAAAAATAAAAAAAGAAAGAAAGTATCAATCGGTATAGAAAGAAGAAAAATAAAAAAGAAAGAAAGTATCAATCGGTATAGAAAAAAGAAAAAAGAAAAAAGAAAGAAAGTATCAATCGGTATAGAAAGAAGAAAAATAAAAAAGAAAGGAAGTATCAATCGGTATAGAAAGAAGAAAAATAAAAAAAGAAAGAAAGTATCAATCGGTATAGAAAAAAGAAAAAAGAAAAAAGAAAGAAAGTATCAATCGGTATAGAAAGAAGAAAAATAAAAAAGAAAGGAAGTATCAATCGGTATAGAAAGAAGAAAAATAAAAAAAGAAAGAAAGTATCAATCGGTATAGAAAAAAGAAAAAAGAAAAAAGAAAGAAAGTATCAATCGGTATAGAAAGAAGAAAAATAAAAAAGAAAGGAAGTATCAATCGGTATAGAAAGAAGAAAAATAAAAAAAGAAAGAAAGTATCAATCGGTATAGAAAAAAGAAAAAAGAAAAAAGAAAGAAAGTATCAATCGGTATAGAAAGAAGAAAAATAAAAAAGAAAGAAAGTATCAATCGGTATAGAAAGAAGAAAAATAAAAAAGAAAGAAAGTATCAATCGGTATAGAAAGAAGAAAAATAAAAAAATAAAAAAAGTATCAATCGGTATAGAAAGAAGAAAAAGAAAAAAAAAAGGAAGTATCAATCGGTATAGAAAGAAGAAAAATTAAAAAGAAAAAAAGTATCAATCGGTATAGAAAGAAGAAAAATAAAAAAATAAAAAAAGTATCAATCGGTATAGAAAAAAGAAAAAGAAAAAAGAAAGAAAGTATCAATCGGTATAGAAAGAAGAAAAATAAAAAAATAAAAAAGTATCAATCGGTATAGAAAGAAGAAAAATAAAAAAATAAAAAAGTATCAATCGGTATAGAAAGAAGAAAAATAAAAAAGAAAGAAAGTATCAATCGGTATAGAAAAAAGAAAAAAGAAAAAAGAAAGAAAGTATCAATCGGTATAGAAAGAAGAAAAATAAAAAAGAAAGGAAGTATCAATCGGTATAGAAAGAAGAAAAAAGAAAGAAAGTATCAATCGGTATAGGAAAAAGAAAAAAGAAAGAAAGTATCAATCGGTATAGAAAGAAGAAAAAGAAAAAAAGTATCAATCGGTATAGAAAGAAGAAAAAGAAAAAAGAAAGAAAGTATACATCGGTATAGAAAAAAGAAAAAGAAAAAAGAAAGAAAGTATCAATCGGTATAGAAAGAAGAAAAATAAAAAAGAAAGGAAGTATCAATCGGTATAGAAAGAAGAAAAATAAAATAAGAAAAAACTATCAATCGGTATAGAAAGAAGAAAAAGACAAAAGAAAGAAAGTATCAATCGGTATAGAAAGAAGAAAAAGGAAAAAGAAAGAAAGTATCAATCGGTATAGAAAGAAGAAAAAGAAAAAAGAAAAAAAGTATCAATCGGTATAGAAAGAAGAAAAATAAAAAAATAAAAAAAGTATCAATCGGTATAGAAAAAAGAAAAAGAAAAAAGAAAGAAAGTATCAATCGGTATAGAAAGAAGAAAAATAAAAAAATAAAAAAGTATCAATCGGTATAGAAAGAAGAAAAATAAAAAAATAAAAAAGTATCAATCGGTATAGAAAGAAGAAAAATAAAAAAGAAAGAAAGTATCAATCGGTATAGAAAAAAGAAAAAAGAAAAAAGAAAGAAAGTATCAATCGGTATAGAAAAAAGAAAAAGAAAAAAGAAAGAAAGTATCAATCGGTATAGAAAAAAGAAAAAAGAAAAAAGAAAGAAAGTATCAATCGGTATAGAAAGAAGAAAAATAAAAAAGAAAGGAAGTATCAATCGGTATAGAAAGAAGAAAAATAAAAAAAGAAAGAAAGTATCAATCGGTATAGAAAGAAGAAAAATAAAAAAGAAAGAAAGTATCAATCGGTATAGAAAAAAGAAAAAAGAAAAAAGAAAGAAAGTATCAATCGGTATAGAAAGAAGAAAAATAAAAAAGAAAGGAAGTATCAATCGGTATAGAAAGAAGAAAAATAAAAAAAGAAAGAAAGTATCAATCGGTATAGAAAAAAGAAAAAAGAAAAAAGAAAGAAAGTATCAATCGGTATAGAAAGAAGAAAAATAAAAAAGAAAGGAAGTATCAATCGGTATAGAAAGAAGAAAAATAAAAAAAGAAAGAAAGTATCAATCGGTATAGAAAAAAGAAAAAAGAAAAAAGAAAGAAAGTATCAATCGGTATAGAAAGAAGAAAAATAAAAAAGAAAGGAAGTATCAATCGGTATAGAAAGAAGAAAAATAAAAAAAGAAAGAAAGTATCAATCGGTATAGAAAAAAGAAAAAAGAAAAAAGAAAGAAAGTATCAATCGGTATAGAAAGAAGAAAAATAAAAAAGAAAGAAAGTATCAATCGGTATAGAAAGAAGAAAAATAAAAAAGAAAGAAAGTATCAATCGGTATAGAAAGAAGAAAAATAAAAAAGAGAAAGAAAGTATCAATCGGTATAGAAAGAAGAAAAATAAAAAAGAAAGGAAGTATCAATCGGTATAGAAAGAAGAAAAATAAAATAAGAAAAAAGTATCAATCGGTATAGAAAAAAGAAAAAGAAAAAAAAAGAAAGAAAGTATCAATCGGTATAGAAAGAAGAAAAAGAAAAAAAAAGAAAGAAAGTATCAATCGGTATAGAAAGAAGAAAAAAAAAAAGAAAGTATCAATCGGTATAGAAAGAAGAAAAATAAAAAAATAAAAAAGTATCAATCGGTATAGAAAGAAGAAAAATAAAAAAATAAAAAAGTATCAATCGGTATAGAAAGAAGAAAAATAAAAAAGAAAGAAAGTATCAATCGGTATAGAAAAAAGAAAAAAGAAAAAAGAAAGAAAGTATCAATCGGTATAGAAAAAAGAAAAAGAAAAAAGAAAGAAAGTATCAATCGGTATAGAAAAAAGAAAAAAGAAAAAAGAAAGAAAGTATCAATCGGTATAGAAAGAAGAAAAATAAAAAAGAAAGAAAGTATCAATCGGTATAGAAAGAAGAAAAATAAAAAAGAAAGGAAGTATCAATCGGTATAGAAAGAAGAAAAATAAAAAAAGAAAGAAAGTATCAATCGGTATAGAAAGAAGAAAAATAAAAAAAGAAAGAAAGTATCAATCGGTATAGAAAAAAGAAAAAAGAAAAAAGAAAGAAAGTATCAATCGGTATAGAAAGAAGAAAAATAAAAAAGAAAGGAAGTATCAATCGGTATAGAAAGAAGAAAAATAAAAAAAGAAAGAAAGTATCAATCGGTATAGAAAAAAGAAAAAAGAAAAAAGAAAGAAAGTATCAATCGGTATAGAAAGAAGAAAAATAAAAAAGAAAGGAAGTATCAATCGGTATAGAAAGAAGAAAAATAAAAAAAGAAAGAAAGTATCAATCGGTATAGAAAAAAGAAAAAAGAAAAAAGAAAGAAAGTATCAATCGGTATAGAAAGAAGAAAAATAAAAAAGAAAGGAAGTATCAATCGGTATAGAAAGAAGAAAAATAAAAAAAGAAAGAAAGTATCAATCGGTATAGAAAAAAGAAAAAAGAAAAAAGAAAGAAAGTATCAATCGGTATAGAAAGAAGAAAAATAAAAAAGAAAGAAAGTATCAATCGGTATAGAAAGAAGAAAAATAAAAAAGAAAGAAAGTATCAATCGGTATAGAAAGAAGAAAAATAAAAAAGAGAAAGAAAGTATCAATCGGTATAGAAAGAAGAAAAATAAAAAAGAAAGGAAGTATCAATCGGTATAGAAAGAAGAAAAATAAAATAAGAAAAAAGTATCAATCGGTATAGAAAAAAAAAAGAAAAAAAAAGAAAGAAAGTATCAATCGGTATAGAAAGAAGAAAAAGAAAAAAAAAGAAAGAAAGTATCAATCGGTATAGAAAGAAGAAAAAAAAAAAAGAAAGTATCAATCGGTATAGAAAGAAGAAAAATAAAAAAATAAAAAAGTATCAATCGGTATAGAAAGAAGAAAAATAAAAAAATAAAAAAGTATCAATCGGTATAGAAAGAAGAAAAATAAAAAAGAAAGAAAGTATCAATCGGTATAGAAAAAAGAAAAAAGAAAAAAGAAAGAAAGTATCAATCGGTATAGAAAGAAGAAAAATAAAAAAGAAAGGATATATCAATCGGTATAGAAAGAAGAAAAAAGAAAGAAAGTATCAATCGGTATAGGAAAAAGAAAAAAGAAAGAAAGTATCAATCGGTATAGAAAGAAGAAAAAGAAAAAAAGTATCAATCGGTATAGAAAGAAGAAAAAGAAAAAAGAAAGAAAGTATACATCGGTATAGAAAAAAGAAAAAGAAAAAAGAAAGAAAGTATCAATCGGTATAGAAAGAAGAAAAATAAAAAAGAAATGAATTATCAATCGGTATAGAAAGAAGAAAAATAAAATAAGAAAAAACTATCAATCGGTATAGAAAGAAGAAAAAGACAAAAGAAAGAAAGTATCAATCGGTATAGAAAGAAGAAAAAGGAAAAAGTAAGAAAGTATCAATCGGTATAGAAAGAAGAAAAATTAAAAAGAAAAAAAGTATCAATCGGTATAGAAAGAAGAAAAATAAAAAAATAAAAAAAGTATCAATCGGTATAGAAAAAAGAAAAAGAAAAAAGAAAGAAAGTATCAATCGGTATAGAAAGAAGAAAAATAAAAAAATAAAAAAGTATCAATCGGTATAGAAAGAAGAAAAATAAAAAAATAAAAAAGTATCAATCGGTATAGAAAGAAGAAAAATAAAAAAGAAAGAAAGTATCAATCGGTATAGAAAAAAGAAAAAAGAAAAAAGAAAGAAAGTATCAATCGGTATAGAAAGAAGAAAAATAAAAAAGAAAGGAAGTATCAATCGGTATAGAAAGAAGAAAAATAAAAAAAGAAAGAAAGTATCAATCGGTATAGAAAGAAGAAAAATAAAAAAAGAAAGAAAGTATCAATCGGTATAGAAAAAAGAAAAAAGAAAAAAGAAAGAAAGTATCAATCGGTATAGAAAGAAGAAAAATAAAAAAGAAAGGAAGTATCAATCGGTATAGAAAGAAGAAAAATAAAAAAAGAAAGAAAGTATCAATCGGTATAGAAAAAAGAAAAAAGAAAAAAGAAAGAAAGTATCAATCGGTATAGAAAGAAGAAAAATAAAAAAGAAAGGAAGTATCAATCGGTATAGAAAGAAGAAAAATAAAAAAAGAAAGAAAGTATCAATCGGTATAGAAAAAAGAAAAAAGAAAAAAGAAAGAAAGTATCAATCGGTATAGAAAGAAGAAAAATAAAAAAGAAAGGAAGTATCAATCGGTATAGAAAGAAGAAAAATAAAAAAAGAAAGAAAGTATCAATCGGTATAGAAAAAAGAAAAAAGAAAAAAGAAAGAAAGTATCAATCGGTATAGAAAGAAGAAAAATAAAAAAGAAAGAAAGTATCAATCGGTATAGAAAGAAGAAAAATAAAAAAGAAAGAAAGTATCAATCGGTATAGAAAGAAGAAAAATAAAAAAGAGAAAGAAAGTATCAATCGGTATAGAAAGAAGAAAAAGAAAAAAAGAAAGAAAGTATCAATCGGTATAGAAAGAAGAAAAATAAAATAAGAAAAAAGTATCAATCGGTATAGAAATAAGAAAAAGAAAAAAAAAGAAAGAAAGTATCAATCGGTATAGAAAGAAGAAAAAGAAAAAAAAAGAAAGAAAGTATCAATCGGTATAGAAAGAAGAAAAAAAAAAAGAAAGTATCAATCGGTATAGAAAGAAGAAAAATAAAAAAATAAAAAAGTATCAATCGGTATAGAAAGAAGAAAAATAAAAAAATAAAAAAGTATCAATCGGTATAGAAAGAAGAAAAATAAAAAAGAAAGAAAGTATCAATCGGTATAGAAAAAAGAAAAAAGAAAAAAGAAAGAAAGTATCAATCGGTATAGAAAAAAGAAAAAGAAAAAAGAAAGAAAGTATCAATCGGTATAGAAAAAAGAAAAAAGAAAAAAGAAAGAAAGTATCAATCGGTATAGAAAGAAGAAAAATAAAAAAGAAAGAAAGTATCAATCGGTATAGAAAGAAGAAAAATAAAAAAGAAAGGAAGTATCAATCGGTATAGAAAGAAGAAAAATAAAAAAAGAAAGAAAGTATCAATCGGTATAGAAAGAAGAAAAATAAAAAAAGAAAGAAAGTATCAATCGGTATAGAAAAAAGAAAAAAGAAAAAAGAAAGAAAGTATCAATCGGTATAGAAAGAAGAAAAATAAAAAAGAAAGGAAGTATCAATCGGTATAGAAAGAAGAAAAATAAAAAAAGAAAGAAAGTATCAATCGGTATAGAAAAAAGAAAAAAGAAAAAAGAAAGAAAGTATCAATCGGTATAGAAAGAAGAAAAATAAAAAAGAAAGGAAGTATCAATCGGTATAGAAAGAAGAAAAATAAAAAAAGAAAGAAAGTATCAATCGGTATAGAAAAAAGAAAAAAGAAAAAAGAAAGAAAGTATCAATCGGTATAGAAAGAAGAAAAATAAAAAAGAAAGGAAGTATCAATCGGTATAGAAAGAAGAAAAATAAAAAAAGAAAGAAAGTATCAATCGGTATAGAAAAAAGAAAAAAGAAAAAAGAAAGAAAGTATCAATCGGTATAGAAAGAAGAAAAATAAAAAAGAAAGAAAGTATCAATCGGTATAGAAAGAAGAAAAATAAAAAAGAAAGAAAGTATCAATCGGTATAGAAAGAAGAAAAATAAAAAAGAGAAAGAAAGTATCAATCGGTATAGAAAGAAGAAAAATAAAAAAGAAAGGAAGTATCAATCGGTATAGAAAGAAGAAAAATAAAATAAGAAAAAAGTATCAATCGGTATAGAAAAAAGAAAAAGAAAAAAAAAGAAAGAAAGTATCAATCGGTATAGAAAGAAGAAAAAGAAAAAAAAAGAAAGAAAGTATCAATCGGTATAGAAAGAAGAAAAAAAAAAAGAAAGTATCAATCGGTATAGAAAGAAGAAAAATAAAAAAATAAAAAAGTATCAATCGGTATAGAAAGAAGAAAAATAAAAAAATAAAAAAGTATCAATCGGTATAGAAAGAAGAAAAATAAAAAAGAAAGAAAGTATCAATCGGTATAGAAAAAAGAAAAAAGAAAAAAGAAAGAAAGTATCAATCGGTATAGAAAAAAGAAAAAGAAAAAAGAAAGAAAGTATCAATCGGTATAGAAAAAAGAAAAAAGAAAAAAGAAAGAAAGTATCAATCGGTATAGAAAGAAGAAAAATAAAAAAGAAAGGAAGTATCAATCGGTATAGAAAGAAGAAAAATAAAAAAAGAAAGAAAGTATCAATCGGTATAGAAAGAAGAAAAATAAAAAAAGAAAGAAAGTATCAATCGGTATAGAAAAAAGAAAAAAGAAAAAAGAAAGAAAGTATCAATCGGTATAGAAAGAAGAAAAATAAAAAAGAAAGGAAGTATCAATCGGTATAGAAAGAAGAAAAATAAAAAAAGAAAGAAAGTATCAATCGGTATAGAAAAAAGAAAAAAGAAAAAAGAAAGAAAGTATCAATCGGTATAGAAAGAAGAAAAATAAAAAAGAAAGGAAGTATCAATCGGTATAGAAAGAAGAAAAATAAAAAAAGAAAGAAAGTATCAATCGGTATAGAAAAAAGAAAAAAGAAAAAAGAAAGAAAGTATCAATCGGTATAGAAAGAAGAAAAATAAAAAAGAAAGGAAGTATCAATCGGTATAGAAAGAAGAAAAATAAAAAAAGAAAGAAAGTATCAATCGGTATAGAAAAAAGAAAAAAGAAAAAAGAAAGAAAGTATCAATCGGTATAGAAAGAAGAAAAATAAAAAAGAAAGAAAGTATCAATCGGTATAGAAAGAAGAAAAATAAAAAAGAAAGAAAGTATCAATCGGTATAGAAAGAAGAAAAATAAAAAAGAGAAAGAAAGTATCAATCGGTATAGAAAGAAGAAAAATAAAAAAGAAAGGAAGTATCAATCGGTATAGAAAGAAGAAAAATAAAATAAGAAAAAAGTATCAATCGGTATAGAAAAAAGAAAAAGAAAAAAAAAGAAAGAAAGTATCAATCGGTATAGAAAGAAGAAAAAGAAAAAAAAAGAAAGAAAGTATCAATCGGTATAGAAAGAAGAAAAAAAAAAGAAAGTATCAATCGGTATAGAAAGAAATATATATATATATATATATATATATATATATATATATATATATCATGAGAGATAGATAGATAGAGAGAAAGAGATACTAGACGACCCGTGGCCCATTGGATCACAATATTTACCCTCTGTTCCTCTCCCTTCACCCTCTCTCTACCTTAGTTCTTTTGTTCGCCATCTCTCTCTTTTCTTGTCACT
>OY744521.1:64763904-64791404 GCA_963556195.1 Sepiola atlantica
TTTCTATTTTATTCTTCCCATATTTCATTAAGATCCAATGTATTTGAACTATAATGCCAGTCGATATTTTCTCCTAATCCTCACACGACATATTCTGAAATTTCAACCAGTTTCTCTGGGGTTTTTTCTGATAAATAACACTTTTACTTCTATGGCAATGAACGCATATGCAGATTTGCTTAACGCCGCTAACAAACTTACATCTATTAAGCATTAATTAGTTCAGAAAATCTGACTCAATACACTCTCTTTCTAATGTGCTTCCCACTAGTTCATTTTATAAACCAATCAAATTATTTCATTGTAACTAAATCCAAATATTCGGTCTGTATTTTAAACTATTCACTAAGTGGATTTGTAAGAGACACTAGCAAAACATTTATTCAATCTGCTAGATTGAAATCTTCGACCGTTATAATGTCTTCCGACTCAAATGAAGTAAAGTGTATTCCATTTGATTCTTCTTCTCAACTGTACTCGTCTTCTACAGCTGAATTAAGGGATACATTCGTAATCAAAAACATTGTAAGTCGTATTTTTCGGACTTATTCAATTTAGAAACTTTTAAAGTATTAACATATATCCATAAATAACAGCCTCCCTCGAATGTTTTTTATTGTTGCTATTTTCTAGTATTAACTTACAATTTAGTATTTTTTTCATGGAATTCGCTCCAGACAAGGCACGAAGCCACTTGATGTAAAGAGCTAAAAATACTACTTCAAGGTAAAAAAAAAACTAGCCAACTATAAGTGTTATATAGATATTATCTACCTCCCACAGCGGTAAGATGTGACACAAGGTCGGAAAGTGGGATTTGATAAGTCAGCACCCTAGAGGAAGAGCACTTATGACCTTTAAACATTGCCTGGGCAGCCCCGTCGGCATTGCCCGGTAGGGGCGCCTTAGGCGATTAGCAATAAACTAACCCCTTCTCAAAGGGTGAGAAGGCAAAGCCTGGGAGGGTGGACCTCCTAGAACTGCACAAGACAGACCCACAGATATACTTTCATCTTAGCCAAAAGGCCAAGAAATATCTACGGATAGATTCTGACCCAGAAAATAGCAATTTTTCTTCCTTTGTCAGAAACATCGCTCAAAGGACAAAATAAGGGAAGCGAGAGTTACGAGGCTGCCGAAAGTAAACCACAGGCAAATGTCTACTCTCCTTCATATTTCGACTTCTTTTACACTTTCCGCAGATAAATGTCTGTCTGTAATACAACTTATTTTATATTTGTTTGCAATCCATTTTAATCATGTAATTTTATTCCTCACCAAATTAGCGTGAGTATACACCATTTTCAGCTGTTCTCTATGTTAGAGTATTCGTTTCAATTGTCATTACGTTGGGAGGTGACGGTGGTTAAGTAAATATTGACACGGACTGAAGACTTGGGTGTTCGAATCCAGTCGGTTCCACAGTACCACTTTCACTTAGGTATGTTGGCAACATTCTCGTGGTCCTTCCCGTAAGTACCCGATGTCTTTCCAGAAAGATTTCTAACTAGAAAAACATCGGGGAAACTAATGTTCTTTCATTTTCCACTTTCCTTCCAAATTTATAGTTGACAGTAAAGAAATCGTCTTATTTCCACCACTGCAAAGAACTTTCTGTCCATGTGCTTAACACCAAACAGAATTTCTACTAATGGGGTTTATTTCAAAGAACTTACCGACGGTATAACACATTGCTACAAGATTGCTTTCCTGAGAGCTACAACATGGTAATATTCTTGTCTAATGTCAACAAACACTTATCATAAACTGTCCTCATAAGTCATTACATTTTATTTATTTCATTCATTATTTTCAATCCTCTCATAATATTCATATTCATATTAATAATATTCATGCAACTGGTAATGCATCCATCTCATTAACTCTTATTATTGTGTTGCTTTTAGCCTTCATATACGGTTACTAATTAGTAAAAAAAATGTTTTTTACTAATTAGTAAAAAAAATTTTTTTTTTACAAATTTGGGCCCGTCTTGTTATTCCTTTTTTTCAGTTGCCGATGTTAGAGCCATTATTCTTATATATGAATGTTTCTTCTTGTAGTTTTGTTCTCAGTGTTATATAATATATATATATATATATATATATATATATATATATATATTGTGTGTATAAACGTTTTACAAATTTTATCTGTTGTTTCGTTGACTAAAGTATTAACTATTTCGTATAAAAATGTTCAAATAAATTCGTCATTTTGGTTATTTAGACACTAAAATTGTTGAGAAAAATATAAAATCGACAATTTCCCCATCTATATATAAAATAGCAACTTGTGTACAATTAATAGTATGCAATTAATTGTTAGGGTTAGTATGCCGTAAAAACCAAACCAAACCAAAGATTTCTAATTATCAAACACATACTGTAGATACCGTCTTGGAAGGATAAATCGGCGTACCGTGTTCGAGTCTTGTCATATGCATAATGTTGCACTTTCCTGCGAAAGCAGTGAGCGATTTCTAGCTAATATAAGCTAAAACAAACTAACAATGAACATTGTATTAATAGGACTCTTACCAGATGCTGGAGCAATATCTTGATTTATAGAGATGCCTTTTTTGTTGACACATTAATTACGATGCATTTGGATTAGCAAAACACGATTGTGTATTGCTGCTTTTATTTTTCAAGTATGTACAGGAAGTCAGCCCGGGCGGAAGTTACCGGTGTCCTGTCCGCGAGTTCCGATCTTATTATAGCACATAGAATCCCTTTCACTAGGGATGTTTGCCATTGATTGTATGATGATTTTTTATGTGGGTTTCTCATCTTATTCATTCTAATATCAGAGGCACGTTTGTCAGTCTTTCGTTTACTATGATTATTCGTGTGTCCGCTAACCACTTCTAGACCATTAGACATATGAACGTGAAATTGTGCAGAAAAATTCTCTTATCTATACAGGTTTAAGCATGGATGGGATTCCAATTTTGGTTCTAATTTAAATGCGCTTTAAAACACGAATAAATGGCACATAATTATACAGATTCTTTAAGTAAAAAGGGTTTTTTTCGTGGTCCTGTCAGCCGACTTCCTCCGAATTAGTAAATTTTTAGGGAATATCAAATGCACAAACGGTCCCTAGTCGCATGTGTATCATGCTCACGCTAGATTTTTAACGACGTTAGTCTTTGCAGTTTCTTTTTTGTATAGAAGTATAACCGTTCTTTCACATAGACTGCCTAGTATTCCCAAATGGTCACCCATCTGGTATTGATCAGGCTAAACGTCGCTTAAGCTCGGTGATCTAACGAGCACCGATGTATCAACTTGATTAATGAAGTCATCTCCAGAAAATTAAGCATTTATCTAAAATCATAACTTCAGCCGTGTAAGCTCTAGAATTGCACATCATTGAATTTTTATTTAAAAAAAAAAACATGGATCCACACTTATTTTACACGGAGGAAAGATCTATTTACAAATTGGCCGTAGAAATGACCATTGGATATTTGTAAGAGTAGCTTTTTACAGATCATGCAAACATCTTTCCACGTGTGTCCGAAGCATTTTATTTACTTTATGTATTTTAGGCTCTAGGCCACAAATCTTGGTGTATTAGATAGAAGACAGATCAATTTATTTTGTCGACGTTGTCAATTGAGATAATATCATCGGATCAATAAACGGATCTCCCTTTCATCAAATGTTACTGATTTCAAATTTTGATACTTTATGTTGACAGGTAGACAATTGTGGAGCAATCGTGACAAAATAATTGGAAACTATGATTATGAATGGACACCAAATGTTCAGGATAATTGATTCATTCATACTTTTATTGCGTTTGTCTGACCGTTGGATACTTATAGGTTACAAAACGACTCGACATAATCGCTCCAAATTTGACATGAGATATCTTTGAGATATTGGGTATATCAGAGGAGGGTGGGGTAAATCCTGCTAATACTAATACTGCTACTATTAAAAACAATACACATTTTTAGGCTCGAAAAACAATTGGACATAATTGTTGACACAAAGAACCCTTAAAATGTCAAATGTCAAATCAGTATTCTTCTTCGTCTACTACTACTACTACTACTACTACTACTACTACTACTACTACTACTACTACTACTACGAGAGAGAGAGAGAGAGAGAGAGAGAGAGAGAGAGAGAGAGAGAGAGAGAGAGAGAGAGAGATTGATTTCAAAATATTAGACCGAATTTCACAAAAGAGCCATTGGGATGCCGGGCGTGTTATTGGAGTAAAGTTTACATCCATGTTACTACTACGTTTTACTAACGAGGATGAGGGTTAATGAGATAGATGCATTGTCAGTTGAAAAACTGGTATGGTTTTGTGCCCTAGATTAAGACTTCGGGTAATGGACAAAACTGCATGTTATGAATTGTTATGCTACCTTACCTATACGGACTACTTGAACTCTTCCACTCATTATAAATACTAGAAGTACCTGCTTCTCGGAGTAAGATCAACCCCAGCCCGTTCAGTCTCTCGTTAACTTCGGTTGATTGAGGACTTCGGGATGGGGTAGGGTAATACCAGTCGAGGATTCGTTCTCGACAATCAGTCCGGCAGGAACTGGGCCATTTCGGTGGCCTTTTATCTGCCGGGCTGAGGTATAATATCCTGGGTTTTCCTAGGAGGTGCACCCTCCCAGGCCTTGCCTTCCCTCTTTGGGGAGGAGTAAGTTTATTGCTTGCTGCCTGAGGCGCCCTTACCGGGGAATGCCGACGGGGTTGTCCAGGCTATTTTTGATAGGCCAGAGTGCTCCTTCTTTAGGGGCGCTGGCTTGATCTCCCCACTTTCCGACCTTGTGTCACATATTCCTACGTGGGAGGGAATTAAATACCAAGATCAACCCCAGCCCGTTCAGTCTCTCGTTAACTTCGGTTGATTGAGGACTTCGGGATGGGGTAGGGTAATACCAGTCGAGGATTCGTTCTCGACAATCAGTCCGGCAGGAACTGGGCCATTTCGGTGGCCTTTTATCTGCCGGGCTGAGGTATAATGTCCTGGGTTTTCCTAGGAGGTGCACCCTCCCAGGCCTTGCCTTCCCTCTTTGGGGAGGAGTAAGTTTATTGCTTGCTGCCTGAGGCGCCCTTACCGGGGAATGCCGACGGGGTTGTCCAGGCTATTTTTGATAGGCCAGAGTGCTCCTTCTTTAGGGGCGCTGGCTTGATCTCCCCACTTTCCGACCTTGTGTCACATATTCCTACGTGGGAGGGAATTAAATACCAAGATCAACCCCAGCCCGTTCAGTCTCTCGTTAACTTCGGTTGATTGAGGACTTCGGGATGGGGTAGGGTGATACCAGTCGAGGATTCGTTCTCGACAATCAGTCCGGCAGGAACTGGGCCATTTAGTTGGCCTTTTATCTGCCGGGCTGAGGTATATTGTCCTGGGTTTTCCTAGGAGGTGCACCCTCCCAGGCCTTGCCTTCCCTCTTTGGGGAGGGGTAAGTTTATTGCTTGCTGCCTGAGGCGCCCTTACCGGGGAATGCCGACGGGGTTGTCCAGGCTATTTTTGATAGGCCAGAATGCTCCTTCTTTAGGGGCACTGGCTGGCTTGATCTCCCCACTTTCCGACCTTGTGTCACATATTGCTTTGTGGGAAGCGATTAAATACCAAGATCAACCCCAGCCCGTTCAGTCTCTCGTTAACTTCGGTTGATTGAGGACTTCGGGATGGGGTAGGGTGATACCAGTCGAGGATTCGTTCTCGACAATCAGTCCGGCAGGAACTGGGCCATTTAGTTGGCCTTTTATCTGCCGGGCTGAGGTATATTGTCCTGGGTTTTCCTAGGAGGTGCACCCTCCCAGGCCTTGCCTTCCCTCTTTGGGGAGGGGTAAGTTTATTGCTTGCTGCCTGAGGCGCCCTTACCGGGGAATGCCGACGGGGTTGTCCAGGCTATTTTTGATAGGCCAGAATGCTCCTTCTTTAGGGGCACTGGCTGGCTTGATCTCCCCACTTTCCGACCTTGTGTCACATATTCCTACGTGGGAGGGAATTAAATACCAAGATCAACCCCAGCCCGATCAGTCTCTCATTAACTTCGGTTGATTGAGGACTTCGGAATGGGGTAGGGTAATACCAGTCGAGGATTCGTTCTCGACAATCAGTCGGCAGGAACTGGGCCAATTCGGTGGCCTTTTATCTGCCGGGCTGAGGTATATTGTCCTGGGTTTTCCTAGGAGGTGCACCCTCCCAGGCCTTGCCTTCCCTCTTTGAGGAGGAGTAAGTTTATTGCTTACTGCCTGAGGCGGTCTGACCGGGGAATACCGACGGGGTTGCCCAGGCTATTTTTGTTAGGCCAGAGTGCTCCTTCTTTAGGGGCGCTAGCTTGACTCTATCCCCACTTTCTGACCTTGTGTCACATATTCCTGCTGTGTGAAGGAATTAAATACCTAGATCAACCCCAGCCCAACGAGAACTGGGCCATTTCGGTGGCCTTTTATCTGACGGGCTGAGGCATTAGTTCTGAGTAATCCTAGAAGATCCACCCTCCCAGACCTTGCCTCCCCTCTTTGGGGTGGAGAATGTTCATTGATTACTGCCTGAGACGCCCCGACCGAAGAATGCCGACAGGGTTGTCCAGACCATTTTTTAGAGGCCAAAGTGGTCCTTCTTTAGGGGCGCGGGCTTGACTCTCCCCACCTTCCGGCCTTGTGCCACATTTTCCTGCGGTGGGAAGGAATTAAATACCTGGAACCACACCAGTCTACAATTACGTACAACCACTCTTCAATAGACTTGGTTTCTCTAAACTCCGAGTTTGTGTTTTCCTCCCAGCCCCTTTACTGACCCACAACATGAATGAAAGAGATAAAAACATGGTTAACGAACAAGATATATTCAGAAATTAAAAAATAATTGAAATATATTTGGTGAGAGAGAATTGTTCATGGCTGTTAATGTTCTTTTGTAGAAAGTTCGAAGTTGAAAAGAGGCTCGAGTATTAGAAGTATATAGTTTTTGTTTAGAGTTCACTTTGTGTGTGTTTACCTTTTTGTCGGCTGTAATTGTAGAGAGAGAAGCAGTAGTCGTTAAAGTCCCTTAGACGTAGATAGCGATTATTTGGTGCGTTCTTCCTTTGTTGGACGCATTGTTGTTGTTGTTGTTGTTGTAGTTTTCGTCATCTCCACGGAGATTGGTTATCGAGTGGCTGTTTATATTGGAACCATCTGACTCTCAGAGGCTCCAAGACAACCCCTTGAAAACGCGCGAGAATCCTTCTCATTGGTTAAGAATTCTCGAGTTACAACCTACATGTTGGCCGATGCGTTTTGTTTATTTCTGGTCGCCACACTGCGATTGTGCGGACATCGGACAGAGCAACTGATTTAAGTGCGTCCCATTTCCACTCAGCACAGAAAGAGGAAGAAGTAAAAATGAAAGAAGTACACCGAACGAAATAAGATAGAAAGGGGGTAGTTACACAAGTATCTTTTTCACGTTCGCTCGTCTTTCGTACATATTTACTAATACACTAAGGGTTTAACAGTTTTGTCCAATGTCCAGCATGTCTTGCACGAAGTATCTTACCTTGAACACGGTCTTGTATAATAGCTTCCCTAGTAGGGAGGTAAATTAATACCAGGAATTCGAAATGGGGAGAGACGAGTGAGATTAAGCTTTTTTTTTACCTTGTATCATAATTGTGTTATACACGTTCTCAATAATTTCCGTTCAAATTTTAATTTGATAGTAAGTAGAAATGTCTAATGAAAATAAATAATATTTCGTACGAGCTGTCCCTACGCTGTGCTGCCTGGGATTCGTTTTACTTTCATCTTTGTCTCTCTTTTTTTCTTTTAACTATGACGTGTTTTTATTTACTTTGCGCAGGGAGTCCATTGTGAAGCAAGGGTTGCGCAATCGTCAATCACACATCTCTTGAAACCAGCATTGCTTGAATCCAGTAGAAAGAAGAAGTATAGGACGACTGGAAACAACGCCGGAATAAGCAGAGAACCTCTCTCAGATATAGTACCTGGTTTTCCCAAAATGATCACCCATTTAGTGCTGGCCAAGCTGAACATCGCTTAACTTCGAAGATCTAATGGGAACCGGGGTGTCAACGTGATTATACCGTATATGTGTTAATAATATTGTTCAGCTTTTGTTTAGGAAAAAGTCCATATGGACGTAGCAATCAATCACGCCCCTGCACTCAAATTTCAACCTCAAGGGAGTAATATCGACAAAGTCTGGACCTAAAATATGCATAGTGCGCTATAAAAATCGCTATTTGTGTTCACGTTATGATTATTGGACGGTGGTTGTTGGTTGTTTATACGCACCATAGCGTACGGCTCGAATTGTTTAGGAACTTAATGCCATTAAGATCCTCTCTTCATATGTGAACGATCACATATATTGCATTTCAGCTAAACGGAAATGTTTGTATTTTTGTAATGAATTAAGAAAACGGAACAGAATATTATCAACGCTTGTGGCTAAAATTTAAAAGAAAAGGCGGATATGCCAACACAATACAATCAAATAAATTCATATATCATGTAAAGTATTTAACAATAGTCGAGAGAGATCCGAAGGTTCTTTTTTCATTAGCTACCACACCGAGATGTAGGGGAGAGCGTCACTCCTTTCCCAGGATTACCCCACTTACCCTGGATTCTCACTGTGTTTAGCAAAGATGTATCAAGTACCATTTTTAGGTATGACTCGCCCGGGGATTGAACCCTGGTCTCCCGGCCCATTAGCGAACACTTTTACTATCATGCCAAATGGGCCGGTAAATCACGTAATGCTATTTAATATTTCGTATTTATTATTCGAAAGTCACTCGCCGACTTCAGACTGGGATCAAAGTGTAGTATCTGTTCTGTCCTCGATTGGTGAGAGAGATCCTTCTAGACTTAGGTAATTTCTAATTTTGTCCCAACCCAGAGTCACCTTATTGGGGAAACTGGATTCTCCAACAATTTGAAACCGACCTTATGTCTAATTCTGCCGTCATGACGGCCCAAATAAATAAGGACACTATCACTCTTCTCTGTATGTTTTCAACTTGTTAATATTGAAAAGTAGCAATAACGCATTTCTGACGAAGTCGTTCGAATAATAAAGACGATATGTTAAATATCTTGATCAGATTTTATTATATTGATTATATTGTGTTGGTACATCCGCTTCTTTCATTTTATCTTCTGCATTTTTTCGGATTTTATCACAAACTGTTTTTCTTCATATTAATTAACCTGAAGAATCCCTTCGATAGAATGAAACACAAACGTCTCTGTGTAGCTCACTGCGCTTTACTCATATACTGAGTACTGATAAAGCAAATACTTACAAAAATATATACGTAATATATTATATTACACTATAAGTGTGTGTGTGTGTGTGTGTGTATATATATATATATATATATATATATATATATATATATATATATATATATATATATTAGTCAGGTTCATATTATATTCCAATAACCATATTTTTATTTTATTATTTTTATTTTTTGACATTTCCAAAAAACATGACATTTCTGTGAGATATATTTTTTACGGTTCGTTTCATTTGTCTTGTGTCATTCTTTTAAAGCATCTTTTAAGAATTTTACTATAAAATATAAGCATACGCCTAAAAGAACATAGGATGCAGAATACAATAATAAAATAAAAATCAAGACAGATTTTTTTATAATTGTATTCTGCATCTTCTGTGCTTTTAGGCGTATGCCTATATTTTATGCTATATATATATTTATATGACTGTTTGATTAAACAACAGTTTAAGTCATGTTCGTTTCTTTTTTGATCCATCTTTTCCAGATCTAATGTTCTGTTCAAGTGTGAACAGAAACTCGTCAAAACTCCCATGAGTCTTCATCAGGCACGTGGGGAGTTACGCAAATTAAAATTGATGAACTTATTAAAAAAAAGTCGATTAAAACAATTTTTATTCTTTCTTAAAAGTGTTTTAGTATACCCCCACCCCCCCTCATATCGAGCTTGGTTGATGGTAGGTTTGTTTGCTCGGATGAGAAAGGCTTCGATTATGGTGAAGCGCAGGTTGTAATTTGAGAGAGCGAGGATGACAGTGTTTTTTAATAATATGTTTCTGAAATCATTTTGGGGGTGTACTGTTCTACTAGATGTTGATAAATGTAGCTATGGGGGGGGGGGACGAGAGGTGACATGTAAGGCGGCGAGAAATACTAGTTCTAGTCATACCGATATATGTGTTGTTTTCGGAGACACATTCTTCCATTGGGCATTTGAATACATACACAGCATCACTAGTTTTCAGTAAACTGTTATCTAACGTCTTGTTATTTTTTTAATTAATAAATAGTGAAACGGAGCTAATGTTTTTTGTCAGCAGGGAAATATGTTTATGTATGATATTTTTCATTATTTTTTCATCTACTTCATAATTAGGGTGTATCTGGTTGCAGTAATATAGATTGATATTTTTTAAATTTTTTATTTGTTTAACTTTTTCTTCTTCTTCTTCTTCTTCTTCTTCTTCTTCTTCTTCTTCTTCTTCTTATTATTATTATTATTATTATTATTATTATTATTATTTGTACTCACTAGGAGTTCTCACACAGATCATCGTCAATGATTGCTCGCCGACAATTTATTCGAGCAGTGATATTTCATGGAGTCTGAGTGACAACAAGCCTCCCCAAATTTCCAGTATTCTTCACCTCTTTTCGATAACGATGCGGTATCGCAACAGCCTCTAATCATTGATTTCTCGCTGGTAACGACCATTGTCTTCTCTGGGATTTGGGTGACAATAAGCCTCCCCAAGGTCCCAGCATTCTCCGCACTTTTCCAGTAGAGGTCTGGTTTTTGCTGTCCCTCCTCGGTCTTCTCATCCTCCTCGACCCTCTACAAATAAATTATTATTATTAGTAGTAGTAGTAGTAGTACTAGTAGTAGTAGTATTAGTATTAGTAGTAGTGTTTTTTTGCTGATCGACGATGTGGTTTAGGAAGTTATTATTAATTAGTTTATGTTTAATGGCAGCAAGTGCAGTATAAAATATGTGATTGGTAGATGAGTTTCGTTTGGCTCAGTAGACACGATTTTTCACTACGGCTATTTTATATCTAAAAGGGCATTCACTTTTACAGTTAAGCAAGCTTGAACCTTTGCTTATAATTTTGTCGGATAAATTCATCACATACCCGTACAAAAAGGGGGCTATAAAATTGGTGCCAAAAATGTCCTGTTCAGGCAATTCATTTATCCGTCTTAGACGGCTTTTCTAGTAATATACTAAAAGCAATGCCAATTATAAAACAAGAACTAATTAGAACATGATCTTCGTCGTAAACACTGACACCTGATCTTAGGACCAAACAACATTAAGGCATAGAAGTATCTCTTTTTAAACTATTATGAACTTTTATACATGAAATAAATTAAAAAATAAAATTATTTAACAAACACTGGATGTTTCATACTACAATTTGTAGATTTACTTAACAATTTTAAGTAAAAATTAAACTTCACTAAAAATACATCTCATTTTTGTTACCGATAGACAAAAGTTGTTATCATATAATTTATCATGGGTGACCATTAATCAAGGCTAAAATCAACTCGAGAATGAGGGTAAATGGAGTGAAAAAAATCTGATGACGTATGAGAACAAGTCTTTATTGCCATTAGATTTGAAGACGACTGTGTTGTAGCCTTCAGACAAACAATCTTGTGGCAACGTGTTTCACAGATGGCAAGTTTATCTTGAAGATTTTCAAACTTGCCCGATAATGACTGAGGGACATTTCCAAGCTGTATTTGAAATTTCTGGAACATTTAAGGAACACCCCGTAAACACTTTCTTCGGCTGATGATATCACTCTCTATTCTGATGATACAACTCCCTATTCTGATGATGCCACTCTCTATTCTGATGATACCACTCTCTATTCTGATGATATCACTCTCTAATCAGATTATATCACTCTCTATTCTGATGATACCACTCTCTATTCCGATAATATCACTCTCTATTCCGATAATACCACTCTCTATTCTGACGATACCACTCTCTATTCCGATGATACCACTCTCTATACTGATGATATAACTCTCTATTCTGATGATATCACTCTCTATTCCGATAATACCACTCTCTATTCTGATGATACAACTTTCTATTCTGATGATATCACTCTTTATTCTGATGATACCGCTCTCTATTCTGATAGTACTGTACTCTATTCTGATGATACAACTCTCTATTCTGATGATATCACTCTCTATTCCGATAATACCACTCTCTATTCTGATGATACAACTCTCTATTCTGATGATATCACTCTCTATTCTGATGATACAACTCTCTATTCTGATGATATCACTCTCTATTCTGATGATACAACTCTCTATTCTGATGATATCACTCTCTATTCCGATAATACCACTCTCTATTCCGATGATACCACTCTCTATTCTGATGATACAACTCTCTATTCTGATGATATAACTCTCTAGTCTGATGATATCACTCTCAATTCTGATGATACCACATTCTATTCTGATGATATCACTCTCTATACTGATGATATCACTCTTTATTCTGATGATACAACTCTCTATTCTGATGATACCACTCTCTATTCTGATGATACTACTCTCTATTCTGATGATACTATTCTCTATTCTGAAGATACAAGTCTCTATTCTGATGATATCACTCTCTATTCTGATGATATCACTCTATTCTGATGATAGCACTCTTTATTCTGAGGATATCACTCTCTATTCTGATGATACCACTCTCTATTCTGATGATATAACTTTCCATTCTGATGATATCACTCTCTAATCTGATGATACCACTCTCTATTGCGATGATATCACTCTCTATTCTGATCATACCACTCTCTATTCTGATGATACCACTCTCTATTGCGATGATATCACTCTCTATTCTGATGATACCACTTCTTATTCTGATTATGCCACTCAGTATTCTAATGATACCAGATTCTATTCTGATGATACCACTCTCTATTCTGATGATATCACTCTCTATTCTCATGATACCACTCTCTATTCTGATGATATCACTCTCTATTCTCATGATACCACTCTCTATTCTGATGATACCACTCTTTATTCTGATGATGCCACTCTCTATTCTGATGATATAACTCTTTATTCTGATGATATCACTCTCTATTCCGATGATAATACTCTCTATTCTGATATCACTCTCTATTCTTATGATATCACTCTCTATTCTCATGATACCACTCTCTATTCTGAAAATATCACTCTCTATTCTGATGATACCACTCTCTATTCCGATGATATCACTTTTTATTCTAGTGATACCACTCTCTATTCTGATGATATCACTCTCTATTCTGATGATACCACTCTCTGTATTCTGATGATACAACTCTCTATTCTAAGGATACCGCTCTCTATTCTGATAGTAACGCTCTCTATTATGATGATATCCCTCTCTAATCAGATGATATCACTCTCTATTCTGATGATATCACTCTCTATGCTGATGATATCAGTCTTTATTCCGATGATACCACTGTCTATTCTGATGATACCACCACTCTCTATTCCGATGATACCACTCTTTATTCTGATGACACCACTCTCTATTCATATGGTACCGCCCTCTATTCTGATGATATCATTCTTTATTTTTATGATATCTTACTCTATTCTGATGATATAACTCTCTATTCTGATGATACCACACTCTATTCTGATGATATCACTCTCTAATCAGATTATATCACTCTCTATTCTAATGATACCACTCTTTATTTCGATGATATCACTCTCTATGCTGATGATATCACTCTCTATGCTGATTATATCACTCTCTATTCTAATGATACCACTCTCTATTCTGATGATACCCCTCTCTATTCCGATGATACCACTCTCTATTCCGATGATACAACTCTCTATTCTGATGATATAACTCTCTAGTCTGATGATATCACTCTCTATTCTGATGATACCACTCTCTATTCTGATGATATCACTCTCTATACTGATGATACCACTCTTTATTCTGATGATACAACTCTCTATTCTGATGATATCATTCTCTATCATGATGATACCCCTCTCTATTCCGATGATACCACTCTCTATTCTGATGATACAACTCTCTATTCTGATGATATAACTCTCTAGTCTGATGATATCACTCTCTATTCTGATGATATCACTCTCTATACTGATGATACTACTCTTTATTCTGATGATACAACTCTCTATTCTGATGATACCACTCTCTATTCTGATGATACTACTCTCTATTCTGATGATACTATTCTCTATTCTGATGATACCACTCTCTATTCTGATGATATCACTGTATTCTGATGATACCACTCTTTATACTGATGATGCCACTCTCTATTCTGATGATATCACTTTCTATTCTGATGATATCACTCTCTCTTCTGATGATACCACTCTCTATTGCGATGATATCACTCTCTAATCTGATGATACAACTCTATATTGCGATGATATCACTCTCTATTCTGATGATACACCTCTCTATTCATATGGTACCGCTCTCTATTCTGATGATATCACTCTTTATTCTTATGATATCTTTCTCTATTCTGATGATACCACACTCTATTCTGATGATATCACTCTCTAATCAGATTATATCACTCTCTATTCTGATGATACCACTCTGTATTTCGATGATATCACTCTCTATGCTGATGATATTACTCTCTATTCTGATGATATCACTCTCTATTCTAATGATACCACTCTCAATTCTGATGATACCACCACTCTCTATTCTGATGATACCACTCTCAATTCTAATGATACCACCACTCTCTTTTCTGATGATACCACTTTCTATTCTGATGACATCAGTCTCTATTCTGATGATACGACTCTCTATTCCGATGATACGACTCTCTATTCTGATGATATCACTCTCTATTCTGCTAGTATCACTCTCTATTCTGATGATATCGCTCTGTATTATGATGATATCACTCTTTATTCCGATGATATCACTCTCTATTCTGATGATACAACTCTCTATTCTGGTGATATCACTCGCTATTCTGATGATATCACTCTCTATTCCGATAATACCACTCTCAATTCTGATGATACTACTCTCTTTTCTGATGATACCAGTCTTTATTCTGATGATACCCCTCTCTATTCCGATGATACCACTCTCTATTCTGATATCACTCTATATTATTATGATACTACTCTCTTTTCTGATGATACCACTCTCTATTCTGATGATATCGCTCTCTATTCTGATGATACCACTCTCTATTCTGATAGTACCACTCTCTATTCCGATGATACCACTCTCTATTCTGATATCACTTTCTATTCTGATGATACCACTCTCTATTCTGATGATACCACTCTCTATTCCGATGATACTACTCTCTATTCCGATGATATCACTCTCTATTCTGATGATCCCATTCTCTATTCTGATGATACCACTCTCTATTCTGATGATATCACTCTCTATCTGATGATACTACTCTCTATTCTGATGATACTACTCTCTATTCTGATGATACTACTCTTTATTCTGATTATACTACTCTCTATTCTGGTGTTGCTTATCGCCTATTTCCGTCGGATTAGTCGACATATGTAGCTGATCTAAAAGTTGACTTGAGTTTTGTTGTGGATTGGGGTACGAAATGGGTTGTTTTATTTAATCCAGTTAAGACTCAGCTCGTGTCTTGCAATCGTAGGAGAAATTGAATCTTTCTCGTACTTCATACATTAGATCCATAACTCCTTCTGCTTCTCGTAAAGTCGGTCGTTTCTATAGCTCAAAACATTTTCTCATACGTAAGGCTATTCTTTATCTCCACAAATCTACTATAAGACCATATATAGAGTACTCTTATCATATTTGGGCTGGTAAATCTCTGTCTAATTTGAGGGTTCTTGATAAGGTGCAGAAAAGTATCTGTAATTTTGATTGCCCCCCTTTTTTTCTCTACACCCTCTGTCTCAGTCTTTTCTATAAATATGGCGTGTGTTCTTCAGAATTATGAGATCTACTCCCTGTTTCTTTTGTTCCAGCTCGTTTGACTCGTTGGTCTAGTGGTCTCCATCAATTCGCCGTTTTAATACCTATTTGTAATACAGCTTTCTTATTCCAGTAGCTTCTTTCCAATAACTGCAGGTTTTCTTCCTACCTATAGCGTTGGTCTTTTCAAGATTAAGGCTAATGTCTTTGCGTTAATCATATTTCGTTCTTGTTAGCTCCTTACATCAAGTGGCTTCATGTCTTGTCTGGAGCGATTTCCATAAAAAGATCTGAGAGTAATTATCGTTTAGTTATGGTGCTGCTCTTGTCGTGAGTGAAGACGAATAATTGTATTTAGTTTGGCCGTCAGTTTAACGGTAAATACGTCATTTTGGGTTATTTAATGTCGAAACACAATACTAACTATAAATAATACATTCGTATATATGTAGGTTAGCAATTTGAATGTTATTTATTGCGATTCACATCTTACTATATTATCTATACTAGCAAAAATATGCTCCCTCCGGTCGCATATTTTTGCTAGTCTGCCTCGTCAGAAATGAATGCTCACCCGTAAACCGATGGAGCCCCAGTCATATTTCTTGGGTGGTTAGACATTGATAATAAAAACAGTTTGTAAATGAAAGCTTTACGGCGTAAAAGGTCAAGCCGAAATCCTAAACACACTTAAGATCGTTAAAAAATGATAATATTGGAAGTTTTTCAAATCGGAGAAAAGGTGTGCCTAAAATAAAACAGTAAAAAAATCAAATACAGCGAAAACGATTAGTTATTTAAATGCTCTCGAGGAAAAGTTTACCTAAATTAAATTCATTAGAATGTGTGTGTTTTTCTAAATAGTAATTTTTAAATCAATTTTTATTTTAATTAAACAATTTGATTCAATAAATTTGATAAAATCAACAATTTAAAAATCTAAATACAGCGAACAGTATTTTTCAAATCGGAAGAAAAGGTGTACCTTAAATAAAACATTAAGAAAATCGGTACTCTTTTACTGTAGGACCCGCGTTAACTTTGACCATGATCCTAACCCTAACTCTAACCCCTAACCCTAACCCCCACTTTGACCCTGACCCTAACCCTAACGACGGGGTCAACGTTAGCGCGGGTCCTACAGTAAAAAAGCCCCAAAAAATCCAATAAAGTTAACACGATTAGTTATTTAAATGCTATCGGAAAGGATGTTTACCTAAATTAAATTCATCAGAATGTGTGTGTGTGTGTTTGTTAAATAACCTTTTTTTAATTAAACAATTTTATTCTAAAATTAGTTGTATAGTTTTCCAGTACAATGTGTTAATTTTTTTGTTGACAGAAAAGAAAAAAAATCACATCTTTTATTTTAATAAATAAAACACGGAATGATAAAAACAGTTTGTAAATAAAAGCTTTACAGCGTATACGGTAAAATCGAAATAATAAACACAGTTAAGGTCGTGAAAAAATGATAGTATTGGAAGTTTTTCAAATCGGAAAATAAAAGTATTAAAAAATCAAATACAGTAAAAACGAAGAGTTTTTTAAATGCTCTCGGAAAAAAAGTTACCTAAACTAAATTCATTATAATGTGGGTGTGTGTCTTTTTAATAGTACATTTTAAATCAATTATTATTTTAATTAAACAATTTATTCAATAAATTTGTGTTTTAAAACATAATGCCTAATAAGATTAAGAAAATAAACAAACTCAGAACGTTTTAATAAAAAAAATCAGAGTTAAAGTAACACGGTAAATGCCAGCGTTTTGTTTACATTTGAAATAACGCGCCCGTCTTGCGCCCATACTGAATGATCAGAGGGAGGTAACCTGTTCAATCAGTTTCGCAGTAGGTAGATTAACTGCGTAACTCATATATATATATATACATATATATATATATATATATATATATATATATATATATATATATATATATATATATAATAAAAGAAATAATTATAATTTATAAGTAAGGTTATTAGCGAGCAAAATGGCGTAAATATATGTGAAAATCTGAAGAAAACAATCATGAGTGTATATTTGCGAATACTAATTTATTAGAAGTTTAAAAGCAATTAATTATGTGAATTGAGAAATGCGCATAGTGTTTATGGCAGTTTTTGTAGTAGTATATAAAGAAGCTGGCGGACTAATTAAATAGTAATATTACTCTGATGGAGTTTCGGCTTCAGACAGACAGACAGACAGATACCTAATCTCCATTATTAATAGATATATTATGAATGTGTTAGAGGGTGTGAGGAAACGCGAATGACGTGAACAAATGGCGAACGATAAGAGTGTATCAAATAACGAGGTGATGACAGAGCCGTAAATGCGCGATCAATGAAGAAAACGCATTGATGAGATCTGATTGACACGTATGCGGAATAGCGTATGTGTGCGGAAAAAATAATTGTGTTAATTTCTACCACACGAGTCGAGCCGGTTTTGTTAGGCGTGCCGAGTCGCAAACCAAAGGTGCACGACACGAGAAGTAAGGAGAGGAATCACATGGTGTAAATATGTAAGAGAGAGAGAGAGAGAGAGAGAGAGAGAGAGAGAGAGAGAGAGAGAGAGAGATTAGGATCTCGCAAGAGTTTCATAAATATTTTGAAATTTCAACATGTATTCATAAATATTTGGAAATTCCAACTATTTATGTAACTCTACTGTGATGTCATAATAGACCCTCTCTCTTGCCCGCCCCTCTATCTTTCTTTCCCCTACCTCTTCCCTTCTTTCCACTCTTTCTTTTAAGTATTTACGTCATCCTCTCTCTTGTTATTCGCCCTTTATTTACGTTATTCGCACTTCGTCATATCATCAAAAACATTCATTTACATATAAGAATGTGCACGGTGACAAGAAAGATAGCAACAACAATAGAGGTCTAGTGGATAGATAGATAGGTAGACGGAAATGGAAGATAGATAGATAAATAGACAGAAATGGGAGATAGATAGATAGATAGATAGATAGATAGACGGAAATGGAAGATAGATAGATAGATAGATAGATAAATGATAGATAGATAGATAGACATAGATAGATAGATAGATAGACGGAAATGGAAGATAGATAGATAGATAGACGGAAATGGAAGATAGATAGATAGATAGATAGACGGAAATGGAAGATAGATAGATAGATAGATAGATAGATAAATGATAGATAGATAGATAGATAGACATAGATAGATAGATAGATAGATAGACGGAAATGGAAGATAGATAGATAGATAGACGGAAATGGAAGATAGATAGATAGACGGAAATGGAAGATAGATAGATAGATAGATAGACGGAAATGGAAGATAGATAGATAGATAGATAGATAGATAGATAGACGGAAATGGAAGATAGATAGATAGATAGACGGAAATGGAAGATAGATAGATAGATAGACGGAAATGGAAGATAGATAGATAAATGATAGATAGATAAATGATAGATAGATAGATAGATAGACGGAAATGGAAGATAGATAGATAGATAGATAGACGGAAATGGAAGATAGATAGATAGATAGATAGACGGAAATGGAAGATAGATAGATAGATAGATAGATAGACGGAAATGGAAGATAGATAGATAAATAGACGGAAATGGAAGATAGATAGAGTAATTAAGAGAAGGGGAAGATAGAGAGAGAGAGAGATTAGAGATTTGTGCTGTTGAAGAGTAAACAATTGAGATTTTACAAGATTTATTAACAAATTTTAATATCATTTATTAGTCCCCGATTTATAAAATCGGGAGACCTATGCTTTGAGGCATTTCCGTCCGTCCGTGTGTCCGTCCGTCCGGATTTTTTTCCGCAACCATCCATTGAATTTCTCTGAAATTTTGCATGAAGTTGTAACTTTTGTCAGGTTAGAAAGTTACATTCTCCGACTTTTGAAAAAAATCTAGTTAGCCTCCCAGGGGGTCAAAAAACCCGAAATAGCAAAAAAATGACATTTTTTGCCCCATAACTTTTCATCCATCCATTCAATTTCTCTTAAACTTGACCAAAATGTGGAGGCAATTGTTCCTAATAGAAATTAAGTATCGCTGACCTTGGCTCGCGCCCCCAGGGGGTCAAACGCCCCCTAAAATGGCAAAAAATGACCCTTTCCTCCCATAACGTTTGATCCATACATTCAATTTTTCTTAAACTTGGCCAAAATGTAGAGGCAATTGTTCTGGATATAAAATGAGCATCCTTGACCGCAGAAAAATTCTGGTTCGCGCCCCCAGGGGGTCAAAGTGGGGTCAAAAATTCCCCAAATTTCCCAAATTGATTGCATTTTACACTCGGCACATCGAGTCACATACAAAGGGGGGCCACGCATGCGCGGCTTGTTTAATCTGTACATTAATAGTTTTATTAGTTTTCCTTCGGTTTGCTATGAAAAGACATACAATTTAATGACTGAATATGCGAAGAAATAGTAAAATATTTAGGTCATAATTATGTTACATCGTAACATTGCTGACGTTTTCGAACTACAGGAGCACAAAAGTGCAATTATGTGCCTTTGTGAACACGTACCTTTGTGGCGGCGGAAATGTACTCTTTGAGACACAAAATGTAAGTGCTGAATATCGTTTGTGCGCACATGGATTCACGCATACATCCGCCTGAATTAATAAAAACAGATAAATATATTTATGAAGCTAGATTTTTTCTCAATCACCAGTTGAGCAAGAAATCCAGAACAGAACTAGCATCTATATTACGCTTTGCTTCCCTCGCTCTCGGTTGGGTTTGGGAAAGCAAACTTCATTTCTCAACTCACGCACACACAATGGCACGCATACACACTTTGACAAAGAGGCGACACACGCAATGTCTTATCCTCTCTCGCAGATACACACTAAAAACTAACGTATAAACACATTCATTTTAACACTTAACATTTCTCACATTGAACTTTCTGCTATGAAAACTGTACGTATAAAATGAACATTAACTTTTACAAATAACTTTCAATCAAATGTAATTTTTGTAATTGACTGGTGTAATTTTGATTAAAACTTTTCTGACTTATGGATAATTTACAGCTCTTAAATTATCGACTCAGGCTTCCTTAACGAATCTACATTGTTCTGCAAGGTTTCTCAAACTATGAACACACATAATTTGTTTTTCTATCTATGTAAACTTCCACTTTTAAATATATTTAAGATATCTCATTTTTGAACCCGTGGTGTTCGTTCTAATTAATCTGTGTTGTGTTCTATATCATCTTACCCCGCTCCCCCAAACCTTCTCCTTTGCGCAAACGTTGAACCACACCACACATTTGCACAAAGTCTCCTGACTATGTTCCTAAATCGACCCAAACTGCGCTGCATTTAAGAAATAGAAAAATAAATTATTACTAAAATATACGAACACTTTGGGTCGGTTTTAGCAACAAAAAGGATTAAATACGTTTTGAAACGGTATAAATTAGCCTTGCTTGTTTTTACACATACGGTCTGCCATATTTGTGTGTGGGGCTCATGAGCGCAGATACTACTGAAATAAGTGACGTAATTATGTAATATATTTCTCAATGTTTTCTCCTACTAACATTTTACATATAACTGATTGCTTAAATGATCTCTTTTTAATATATTTCAAGCTATCTATGCAGTTCAGTTGCAGAATTATTAAACTTAATATTTCTGAATATTTTTTATTTCTAGTTTTTTTGTCAAGAAAAACGTTTATTTGTCAGTAATTATCAGGAATAATGGACATACTTGTCAGGAAATGTCAGGACTTTTATGTCTCGAAATTTTAATATTGTTAAATCGGATTTTAAAGATGGCGCCCATTGACCCCTTTTTTATCTGAAAAAGAGGTTATTCATGCCCAATATCCAAGTTAAACACTTGTGTTAGCAAATTGTTTGAGGTTCAGCCACATTTTGACTGGACTATATATAGAATTAACCATTACAATCACTATTTACGCAGAATGATTAAACTTAATATTTCTGAATAAATTATATTTTCGAACTAAAATATCTGGCAAAAAATTTTAATTACGATTAATCTTTTATTCGTGAAAAAAAAAATTAGATCAATTTTTCAATTTTTTTTTGTTCAGTAAATGTTGACTTTTTAACAGTTTGATTTTAAATTAAATGATGCAACAAAATTATTGCTTATTTTTTATCCAAATTTTTTGTACTTTGTATTAAACTCCTACAAAATGAATCAAAATAGAAACAATGTTAATTAGTAGCATGAGAATCATATCTGTTTGAAAATGACAAAAATATTCGCTTGAGACGATACTTGTCCTTTTAATATTTATATTTTTCCCTTCGTTCTTTTTATATTTTTCCCGTCTTATATATATATATATATATATATATATATATATATATATATATATATATATATATATATATATATATATATATATATATATATATATATGTAAAGGAGTAAGGCTACCAACATTTGTAAAAAGTTTTTTCAACATTTATTTATTATTTTGTTATTTTATAATTTTCTATAACGCGTTTCAAGCGATGGTCCGCTATCATCAGATATGTAAATCCATTTAAAGAAATGTCTTTCGATTTGCAAGAGTGTTCTTTCATTTGCGGAATATATATATATATATATATATATATATATATATATATATCGAGCAATGTTGAAGTAAATACTGAAAATTGATACATAAAAAATTATATCTCCTTATAAAATTTTATGTGGATACATGAAATACTAATATATATATATATGAGATGGAAAATTTGGAATAGCAACAGGGAACAGCCATTAAAAGAATACTATGGCCGCAAATCCATTAAATACCCGAGCAAAATACAAGACATTGGTGAATTCGAAAAAGACCTCCTAGATATTATCCCGTCTCTGGTATTCCATAACCGAAACAGACATCAGAAACCTAAAACGTAGCAAGGATGCACTGGTCTTCTCGGACAAAACCTAACAATATATACAGAATGACACCAGAAAAGAAATCCCTGCTGACGAACAACACTATCTCCGAGAAATACCAACTAGCTAACCGAGGGACCTACCAAAATATCAACCGAGAAGTTACGGATCTGGCTACGAAATTGGGTATTGAATATAGGACCAACCTCTTAACTGAGAGGAAAGCCTTTATCACTTTGAAGGACCATAAGGAAAACTTTGCCAATAGACCAACTTGTAGACTAATAAACCCGGCAAAGAGCGAAATCGGCATGCCTAGCAAAATAATAATTAAAAATATTGTTAAAACAATTAAAGCTAATTCCATTCTCAGGCTCTGGGACAATACTAACACCGTTCTACACTGGTTCAAAGACATCCCAAACAAACAAAGATACACATTTACCCAATTTGATATAGTGGATTTCTACCCCTCCATCACTAAAGAATTACTAGATAAAGCACTAAATTTTGCATCCACTTACAAAAATATCAGCGAGCTTGAATTAGAAACAATTATGCATGCTAGACAAACCTTATTGTTTTCCAAAGGAAAAATCTGGGTGAAAAAATCCAACCCCGAGGACCCTTTTGACGTGGCGATGGGGGCCTATGATAGTGCGGATGTCTGCGATTTAGTCGGTCTGTTAATTTTAAACTCACTCGGGTGCAAATTTCCCAACCATTCTTTTGGGTTATACAGAGACGACGGACTGTGCCTCTCAAGAGACAGCAATGGTAACACACTAGACAGACTCAGGAAGGACATTATACATTTTTTTCTTAGTTTAGGTTTAAAAATCACCATTGACACAAACATCAATGCAGTACATTTCCTAGATACTACACTAAACCTGGCAGCCGATACACACATACCATTCCATAAACCGAACGAAACGCTCCATTATATTAATAAGGGCTCCTGCCACCCCCTCAATTTTCAGGAATATGGTCCCTAACATCAGTAGAAGAATTTCTGATCTCTCATCCAACCGAGAAATTTTTGAACAGGCGGCGCCATACTATAATGAGGCACTCCTTAAGAGCGGATTCAAAGATAAGATTTCATATATGCCCACCCAACACTGTAACACTAGGAACCGCAACAGAAATCGGAACATTATCTGGTTCTCCCCTTCTTTTTCTCTAAACTGCAAAACTAAGGTAGGCCAAACCTTCCTCAAATTATTAGATAGACACTTCCCACCACAGCACAAATTCCACAAATTTTTTAACAGGAACTCTATAAAAACGAGTTACTCATGCTTCCCATCTATGAAGAAAATTATAACAGCCGAACCTAAACCAATAGAGGATACAGCCTGCTCCTGTACAACCAGAGATCAATGCCCCTTGGATGGGAACTGCAAAGTAACATCAATAGTATACGAGGCGAGCATTTCCAGACAACCAACGGACAAGAAGGAGATATACATTGGGATGACAAAGGGCATGTTTAAGCAAAGACTATATGCCCACAGGCATACCTTCAAATATAGAGATAAAGTAAATACAGCTTTAGGGGCTCGTATATGGGAACTAAAGGATGAGGGAACACCTTTTACCATAAGTTGGAAATTAATTGAAAGGCGAAAACCATATTCCCCAATATCAGGCCGCTGTGCACTTTGCGATGCTGAAAAATATAACATCTTGCGAACCATCAATGACCCTAACATTATATGCCTAAACAAAAAAGGGGAGATATATAAGGACTGTATTCACAGGAGAAAGGCACTTCTGATAAATTGGGCAGAACAAAATACATAGGTCATAACCGCAGAGTACCCAGAATACGGACTTTTAGGACTTTGGATTTCACGATGATGGATTCGGCTTCCGAATTTCGGATTGAACTGTATGGTATCCCGACTGTGGCCCTAAACTTGATTTCTATTATTGCATGTTTTAATTATGGATTGTTTTTTATATTTATGTATATAACTGTTTTTAAATTTTAAATTCTAATTTAAAATTTCTAATGTGGAGTACCCCATATCCCCATTTTTCTTTCTCTTGCCTTTTATCTTTTATTTTTATTTTTACACAATTTTGTTATCCTTTATTTTATCTAACAGTGTATTTATTTCATATTTATTTTTCTTCATTTTTCTTTATTTTTTTCTTTATTTTTCTTCATTATTCTTTTTCATCTTTCTTTATTCCCCCCTTTTATTATTAGTACCTTGATTTTTTATGAGTAGTACCCTTAGGACTTCATATATTTATAAATGGTGTGACTACAATTTATTTAATTATAAGTTTTATTTTTAATGATTTATTATTCAATATTTTTAGTAATATATTATTACATTAGCATATTATTTCAATATAATTTTTAACTTAATATAAATTTATTTTTATTTTTAACGTTATCTCCATTTACTTTCGATAACATATATAGCGTCTCTATTAGTTAAATTTGAATACTTTCTATAACGGGCTACGTAATTCCACGCACGTGACAATTTAAACCTGCTAGGTCCCCATCTGTCCAACTGTTAACGTTATTCCCATTTAATTTCTTGCTTTTTCGATGTACAGCGTCGCTGTTGTTTTGATCTGAAAACTTTCCATAACTGACTACGTATATTCCACGCACGTGACAATTTTAAATCTGAAAGTGTTCCATCTTTCCAACGGACAATATTTTGAAATTCCTGGCGGTTGTTCTCACTCATAAAGCTATACGACTCCGCTGATGAAGGTCCGATTTTCTCGGATCTGAAACCTTGGTCTGGATGTTGTTGTAACACTTTATTTTATATTAATAAATATCATGCTCTTATTAATTATCTAGTTAATTTTACTTTTGCATTAATAATTGAGCACTCTGCTGGGAAACTCTCCCAATTAAGAAATACGGTATATATATATATATATTTTTTTTTTTTGACGAGAGCGGACCGCCGCTTGAAACGCGTTATATAAAATTATAAAATGATAAAATTACAAAATAATAAATAAATGTTGAACATTTTTACAAATGTTGGTAGCCTTACTCCTTCACTTATATACTTTATCTCCTTCACTTATATACTTTTCTCTCGTTGGAACTGCACTACCCTCTTTTCTATCTATCTATTTAACGACCCATTTCACTATAATTTAAAAAAATATTTTCATTTCTTTCATTCTTTCTTTTAATTCTTTTCTTTCTCTCATTCATTCTTAATTCCTTTCTGTCTTCCGTTCTTTCTTTCATACACATTTTATTTCTACCTTACTTTTTTTTACTAATGATTCACTACTTATTAAGGCTTAAAGCAACCCGAGGATAAGTGTCAATGAGATGGAAGGATTGTCAGTTGATTGATGAAGAATATTATGAGAGGATTGAAAACGATGAATGAATGAACATATTTTCATTTCTTATGAGAACAAGTAATGAGAAATATTTGTTACCTTAATTGCTAACTTAATTTTTCCTTTCATTTTTCATTTCTTTCCTTCTATATATATTATTTCCCCATTAAATCATAATTAATTATTGTTTCTTTCATTTATCTGTAATTATTTCGCCCAACCATAATTTTATTTATCCTCATTTCTAACAGTCTTTTCTCCTTTTCCTTTTTTCTATTCTTCTTAATTTAGTTATCGCTTCTCTCATTTGTAAATATTGTCATTCTTTCTTTTATTCTTCTTAATTTAGTTATCGCTTCTCTCATTTGTAAATATTGTCATTCTTTCTTTTATTCTTCTTAGTTTAGTTATCGCTTCTCTCATTTGTAAATATTGTCATTCTTTCTTTTATTCTTCTTAATTTAGTTATCGCTTCTCTCATTTGTAAATATTGTCATTCTTTCTTTTATTCTTCTTAATTTAGTTATCGCTTCTCTCATTTGTAAATATTGTCATTCTTTCTTTTATTCTTCTTAATTTAGTTATCGCTTCTCTCATTTGTAAATATTGTCATTCTTTCTTTTATTCTTCTTAATTTAGTTATCGCTTCTCTCATTTGTAAATATTGTCATTCTTTCTTTTATTCTTCTTAATTTAGTTATCGCTTCTCTTATTTGTAAATATTGTCATTCTTTCTTTCATTCTTCTTAATTTAGTTATTGCTTCTCTCATTTGTAAATATTGTCATTCTTTCTTTCATTCTTCTTAATTTAGTTATCGCTTCTCTCATTTGTAAATATTGTCATTCTTTCTTTCATTCTTCTTAATTTAGTTATTGCTTCTCTCATTTGTAAATATTGTCATTCTTTCTTTCATTCTTCTTAATTTAGTTATCGCTTCTCTCATTTGTAAATATTGTCATTCTTTCTTTCATTCTTCTTAATTTAGTGATTGCTTCTCTCATTTGTAAATATTGTCATTCTTTCTTTCATTCTTCTTAATTTAGTTATTGCTTCTCTCACTTGTAAATATTGTCATTCTTTCTTTCATTCGTAATTTCAATCGTTCTTTGACGCTTTTTATTTTGTTTCGAGTTGTAAGTAAATTTACGTAATTCTCAACCGATGATTTCATTTCTATTTTCTTTCTTTTATAGTTCTATTTTCATGAAATGAAAGAATGTTCATCGTACGCCAACAACC
>OY744521.1:64801404-64803904 GCA_963556195.1 Sepiola atlantica
TGGAGGGGATTGTTGTGAGTGAATCATTTTGTCAAACCATAAGAAAGTGAGAAATTCGGCACCTACACAGGGAAACTGGAGTTTTTGAACAGAGAACGCTTTTGGAGCTCATCGCGATAAGATCAACCATGTAGCCGCTCGTCTTGGAAGCAAGCGGACCCATGAAAAAATGGGCTAAAAGTTATGGTCTGGATCTCGAATGAGATCCGACATATATCCCCATGCATCCGTTGTACCCCACAACAAAAGGTATGAATGAGACGAATGGAATGAGACGAATGGATGGAAACCCCTCTACAGCACAAGACAGATGAATAAAAGAATTGAATCTCTATCTAAAAAAAACTGTCTCCGAGTTTTGTCTCCTGCATGAAAGCAAAGTTTGTCCACAGAACAAAGGCCACAAGAATCGATCACTGCTAGAGACGTAATGAAACCCACGGCACGATAACGACGGCGACCAGTAGACGAAGGAAAAAACTATAAGGTAACTTTTTGTGTACAATTGAACATTTTTGGGTCCTAATTTGATAAAGTGAAAAGAAAATTTGTGACATTTAAAAAAGAAAGAAAAGGTGTACCATGTTTTAAAAGGAAAAGAATTTAAAATAAGTTGTTTAAAGAGAAAAGTGTTTGATGTAATTTAAAGAGTGAACAGAGAAAAGTATAAAGGTTAAATACATTTATATAATTACGAGAAAAAAGTTAAGAACGATTATGAAAGTGTAAAATGTTGAGACGTTGTTAAATACTGTTAATTATTCATGCATCTGTGAAAGATATTAAGAGTTTTAAATCGATTTTATGAGACGAGCTTTGGCCGGCGCTTCCGAAAAACTTCCGTATTATTCTGGGGGACTTTCGTGTTATTTCTAAACTTTCGTGTTTCGAGAAGCGTTGATTAAACGACCTGTAAGCCCATTGAAAAAAGACAGAATGTAACAGAACGACATAGGATTCTTTATTCAATCCCGGCCAACGCTGGGTCTTCCTGACAGCAGATATCTAAAACGAGAGGTGAAAATCGATTTCGTATCGGAAATCGGCACAAAATGAGGTTCGAGCACCTACTTTTATGCTCACATCTATTCTTTTGTAAACCCGTGTAAAACAAAAAACATGATTTAAAACATGTTTTCATGTGATAGAAGCTGCGATTTAAACGTAAAAACTATTTCAGACAACAAACAGGAAAGACATCCTTTGTAATTATCAGTTTAACGCGTGTTATTTTTTTATACAGGACTTTTTTTTCTCTCCTACAAAAGGAAAAGTGAAAAAAAACAAACACCCAAAGCAAACGAGAAATTGATATTCTTAAGAAACGCCCATTCAATCTGCGCTATTTACGATGAAAATGATATTTTAAACTTATGCCTGGCAAACGGACGGACGGACAGACGGACGGACGGACGACTAACAGAGCCTTTTGCTGTGCGGCCGCATCTTAACGGGTTTAGCGAACACATGCTATTTCACCTTTTAGGTCTCATAGATTACTTATCTATTTAATCTCCTCCTCACCGATGCCATTCTACGCGTTTTGGCGGGGAAAATATATTTCAAAAATTAAGCGTGACAAGCAAACCAGCCCTCTGACCTACTGACCTACCGTCAGACAGCCCCTTTAACGGGATAGACGCACCTGAAAACGGCTTATAAATGTATAACTAAGAGAGGCGTTTTATGTAACTGTATATACATATAGTGTATATATATATCGTATGTATATATATATATACATATATATATATATATATATATATATATATATATATATATATATATATATATAAACATATATATATATATATATATATATTTCTTAGAGAATGTTATATAAATACACACACACACACTCATTTCATGTGGATACAAAAAATAGTAAATATATATATGTGTGTGTGTGTGTGTGATGCATATATGTCTGCATGTGCAAGTGTCTGCATATATGCATCTACTTGTTTGTTTTAATTGCATCTCTGCTATTCTATATTTTCTCTCGTTTTCTTATCTTTTGCTCTTTCCCTTAATTACTGTCCTTTTTCAGAGTTGGTGTCGCCTCGTACAGAGAACGCGATTTCCCAAATCATAATTACTATGAGACGATCGCTGTTGTGCGTAGTGCTTTTATCTACGTCGAATAAATGTCCTCCTGATTCATGCAATTTTGCCATAGCAATTTGGTTTCCCGACCATTGTTGGCAGTTGACACTTCTTCAACAACCTCAAAAGACGCCACATTCCCATCGCTTTGTGCGTGTGCATGTGCCTCCGCTTCTCATTGTTTCTCGTCAACCTCGTACCCGTTTCTGCCCTGGGCCGTCCAATGTTGCTGCCCTGAGACACTTACACTCTGACCGGCCACGGCTTGCCCGAAGTGCCAAAGTATGAAAACATCAACTTTGCTTTGCCAGAGTTTCATCTCCCACATAAAAGGGAGAAAGCGTATTTATCGACTGTAGGTTCGTAATTTTATGTCTGTCGGCCTTGAAACTAA
>OY744521.1:64813904-64831404 GCA_963556195.1 Sepiola atlantica
TAGAATTAATTAAAACTAAAAAACGGGAGGAGGAGGAGGAGGCATGAGACATGTTTACTGAATCTTTTTAAAAATTAGGCTTGGAATGAGAGAGCGAGGGTTTCTTTTCATCTCCCTCGTGTCTCTCCCTTCCTTCCTTACACTGCCCTTCTTTTAACTTTCTCTCGCTCTCTTATCTCAATACATACATAATAGTTTTGGTTTTCCTTTTTCAATTTTCATTACGTCGGGACACTTTTTCCATTCTTTATCATATATATATACATATATATATATATATATATATATATATATATATATATATATATATATAGAGAGAGAGAGAGAGAGAGAGAGAGGGAGATTTTCCAAATATGATCTAAGGTTAAGGTCGAATTCTAACTTTGTCTGATGAGATCTCAGTTTATAATAGCTGTTGATCAATAACATCGACATGCCAGTGTCGCTGATTTTGTACATGTCTGTGTAAATAAAAATAATCATATATATATATATATATATATATATATATATATATATATATATATATATATATATATATAATTTAGTTAGTTTTATTATGACATCAATATGACACAGTAAAGGCGAAATGTCATTTTATTTATAACTTGAAAATTATGGAAATTATAAAATAGGAATAAAAATTGTAATATGAGGGTTAGGACTGGAAGCAGATGTACATAAACGTCTTCATCCATTCTTGGTCACCGCCAGGTTTGCAATTCTTGCGTGAAAATAAAAAATAATGTCGCCCCTAAATCGACGAGGAAAGAATTCCAATTCTGAAACTTACTAGCATGCGTACCCAGCGTTGTTTTTGTAGTAAATTCCTGCAAGTAACTATCCCCCAAAATGTTCATGCACGTTTGATTGCGTTTTGGAACAAAGGTTGCATTGATATTTGCCTTTGCTTTACATATTTGGGAAAAACGAAGTTTACATTAATATCAATTTAGAACACGATTAACCGAAATATATTTTTTCTTCGTATTTAGAGTGGGGAAGATTCAAATACGTAAATACATACATCATATTTAAATACGGAAAAAGACACGACTGTACATAAATAAGGGGTTCGTGAACCGAGGTACCAATTTTTTTACGGTTTTAGGGGTTCGTGAAGTAGGTACAACTGTGTATATATATCAGACGAACAATGTATGTCAGCTTTTTGCGCTTCATGCAACAAATGCAAGTCAAATACCTATGTAAAACATAAATCACCTAATGAGGCGTCGGAATTTTTTAGATGAGGGTTGATAGTTCGTAGAATTTGGTATATTCGGCCGAAACGTTGTGATAAAAACACCTAAGATGAGAACAGTAGTCCGAATATACCAAATTCTACGATAAATCACCGTATCCCAATGATTGTGACTAACATGACACTCTCCGTCGTTGCATTGATTGATTTTTCAATCTAAAACACTAAACCTTGATTTTCAGACACATTCGGCAGTTATTTCGCTAAACATAAAATAAGTCCACAAACTCGTTTTGGGCCGATCGTAAATTGAAATTGTGTGAGATAACAGAGGAACTGAAGACAATGTAAACTTGACACAAAAATAAAGTTTCTTTTTGTTATTTTATTTATGAAATAGTTGACTTTTCAAACGAAAATTTGTAAACTCACTTCACCGTTTAATTTGATAATGAAAAAAAGAAGCACATATCTTTTATGATAAACATAATAACTGCACATATCTCCTATGATAAACATAACAACTGCCACACCTTCTATGATACACATAACAACTGCACATATCTTCTATGATAAACATAACAACTGCACATATCTCCTATGATACACATAACAACTGCACATATTTTTTATGATAAACATAACAACTGCACATATCTTCTATGATAAACATAACAACTGCACATATCTTCTATGATAAACATAACAACTGCACATATCTTCTATGATAAACATAACAACTGCACATATCTTCTATGATAAACATAACAACGTCACATGCACCTCCGTTCTTGAGAAACGATGTGTTTTTTTACCTGTGCTCTTTTGTATTGACTCCTTTAATTTAGAATAGTCGCGTGAATCTAGGATTGATATTGATATGTTAGTTACCACATCAGACGGGAGTGCGCTAATGAAAATATAAAATTTTGTGTCATCCGCTGTTACGTGCCTGAGGTGAAATTGCGCTTCGAGGTGGGGGACTATTGTGGAAGATCAATAGATCGATGAGACGAACGGACATGAAAGGAAAGTGCTTGCCTGCTTATCTTTCTAGGTTCGTTCGGCTTACTGTCTCCTCTTCTTTCCTTTTCTTCCTCTTTTTTTCTTTCTTTCTTTCTTCTTTAAGAGGGAATCACCTTGCGGTCAGTTGCTCGTAAAAATAAGTTATAACAGATGTTGCCAAAGTGTGAACTCAGAAAAGTGTTCGCACATGTTTTGAACAAGTGGGTGCGAAATAAACTTTTATAAAACCAGGGAATTATCGGAAAAAAGATCAGTTTCCTGGCGATAACGGAATAACTCGCTTCGCAATCAATGAAGACAGCAATAACAACAAAAACACCCGACTTGAAGTCCGAACCCCAGCATCCCCTTTTAAGCACACCTACTGTCTCCCCACAATAACAGCTTAACCAAGGAAACACACACGCACACACGCATACTGAATTACAAAGTAAAAGCTCGTGTCGTTTCAAACATTTTCTATCCTGCACTCTCACTAAGATAAAATCGCTTTATTTTTTGCGTGTCTGACATTTATAATTGATTACAAACTTTAATTATCGGAAGTTAACGATAAGAAATCCGTCGGCCGATCAATCGGTCTGTCACACATTAGTTTGTAATAGAATTTGTGTTTCTCTGTTACGCTCAAGTTTTAAATATTATTTATTTACCTTTTCCGGTTGTGACCTTGGATCATTTAAAGAGATTTCAGTCACATTAAGTGGGTTCTTGTAAATCATTTGTTGAAAGCGTAGATGATACGCCATTTTTTGTTATTGCCTATTTCTGTTTTGTTTTCCAAGTCGAAGAAAACTGCACGATGCTTTACGCAAGGAAAGAAAGAAAAAAGAAACATGACCAGACGATAAAAGTAATTATCCAAAGTCGACCAAACCTCGATTCACACACAACTTGACCTTTGAAATTTTCTGTCCTCTTCTTTATTTTCTTTGTTTTCTTCATTTTCTTTGTTTTAGCTTTTATTTTCTTTGTTTTAGCTTTTATTTTCTTTGTTTTAGCTTTTGTTTTCTTTGTTTTAGCATTTATGTTCTTTGTTTTAGCTTTTATTTTCTTTGTTTTAGCTTTTATGTTCTTTGTTTTAGCTTTTATTTTCTTTGTTTTAGCTTTTATGTTCTCTTTAACTAACTTAACTGCACACATACTTTACAAAGTGTTATTGTTAGTTCACTGTCAAGCTATTACAGTCAATCTTTTTTATTTATTCATTCATTTATTATTATTACTATTACTATTACTATTATTATTATTATTATTATTATTATTATTATTATTATTATTATCATTATTATTATTATTATTATTATTATTACTACTATCATTATTATTATTATTATTATTACTACTATCATTATTATTATTATTATTATTATTATTATTATTATTATTTTAACTACTATTATTATTATTTGTACTTACTAGGAGTTCTCACACAGATCATCGTCAGTGATTGCTCACCAACAACAACCAGTGGTATTTCCTGGAGTCTGAGTGACAACAAGCCTCCCCAGATTTCCAGTGTTCTTCACCTCTTTTCGATAACGATGCGATATCGCAACAGCCTCTTACCCATTGATTACTCGTTGATAAGGACAATTGGTCTTCTCTGGGATTTGGGTGGCAATAAGCCTCCCCAAGGTCCAAGCATTCTCTGCACTTTTCCAGTGGAGGTCTGGTTTGTGCTGTCCCTCCTCGGTCTTCTCATCCTCCTCGACCCTTTACAAATATTTTGTCTGGTGTCAGCCTAGGCCGGCACAATCAAAAAAAATTTTTTTTTAATTTATTTTTATTTTAACTTTTTTTTAAATTAAATTTTTTTTTCGGTGGGGTGAGGTGGGAAGAGAGGGGGAGCTTATCGTGTTTCTTGTAATTTCTGTTCCTTGGTTAATTTTTGTGAAGTGATACCTGAGGCCGGTGTAATTTATTGGGGGGGATTATGAAGTGATGTTCCTTGCAGTTTCTATTTTTTGGTTTGTGTTGTGGTGTTCTTTGTGTGGTTTTATTATTATTATTATTATTATTATTATTATTATTATTATTATTATTTGTACTCACTAGGAGTTCTCACACAAGTTATAGTCAGTGATTGTTAACCGACAACAACCAGTGGTATTCCCTGAAGTCTGAGTGACAACAAGCCTCTCCAGAGTTCCAGTATTCCTTACCCTTTTTCGATTACCACCGCAAATGACATTGCGGTATCGCAATAGCCGTTTACCATTGAATTCTCGCTGGCAACGACCATTGGTCTACTCTGGGATTTGGGTGGCAATAAGCCCCCCCCCCCCAACGTTCAAGCAGTCTCCGCACTCGCCCAGTGGCGGTCTAGTTAGTGCTGTCCTTCCTCGGTCTTCCCATCCTCCTATACCCTCTACGACTATTTTGTATGGTGTCAGCCGAGGCCGGTACCATTTTCTGGGGGGGGGGGGCAGCTTATGAAATATCTTGCAGTTTCTGTTCCTTTGTTCGTAATGTGGTGTTTTTCCTGTGGTTTGTTTTCTTCATGTTGTAACTTCTATGTGACTGGTTACCATTCGTAACTTATGCGGGTTGGTTTCCGCATTCGAGGATTTTCCTTAAGATTGTAGCTGTTTTGATCATTGCCGTTCTTTGTATGGTCTCAGTGATCCGAATTTCTCCCAGTCTTTTCTCCAGTTTTTTTTTTTGACTGTTCCTAGTGCTCCTACGAGTATTGGTATTATATTGACTTTCTTCATATTCCATATCCCTTTCAGTTCTCTGGCAACTTCCGCGTATTTGCTCCGTTTTTCCATCTCCTTGATCTTCACCCTGTGAACTGATGGAACGGTGAAGTCTACAATTTGGCAGGATTTTTCTTCTTGTCGATTATTATCACATCCGGTCTCTTTGCCTGTACGAGTCTATCTGTCTGTACCTCCATATCCCAGTCGATTTTGTGTTTTTCATTTTCCAGTACTATCTCAGATTTATGTTTGTACTATTTGTCTGCGTGTTCGAAATTCAATCATTTGCACAGTTCCCAGTGTACTGCTGTCCCCACGCAGTCGTGTCTGTTCTTGTAATCTTTTGGGGTTAGTTTGCTGCGTTCACTTATTTTATGATTTACTGCTTTGTCTCTTTATCCATACAGTCTGCATTCAATATTTTCCTGGGTTTTATCTATTCTAACTTTAATGTTGTTAGTCCTAATTGCATGGTTCTGTGCAGCCGTCAGTAAAAATTCCGTTTCTCTGTTCAAGTGTTCTTTTCGTAGCCGTATGCAGCTATTTCATTGGTTTCTTCACTTGTCAGTCTTATGAAGCGTCCATGTAGTTGTTTTTCTTCCCACTTTTCTTTTTTATGTATCCCACACAGTCTTCTATACTTACCAGTTCTCTTCAGCCTTCGTTCATTTTCATGTAAGGTCTGCCCGTATCGTCTTTTGGGTGCAGTGCGTTGTCATTATCATTAATTTTCTAGTTCTCTGGTCAAGGTGCCTGAGTTGTTCTTTGTTCAACTTATGAATGGTCCAGGTTATCTTATTAGTGATACTGCTAGATGTTTGTTCCTTTTACTAGATTTCTGCTATATAATTTCGTTTCTAATATTTGGCTTGTTCTTCGCAAATATTCTTTTCCAATCTTTTCTTTCATTTCTGTAGATTTGATGGCGTCTGCTTTCAAAACTCACAAATAATTATAACTCTCTTGTTCGCCTAGCGCCCTCATCTCCTCTTAGTTGAGCAGTTTCATGCCCTCTGTCGTCTCCAGCTTTCCTCTTTTAATCTCTAGAAGTGCACACTTTTCCATTCCAATTCCATTGAATGTCCTGAATTAAGATTTCTGGTCGTATTTATTAGCTTTTCCAGTTCCTTTTTGCTTTTTGCAAATAGTTTCAGGTCGTCCATATACATAAGGTGGTTTATTCTTTGTTCTGTGTCTGTAAACTTGTATCCGGTATCACATTTACTTAGTATGTAGTTGAGTGGCATCATGGCTATTATAAACAGTAGTGGTGATAGAGAGTCTCCTTGGAAAATGCCTCTGTATTTATATCTCAGTAAGGTGGTGTCCTCCAGCTGTCAGTTCTAGTCTCCATGTGTCCATTGCTTTCTTAATCAGATTGGTAAACAAGTTGTTATTATTATTATTATTATTATTATTTACTCACTAGGAGTTATCACACTGGTCATCGTCAGTGATCGCCCACTGTCGAAAACCTGTGGTATTCCCTGGAGTCCGAGTGACAACAAGTCTCCTCAGACTTTCAGTATGCTCCACCTCTTTTCGTTCATCACCGCTGATGACCTTGCGGTAATCGCAACAGCCACCTACCAACGATTTCCCGCTGATAAGGGCCATTGGTCCCCTCTGGGGCCCGAGTGGCAACAAGCCTCCCCAAGGTCCCAGAGCTGTCCGCGCTCTTCCAGTGGAGGTCTGGTTTGCGCTTTCCCTCCTCGACCCTCTGTCCATAATTTTCGTGGCGTCAGCCTATGCTTGCGTCTCTCTCGTGCGGTTGTATTTTCCCCGGTCCTGTTGTCTTGTGCTTCCATGTGTTTGTTCTCCATTCGTTGCTTATGTGGGTTGGTTTCCGCATTCGAGGACATTTCTCAGGATTGTAGCTGTTTTGATCATTACTGCCTTTTGTATGGTCTCAGTTATCCCTTTGATTCCTATTTCTCCTAGTCTTTTCTCCATGTTTTTGGGGACTGTTCCTAGTGCTCTTATGATTATTGGTGTTATACTGACTTTCTTCATGTTCCATATTCCTTTCAATTCTCTGGCAAGTTCAGTATATTTGCTTCTTTTTTCCGTCTCTTTGATCTTCACTCTGTGGTCTGCTGGAACGGCAAAGTCTACGATTTTACAGGATTTTTCTTTCTTGTTGATTATTATCATATCCGGTCTCCTTGCTGTTATGGGTTTGTCTGTTTGTACATTCATATCCCATATGATTTTGTGTTTTTCGTTTTCTAGTACAGTTTCTGGTTTGTGTTTGTACCGTTTATTTGCATATTCGAAATTCAGTTGTTTGCACATTTCCCGGTGTACTTCTTTCCCCACGCTGCCATGTCTGTTCTTGTATTCCCTTTGTGCTAGCTTGCTGCATTCACTTATTATATGATTTATCGTTTCGTCTCTTTGTCCACACAATCGGCATTTGCTGTTTTCCTGGGTTTTATCTATCTTTGCTTTAATAAAGTTTGTCCTAATCGCATTGTTCTGTGCGGCCGTCAGCAGAGATTCCGTTTCTCTGTTCAAGTGTCCTTTTCTTAACCATGCCCAGCTGTTTTCATTGGCTTCATCGCTTGTGAGTCTTATAAAGTGTCCATGTAGTTGTTTTTCTTCCCACTTTTCCTTTCTTGTCTTTTTGTTTCTGGTTTCAGTGCTTCCGGAGTTGTTTGTTGGGCTGGTGTCTCTTGCTGTGGTGATCAGTCTTTCCGTGTTATGGGTTACATATTTCTCCAGCTCTTTTTTGGTGTCTTCCACACAGTCTTCTATACTTACCAGTCCTCTACCTCCTTCATTTCTTTTCATGTAGAGTCTGTCCGTATCGTCTTTTGGGTGCAGTGCATTGTGCATAGTCATTAGTTTTCCTTTAGTCAAGGTGCCTGAGTTTTTCTTTGGTCCAGCCTATGAATGGTCCAAAGTATCTTATTAGTGATACAGCCCATGTGTTTATCCCTTTTACTAGGTTTCTGCTATATAGTTTAGTTTCTAAGAGTTTCCTTGTTCTTCGTAGATATTCTTTTCCAATCTTCTCTTTCATTTCTGTATATTTGATTGTGTCTGCTTCCAGAACTCCCAGGTATTTATAACTGACTTGTTCTCCTCTTGGTTGGGGAGTTCTATACCTTCTGTCGTCTCCAGTTTTTCTTCTTTTGATCTCTAGCAGTGCACATTTTTCTATTCCAAACTCCATTTGGATATCCTGGCTGAATATCCTGGTTGTATTTATCAGCTTTTCCAGTTCTTTTTTGTTTTTTGCAAACAGTCTCAGGTCATCCATGTACATCAGGTGGTTTATTCTTTGTTCTGTATCCGTAAACCTGTATCCGGCATCACACTTTCTGAGTATGTAGTTGAGTGGCATCATGGCTATTATAAACAATAGTGGTGATAGAGAGTCTCCTTGAAAAATGCCTCTCTGTATTTTTATCTCAGACAGGTATTGTCCTCCGGCTGTCAGTTTTAGTCTCCATGTTTCCATTGCTGTCTGGATGAGATTAATAATCCTGTCTGGTATCTTGTATATTTTTAAGCATTCAATTATCCATGTTTGGGGGATTCTGTCGTAGGCTTTCTTGTAGTCAATCCATGCCATGGTTATGTTCTTTTGTCTGCTCTTCACCTCCTTCAGGGTCTTTTGATCAATGTATAGTAGATCATGTGCCCCTCTTTGTCCTTTCCGGCATCCTTTTTGTTCCTCGGGGAGCAGTCCACGTTTGTCTAGGGATTGGTAGATTTGTTCTCTCAGTTGTGCTGTGAGAATTTTCCACATTATTGGTAGACATGTTATCGGTCTGTAGTTGCTGGGGGTCGTTCCTTTTTTGGGGTCTTTTTGTATTAATGTTGTTCTTCCTTCCGTCATCCATTCTGGTACGTCTGTTTTGCGGATACATCCACTCAGTTTCTGCGCTAGTCTTTCATGCAGGGTCGTGAATTTTTTAAACCAGTATGCATGTATTCCATCGTGGCCTGGTGCTCTCCAGTTTGCCATTTTTCTTAGGGTTTTCTTGATCGTTTCTTTGTTGATTTCTGTTTCGGTTCCTTCTTCGATTTACTGCAGTTCATCTTTCATGTTTTTCAACCATTGGGCATTCTTGTTGTGCTTTTTTGGTACTTCCCATATCTTGCTCCAGAATTGTTTTGTTTCTGTTGGGTTCGGTTGCTCTGTCGTTGTTTTTTCTCCATTTACGTTTTTGTAAAACTGGCTTTCATTGTTTTCAAAGGTCCTGTTCTGTTTGCTCTGTTCTGATTTGTACCTGTATCGTCCCAGTCTTCCTTCTATTGCTGCTATCCTTTGTTTTATTTCTTCATGTTTCTCATTTAGTTTTTCCTTGCGTTTCTGATTTTTGCTTCTTAATCGTTTCATGTCCTCCTTCCTTCTGTTCACGGTTTTAGCTTCTTTCCGAAGTTTGGTGATCTGGGTTTCCAGTCTGATTTCCCATCCAGGTTTTGTCGGTCCTTTCTTTTGTCCATTCTCTTCGTTTCTTAGTTTCATACTTACCGATTTTTCCGCTGCATATATCAGGTTGTTTAGGTCTGTAATAGTTTCTGTTGGGGTGTGTGTGAGGAGTCTGTTTACTCTTTCTGTTTCTGCTTGTAACTTCTTCGCTACTTCATTCCTGAGAGATGGGAGTTTTGTTTTGTTTTCTAACATGTATCGTCTAATGTTCTCCACTTCACTTGCTTTTTTTTCGTTGAGTTCTATCTCAGCAGGTTCTGTGGTTCCGCAATCTTCTATCTCACCTGGTTCTGTGATTCCGTAGTCTTCAATCTCTTCAGTTTCAGTGTGTATGTTTTGCCCGTCCTCTTCCTGTGGTCTCTCCTTCGGTGGTGTTACTTGCTCCGTTTCGCCATTAACCTTCTGTCTGATTTCCGTCAATTCCATCTCCGAGAACCATCCTCGCTTGAGGATCTGTCTTGCTTGATCTGCTATCCTTTGTTCCGTTGTATGGTAGTCACTAGCAATGTCCCAGAGATGTTTCATTCGTTTTCGGTAGCCTCTTTCGGTAAGGTAGCGGCTTTCATAATAGCACTCCATCACCAGTCTGTTCTCTTTCATGGTCCATTTCTTTCTATATCTTTTCAGTTTGCTGTTTTCGCTCTGGTTTTCTTGTCTCTGGTCTGTGTGCTTGTCATACCTGGAATCAGAGAGGTTACTTACCTGGTTCTTGTCCGTTGTCTTGTTTCTGAAATGAGAAGGGCCAACATTCGCAGGATGCGGACCGGGTCCCCCATGTTGGCTAACGAGAGAGCACCTGCCCATCATGACACTCAAGTCTTTCTCCTGAGTCCCACGGCTTGTATTGATATTATTGTGCATTATTCATATTTTTGATTGTGTGGCCACACCAGGCCCAGGCTTATTTTGCCTGTGGTCCTGTCACAGGGATAGTGGGTGTCTCATTCATTTTAATGAGTGATATTGTGCACTACCACACATAAAAAAATGTATATATATATATATATATATATATATATATATATATATATATATATATATATATATATGTTATATAAGGACATAGTAAAGATCATTGCATACGAAAATGGAATAGAAAGTTGAAGATAGGTTTCCCTCTCGCGAGTAAGCATAAATAATAGAAATAAGGAGGCTAAACTTCAGGCCTGCATGAGAGTTCAAAAATTTATTCATTGGGAACTCAATAGGCAGACACTAGGACATATAAAAACCAAAGTTTAGCAGGGTTAATACTAGTCCGTTTGGTAGCATTGGGATTAGTAGAAATGCCAGATACATTTAAAAAAAAAAAAAAATTAACTGATAACCATCGCTTCACTTGAGATATTGGTCTCGGATTGCCGGTCGGTGGCAGATATAAGATGTACTAGATACGGTCTCCAATTAGTTGAGGAACTATATGTCCTTTCATATTTGTTCGCTAGTGGACTTCATCTACTCCCCCCCCCCGAACCCCTCTTTGTAATCCAAACTCGCTGAACCTTCTAAAAACTTGGAATGTTAGCAAGAAAGAAAAATTAAAAAAACGGACGAAATAAGGATTTCTCATATAGACAAGGGAGAACAAACCTGAAAAAAGATTATTTAACTCATGAAAATTTAAAATTAAATTTAGTACTTAGCTTTCTTGTTTTTTTGTTGTGTTTTTTTTTAAATGACACCCATCGCTTCACTTGAGATATTGGTCTCGGATTGCCGGTCGGTGGCAGATATAAGATGTACTAGATACGGTCTCCAATTAGTTGAGGAACTATATGTCCTTTCATATTTGTTCGCTAGTGGACTTCATCTACCCGCCCCCCGAACCCCTCTTTGTAATCCAAACTCGCTGAACCTTCTAAAAACTTGGAATGTTAGCAAGAAAGAAAAATAAAAAAACCGACGAAATAAGGATTTCTCATATAGACAAGGGAGAACAAACCTGAAAAAAGATTATTTAACTCATGAAAATTAAAAATTAAATTTAGTACTTAGCTTTCTTGTTTTTTTTTTAAAAATCACACCCATCGCTTCACTTGAGATATTGGTCTCGGATTGCCGGTCGGTGGCAGATATAAGATGTACTAGATACGGTCTCCAATTAGTTGAGGAACTATATGTCCTTTCATATTTGTTCGCTAGTGGACTTCATCTACCCGCCCCCCGAACCCCTCTTTGTAATCCAAACTCGCTGAACCTTCTAAAAACTTGGAATGTTAGCAAGAAAGAAAAATAAAAAAACCGACGAAATAAGGATTTCTCATATAGACAAGGGAGAACAAACCTGAAAAAAGATTATTTAACTCATGAAAATTAAAAATTAAATTTAGTACTTAGCTTTCTTGTTTTTTTGTTTTTTTTAAATGACACCCATCGCTTCACTTGAGATATTGGTCTCGGATTGCCGGTCGGTGGAAGATATAAGATCTACTAGATACGCTCTCCAATTAGTTGAGGAACTATATGTCCTTTCATATTTGTTCGCTAGTGGACTTTATCTACTCCCCCCCCCCGCGAACCCCTCTTTGTAATCCAAACTCCTTTTTTTTTTTTTATTATTATTATTATTATTATTATTATTATTATTATTATTATTATTATTATTATTATTATTATTATTATTATCTATATATTAATACGATAGCGTGTGTGTTCGTGTGTCACGCATCCGACAAAAGCTATGTGCATGCGTGCCGCACCTAGATTTTGAAAAACATTCAACTCGCCTAATTTTCGAAACATTTTAAAATATTTCCCTTTGGCGCAACGGTTAGCCACGTAGTATTTTTGACTTCGGCCCGACCGGTTTATAGTTCGATCCCAACCAACCTCTAAGATTTTTTTTCTACATTTCGAGGGGAAGGGGAAGAGAGGTAGGGGAGGGGACGACAGGGAAGACACATATTAATACAATAGCGTGTGTGATTTTGTGTGTCAAGCTTACATCAAAAGCAACGACCTTCCGAATCTTTGCATGCTACTCATGAATTGGCTTGCCCTTTTGGCTAAGATCAAAGTGTAGTATCTGTTCCGATGGATACTGTACTCCATAGACTGGTATTTTCTTGGCCTTCGAGGCTTGGTTTACGCCGGTCTATGGGTCTGTCCTTTGCAGTTCTAGGAGGTCCACCCTCCCAGGCTTCGCCTCCCCTCTTTGGGGAGGAGTAAGTTTATTGCTTACTGCCTGGGGCGCCCCTACCGGGGAATGCCAACGGGGCTGTTCAGGCAATTTTTAATGGCCAGAGTGCTCACCTTCTCGATCGCTGGCTTTTCAACCCCCACTTTCCCGACCCGACCTTGGGTCACATCTTACTTGTGAGAGTAAGATAAAACTGGCCTTGTGCCTAACTCCTGGAGAGGAGTAAATAAATATTCATGAATTGGAGCCAAATTTAATTTAATCGAAAACATTTACAAAGTAAGGTTTAGTCGTCGAAATATTACCGTCACTAGAAATATTGTATATAAAGAAATTTTGTAAATTGTTTCATGTATTGTTCATTTAAAAAAAAAAAATATACAAGTCCAAATCTTATCATATTTTATTCAAACATGTATAGGTTAGGAACAAGATAATTAGTATTAAAAACATCATTTCGTGTAATTTACACGGGTCCCGCTAGTTATTATTATTATTATTATTATTATTATTATTATTACTATTATTGTTGTTGTTATTATTATTATTATTATTATTATTATTATTATTAGTATAATTATTATTATTATCATTGTTGTTGTTGTTACTAATTTCATTATTATTATTATTATTATTAGTATTATTATTATTATAATACGCATGTACTTTCCTTCCTTAGTTCTGTATCACACTTTTAGAAATACAAAGGTCTTAAAATAAGTTACAACAGTCGGTATTGCAGTTACAGTTTTGCTACTTACACCTCAAAAATTTCCGTGTAAATTTATATTTTAAATGATTTTATTCTTAAATTGTTAAGCATCAGCAAGAAATAAGTTCTCTTATATATATATATATATATATATATATATATATATATATATATATATATATATAGATTTCATCTTTTGTAATAGAATCATCAGTGTGGAAATAACTGTTCCACCTGTCGTACGATTCGAACCCCGGACACAAGTCACTTTTTACTCAAATCCGAACCTCTTAGTCGTCACAGCTACATAGTAAGCCGCCATGGAGTCTTCGACTAATCCAAGGGACGGAACTCGTATTTAACGTTAATTCGTATGCTTATTATTATTTCTCATTAAAGTGCCCAGCCGTAAAAGGGGTAATTAAAGAATTATTTTAATAATAAACATATTTTATTAACATACTGATTATTTAAAAGTCATTATAAACATATATTACTAGTAGCAATAACTACCAATTATTTGCTTTTTAAATATATAAACAATGTCGTCGATAAATCTTAAAGAAACGCATACAATTTTAACAGAGGCAAGTAGATAATAAATTACATGGTTGCATTCAACAAATATTACAATAAAATAACGATTAATTTGCATACGAATAGCTAAAAATACCAATAATTACGATTGCGTTATTGCAAGCCACAGTCGGTTGAATAACATGTTTACTCTTTACGAAAATATGAAAACCTAGTTTTTCGAGAACGCTATTTATTGCTACTTCTACGGTTTTTATGGGGATATTTCTGTAACATAGCACGGCGCTATTAAGAATGGTTGTAACTTAGCCCCTTAACGTTCTTTAAGGGCTTTAAAATCCGAGATAACGTTTGTAGCTTTCGATCCGTTATTAGTGGATTGGAGTCATGAATAGTTGGTAACTTTTAATGCCGCAAAGACAAAGCTCCTTTCCTTCAATAACTACAAGAAACCTCCTCAACCACCGATTGTCATGACAAATAACACCCTACCTGAGAGTTCATCATTCAAACTCCTCGTCCTAACCTTCACAGGTAACATGAATTGGAACAAATACATTGAAGACATTGCCAAGGCTGCAGCAAAGAAGGTGGGCTCCCTCTACTGTGTTAGTAAACTCCTCACACCTGACATTATCCTGTATCTCTACAAAGCCACCATTCACCCATGCATGGAGTATTGTTGTCACATCTGGGCTGGTGCATCATCTACTAGTCTCTCCCTCCTAGACAAGGTCCAAAAAAGAGTCGCCAACTTAATAGGTCCCTCACTGTCAACCAAGCTCCAACCCCTGTCCCATCGCCGCAATGTAGCATCCTTGTGCTTGTTTTACAAATACTTCAATGGACTGTGCTCTGATGAACTGGCTACTCTGGTGCCCCCTCGACATACATTAACTAGACCAACTCGACAATCAGCTAAATCCCATCCATTCCTTGTATAAGTCCCCAGAGCCTTCTACTCCAAAAGCTTATTTCCTCGTGCTGCTGGCCTCTGGAACTCCCTCCCTGCCCCCTGTTTCCCCGACAGTACCGACATGCAGAGGTTTAAAACTAATGTAAACAGACATCTCCCCGAACAGCTCCTAACTTAGAATGACACCCTAAACCTACTCCCTAATTCTCAGTAGCCCCTTACGTCTACAGTGGCGTCCTGCCTTGTTTGGGGGGAAATATCATTAAAAAAATTATTGCCAGTTCACACAAGACGCAAAAAGAAAACACGTACAATGATTATTTTGCGAGTGCACAATAACAGAATTTAATCGTTGTTCGTCGTTGTTTTAGTACGTGGACTGTTACTCGAATCACTGTGTGTATGTTGACATGCGTATGTGTGTGTCTACAAGCGAAATGCGGTAAACTGCTGCGTGCTTGCCTGGCTGCGTAAATTTTATCATATGTCGATCTCTCGTTCCGCCTTCTCTCATTTTTTCTTCCTCTTCCGTTGTCGTTCTGTCTGGCTCTTTATTTGTGTTGCTTACGTCACGATTGAAATAAATAAACATTCTTCGTATTTATCTTGTTTCCAAACAAGGATATTTTCTTGTAAAAATGTTATTGATTATTTGAAGGTCATTTTAATAAACATTCTATTACCGGTTCGTCGATAAATTTTAAAGAAAAGCAATGAAGGAAGACCTTCATATTATACTAATAAATTATTCTGGCCATTGTCCGACACAACACAGTTACGTTTTGTTCGTGTTATTTTGTTTGTATTGTTTTGTTTGCACTGTTCATATTTGTATGTATCTTCTCAGTCTTCCTTCGTTTCGTAGTATGGTTATCTTAAGTTACGCCTGAAATCTGAAACAACGATTGGAAATAAAAAGAACGAAGATGTCGAATATGAGATACCAAATGATCAGTTTTCGATCACTTTAGATGGTAATAATGCATCGGTTTGCATTGTGGACAATCACACAACATGAAATAGTGGTGTATACGAAATCTACACCAATGAATAAGATTTCCCAGACATCCTGTCATTTCTCTGATCTCTCCCATATTAGCTTAAGATGTCTGACGCTAAAACAGAAAATAACTACGACAATAGAAATCCGATGTAAATAACGAATAAAGAAAGACTAATTTCTATTTATATAAAGTTAGGTATGTGTATATGTTTATATATTTGTATATACAGGATTTACTCCTAAACTAATTAAACGATCATTATGAATTTTGTAACAGAGCTACTAGACATAAGGTGTTGTAATGTGGGCTATATTTAGTTTAATTTTATGCAAAGGGGATTAGAAGAAAGTGGAGGTCTTTTGTGAAAATTCAGATACCTTCGATTTTTGTCAAATTTTAACAATAAGTATAAGACAAAAATTAATAAATATACTTAAATTTCAGTTTATGTGGAGCATTTTAAAGGTGTTTTAAGGGTAGGTATTATATGGACACACCCTCCCAGTTAAAATATCAAATATTTCAGATTTGCATTGAATTTGATCCATGGTCATTAGACACCAATTAAGGCCCCTTATGCTTAAGCCTTACATTTTAGACAATTTCAAACTTATGTAGTGAATTTTGATCAAAAGTACAATAAGGATGCTAGACATAAGGTTTATTATTATTATATCTCGATTTTAATCTTCGTAAATGTACATCCTCTGTCCCATCGCCGCAATGTTGAATCCTTGTGCCTGTTTTACAAGTACTTCAATGGAATGTGCCCTGATGAGCTTGCTGCTCTGGTACCCCCACGACGTAAATTCACTAGACAAACCCGACAATCTGCCAAAGCCCATCCACTCACTGTGTAGGTTCCCAGATGCCGAAGAGCTTTCTACTCCAAAAGCATATTTCCTTGTGCTGCTGGACTCTGGAACTCCCTCTCTGCTCCTTGCTCCCTGCTCCCTGCTTTCCTGACGTTACTGACATGCAGAAATTTAAAACTAATGTAAACAGACATCTCGCTGCGCAGCTCCTAATTTAGGTTGACCCCCCCCCCCCAAAAAAAAAAAACATCACCCTTTTTTCTTAGTAGCCCCTTACGTCTACAGTGGCGGTCTGCCTTGTTTGGGGTGAACTATAAACTATGATGAAAAGTGGTGCAAAACTGTTTTGTTCGGGGAATGAATTTTATCCGCAATAGGGAAGGTATTCTATGTATTTTATAACAAAGATGTGTTGTGTTTATTCTTTCATTACTGACAAAAGATTTAATTTGGTTACAAAGTAATGGTTTTTAAATGATATTTTAAAAAGTGTTATGTTATACTATTTGAATTTTAACTTCAATAAATCTTTGATTAATAGTAACAATCAAAATGCAAGGCACGTAGAGTCGATAAACTCACACACGGACACACGAGAAATTATCGCATAATTTTTATTAAAACACTGCTTATATTCCCGGGATAGTATATTATAATGTAATATGAATATTTTGATCGATCTACGCAGGCTAAATTGAAGAGTTTAAAACTCTCAACAATAATTCTACAATTTATAAAGAAAAAATAATCAAATTACAAAGACAAACGAGTAACATTGGGTAAGTACAGCTTGGCAGTTCTTTTAACAAATATAACATCATTTTGAAACACAGAACTACTACTAATACTTTGACTACTAAACTCTTTAGAAATAAAACCCACGTTAGGTTTAATAATCTTGAGCAACGCCGTGCCAGGACAGCTAGTAATTTATAATGACAACAACTTCATTACACGAAATTAAACTAATTACTTTTCATTGACGTATCATATATATA
>OY744521.1:64836404-64921404 GCA_963556195.1 Sepiola atlantica
CCTGAATCACATGACTGAAGATTTCACCTTTTCGTTGACTGTAGAAATATTAATTTCTTAGCGACGAGCACTAATCTCCCCATAAAGATGAATACATTTTGAATCTCTTTTCACTCCAGAGCTTTTGCTAATTCGAAGTCACTACATTCATTTATTATCCCTTTATTTTGAGCTCTTGAATTTGCTCAGTTCCTTAAAAAAAAACAAGTTATTTACTCCAAAGCATAACAGTATCCCTTTTTACTTTGTTTATTTTCCCCCATTCCTGTCGGGCCTGTTTTTATTAACATCCTTATAAATCAAGTATATATTTTATACAATGTTGTGTTTCATTGACGTTTCTTCAGCCTGCTGTGTTTACCGGAGTTAAGGAACGGATAACCACCTATTATTTTTATTATCATTTCCATTAAAATCCAGAAGATTATTTATTCGTATCTGGCGATAATGCGTCTCCTTGTGCGACACATCACCGCTGTTCATAAAAGTATGTCGATGAAATGCAATATCATATATCAAGAAATGTTTACGATAGTTGACTATCGTTAGAGACATTTTGAAAAAGATCCGAAAGAATTTAGAATGTTCCCTCGGAAGGAAAAAAATATTATGTCATCCCCTTACTCCTACCCTAAAAAGCTTCTCTAATATTCTGTACATCAGCGGCAGCACGCGGTATGTACTTACACTCATGGGACCTTTGACAAGATAGCATTTCCTTTCTTTCTGTGGTACAACATAGGAACGCCCGCAAGAAGACTGGGTCGGGCAGGGGAGATGGAGGCATAAATCTAAAAGAGGGAAAGTATTGGCATCTTATCTATTTGCTTCTCAGGTTTTTCTTTTTTAATTGAGTTATCACGGCCCCCTATCCATAGCCGCCCCGTCTTGTCATTGGACTTAGATCTAAATCTAATATATAAAGTTAAGACGAAGAATAGGAAACTAACCATATTCATCACAGGCTACTAAACTCACCACTACATTACGCTTATTAACTCGATCGTGTTTTAGTATTTTTTTTTCTCCAGCTAAAACTAAATATTACTTTTGGCCCACCATCTCCGACTCTCCTCAAAACATACTCCATATAGGTGGTAACAAAACCTTTTTTCCTAACATTTAAGTACTGACACCCCCTCCATCGTCACCGGGAACTAATAATCAACGTCTTTTTTTTAAATTGTCCGTTAGTATTTACAATTTGTCTGCTATTAATTGACTACATAATACAAAACATTACACAAACATTTAATGAGCGCTCCCGCTAATTCCGTTGATTTTTCGAGAATATCAGATTACGTTACTTCAACCTATTCGTATACATTTATATTCATTCCAGTTTTTAAATAATGCAATTAACGAACATTGTTCCTTCTGTATTTCGACATTCAACATGTCGGCTACAATTTCTTCAGCGACTCGACTTCCGATTTAAGTCTATATACGCCAAGATGCTCAACATAGACCCATGAAGTTGACATTTCCTTAATTCTACCCCTTTCGCATAATATCCAAAAATTAGGGAAAAAAACATCGATTTCTTGGAATAGAAATGACCCAAAACGTGCAAATGATGACCTCTAGATTTGGTCGCCTTATGGCGTATCGTAAATTATAACACATGCCAGCTACCAGATGGCTTTGGTTTAGATGACTTAATTTGACTTACAATTTTTATACACGTTGGTGACCTCGAGATTAACAGCGTAGCATTCCATTCGTCTCATACAATTTCTTTCTTTTTTTTCTTCTTATGTTGTGATACTTCCGCCTTTGAGTGAGAGAGGGGGGGGGGGGAGAACTACAGGCCGGATTTTTTATATTCAATATACCATGTAGTAATTTGAAAAAAAACCCCTGTAATATTTAGTACTTTACCTATTATGAATATCACTTTCCTTCAAACCAACATAATTTACTACTGCTCTGCAGGCATCCTTAATTATATTTGTGTGTTTCAGTAGTGCTCAGAAAGCATACTCATTTTTTTCCTTTTTTCTTTTTTCTTTTTTTTCTTTTTTTTTCTTTCTTTTCCCCATTTTTCCTTCTTTTCTATAAAATGGAATTTCTAAACAACGATAACCGGTGTGAATTCGATTTAATACGGCTCTGTAGGCCTCTTTAATTTTAGATAGATCGGGTGTTAAATCCAAAAAGAAAATTCTGAGTAAATATCGGTACCATGGGATGGACACAAAGACTCCTACAATCGCGTCTCCCTCTTTCCTACATTCCTTTCTTCTTTTTTTTCACCCTGCAACAATTACAAAATGTCACTTATTTGCGTTCGGTCGGATGTTTCTACTCTTTAATTCATTCTTTTACATTTCTCACGGGCAACGCCGGGGACGGCTCCAGCTAGTTTAAAATAAAACGAACAAAATAAATAGCGGGGAAAAAGCTTTTAAAATTAAAGCGCTTCTGTTTCTCACTATGTAGTTATCATTTTTTATGAGATCGTTTCTTTTCCTGATATATATATATATATATATATATATATATATATATATATATATATATATATATATATATATATATATATATATATAATTCATTTAGATACTGTATATTACATATTTCAGCAATGTAACGCGGTTTCATCCAAAAGGGCAGATTTAGACATCTGCCCTTTTGGATGAAACCACAGTACATTGCTGAATTATGTAATATACAGTATCTAAATAAATTATATTAGCTCTCTTATATGATCGAGCACTTTATTTGATTTCTTTTCACATACAACCTTACACTCTCTCTCTCTCTCTCTCTCTCTCTCTATATATATATATATATATATATATATATATATATTTGTACAGAAAATTTAGTACAACATTAGTACCGTTGGTTTCAAGCTCAGAAGGACTTTACCATCCGGCTCTCTTCAGCTTATGTTATCACCTGTTTCAGAAATGTGAATTCACGTGTCACTCTCGTTTGGATGCGTTATTTGCTTAGAGTGTTATGTATATTTGTTTAAAATTAGTGTTAGGAAAGTTTAATAAGGTTTGAAAAAAGGGGGGGGGGCGAAATGTAACAGTTGAGATATAAAAATGGAAGAGATTTAAAAATATAAAAAAATTTAAAAAATTTCTATACGATACCCGTGAGTCAATGTTTATTAGGGGCGTATATTTGGCCGTTACTGTTTTGAGGGTTAAATTATGTGTCTTCTAGAGAATATACTTATGAAAAAGAGAGGTTAAAAACACATTAAATTCAAACTCAAATATGTGTAGCACAAGCGCCACCCAGGGCGGACGTCTCAAAGTTCTAATACTCCAAAAACAGGTATTGGTATGTAAAATAAGAAGACGGTGTAGGAACATAATAGTTAACAAAGCCCCACTCCCCATGTTAAGAATGGGTTTCTAAATAATGTTACTATTTAGAAAACTATTCTTAACATGAGAAGGGCGAGCGGCCTGTTATTACGTATTCTATACTTCCCCTCTATCAAAGAATATTCACGCTTTGGTCGGTTATTGCTACTGTCAGTATAACAGCTATGTAGAACATTGTTTAGTTTTACTGTGAAAAAAATGATGATGATGATGATGATGATGATGATGATGATGATGATGATGATGATGATGATGATGATGATGATGATGATGATGATGGCAAATTTGTAGATTAAAACCCTCAGCTAAATCCTCCCCCTAAAAAAAGAGAGTCTATAATGTTATTACGTATGAACACCCTGAAAACTTGGCGGACTGGCAAGGTCGTAAAACTACACGTAATCGCTTAAAAGTAAACCGTCTCCCTATCCCCCCAAAACGTACAGAATTTTTTCATGGAAGTCGCTCCAGACAAGACATGAAGCCACTTGATGTAAGGAGCTAAAAAGTTACTTCAAGGTCTAAAACTAGTCAACGATAAGTGTTAGATGGGTAGATTCCGACCAAGAAAACAGCAATTCTTCCCCTTTTGTTAGAAATATCTCTCGTGGAATGTGAGGACGAAAGAAAAAATAAGGGAAGCGAGAGTTAACGAGTCTGCCGAAATTAAAGTCAAGTTAGTCAGTTTCTACTCTCTATTTTCTCCCATAGCAGAATAAACATTTTTTGGTAATGCCCTAAAACGCTAGAATGACCCGGAAATCGGGGCTCACTTTACGTTGAATTTATATGTGAAACCGAAACCACAATCTAAATTAAAAAAAAAAATTCAGGGTGATCACAAAAAAGTAGAATCTCTCTTTTAGGTGGTATTTAGTTTTTAATCTATAATAATACAATTTCCACCTTCCACATTACATTAAAATATAATTTTAAATAGAAAACAAAAAATAATAAAATAACATATTAGTAATTTATTTTTAATTCATAAAACAGATTTTAAATTTCTTTAAAGTAGTAAAATATTCAGAGAGAGAGAGAGAGGGGGGAGGGGGGAGAGAGAAGGGGACTGGAACCTTTTTTCTATTTTGCATTCTTACCAGGTTCCCTCTATAAATGTGCCACTCACAAATACTCAGCCATGTGCCATATTTTCACTTTCGAGTCGAATGATAAATTAGAACCCGGTTTTACAGGAAGAATACCTATCTTGTTACATCTTTGTGTTACCAAAGATACATTCTAAAAATATCTTATTTTGCATCGCCTTCCGCTCTTTGAAAAGAAAAAAAAATGGCAGCGGAAACCCACGTCCCACATTTGTCTATGGGTGTATTTGTTGTTGTTTTTTTTATTATTATTTTATTTACTTGTATCCGTACACGTCTTACGTTCTCTGACCCTAAACCCTCGCCTTTATCCCGAAAATATCAAATAACACCCTATCCACCATTATGCTGAGAATAAAGAGTGCGTTTAAAGGCCATCGTCAACGGCTCGTGACGAAGAAAATTTACATCTGACGAGAGTTACTTCCCTTTGCTGAATGACATTTTACGTTTGACACACGAAAGTGCATAAATCGAATACTTCTTGTTATGGAGTGATAACGTCGCTCGCTACAATAATAGACTTCTGTCGTATTTGTAATTGTTCTTTGATATTTTGTGTATTGTGAAAGCAAAAATACAAACGATGAACAGTTTATTTCCTACCATTGTGTTATATTTACTGTTGGCATTAGTGATGGGACGATTCCAATATGTTTCCCGATACCGATAACATTACCGATTTTGTTCTAAATTCCCGATTCCGATTCTTTAAATATTTAGTTATAGAGTTGTTATCTTTTTTTTTCGGATTTTTACACCCATGTAATATGTGCTTATATTTTTGCAAACGTTAAAAGTACACTTGTGGGAGGGGGTGATCTAGAAATCTGTAAATTTTAGTTTTACTGGTAGATTTAAAATCAATACATATTTATCATTTTATCATTAGTACCAGCAATGGAAAATTAAGTTTGAAACAAAAAAAAGGCAATTAAAAGAATCGTTTTTGGCATCGGAAAATAGGCACACATTTTTCCGATTCCGATACCCCAAAATGTTCGGATTTTTCTGATTCCCGATTCCGATTTCGATTAATCGCCCAAAACTAGTTGGTATACGATACATTACACAGTGATAAAAACTGGTGTGAGCGAATCTAGTGAGTAAAAAATAATAATCTATACACAGGGTGGCCCACTTCAAAGTAGCCCGAACTCTCAGCCACGATATATTGTGTATCATATGCTGAATATATTGTTTTTCGATCCTAGTTCAGAATTTCTCATAACATGTAGGTAAGTGAATAAAAACATTATTTGGAAAAAAAGTGCACAATGAATGACCTACTTCTACTGCATCAGTTTTACTTATATTCTACGAGCTGACTAGTATTTAGGCTACTTTTACGTGAATCATCCTATATTAAGAGTTATTACCACAACTCTCTCTATAAATCGTATAAGCGTGAAAATATAATCGCTTTACATTCTTCATGTATGATACGTAGATGCATAAACATATATACATACACATACAGATACAGATACACAACATACGTATACATACATACATACATACATACATACATATTTCCTCTATTGTCATGTTCACAGCACATTTCAACACATTCCTTCTAATTCACAAGTATTCATACATTTCTGACATAGCCAGCTGGTCTATACTCTTACCCTCTAAAAATTTCACACCTGACCACAACAAAATTTCCCCTATCCCCTCTCACCTATCCCACCCTTTCCACTACTTCTTTTATACTCTCATCCACCCCCGCCTATTTTCAAGTAATCTTCATTTCTTCAAATCTTTTTCTAAAACTATGATACCACCTACATACCAAAAACACAGAGTTCTCCCCTTCGCTCCTCTTTCCCCAGCCCCTCAAAATCCATGCCACACCTCACCACGACAAAAACCTCAGCACCCCTCCCCTCTCTCCCACCCTAAGACAAATCCGCTAACACTCTCACCCTCCTCTTTTTCACGGCTGCCTTAATGTACCCATTGAAAGCTTCCCTTTTCATTTCACTCTTTACTACTGGCTGAATTCTCGCAGCCCGGACCCTCGTCCAGCGCTTTTAGTAGCCACGGCTACTACTTTTCCTTATCAACCCATCATGTCAACCCAATATTTCGATGTACTTGCCTGACATTTTTCTTAAAATTATCATCCTGAGGAAGTCTTACAATAAAGATAGAAACGTTGATGAATATATAAAAAAATATCTCTTGGTTTTCCCTTTTTCATTTCCCATATATATATATATATATATATATATATATATATATATATATATATATATATATATGTGTGATTTTATGAAGGCTTACCAAAGCATTCCTTTCAAGACACCAATGATCACCATTAAAGATATTTTTTCTTACAAATACTATTTATTCAAATTAAATGTTTTTTCCTACACGTGTTTCACTACCAAGCAGTTACTTGCTTGGCAGATCATCAGGGAAATTAAATGTCTGGAATACTGGTTTCAACTGCCGACAAAACACAATGTGGCGTTGTAATAGTTGAGGTCACTTAAGAAAAGAAGAGGAAAAAAATAAAAATAAAAATAAAAATAAAAGTCAAACTTAAAAAGCAAGGAAGAACAACGATAAGAAAAGAAAGTCCTAGAAAAGTCTTAGAAAAGTAGCTTGTGCATTATTTCTTCCACCAAGCCGACAAGCAAGTAGTCGGTCCCAAATACATTCAATAAAACCACAAAACCGGAACAATGTGCGATAATACACTTTCACGTTAGCCGGTACAATGATGAATAAATCCCCCCCCCCACAATAAAACAAAAGAACTAAATCATTCAAGATACCGCTCACAAGTTACCATTCCAATCCAATGATAGTATGGGAATTCTAAATCCAACTTCTCACAAAGAAAAGTCAACACAAATGTTCGTCCGAGTTCAAAGAGTCTTATTTCAATTGTTGATTTATTACCCTAATAAATCAACAATTGAAATAAGACTCTTTGAACTCGGACGAACATTTGTGTTGACTTTTCTTTGTGAGAAGTTGGATTTAGAATTCCCATACTATCATTGGATTGGAATGGTAACTTGTGAGCGGTATCTGGAATGATTTAGTTCTTTTGTTTTATTGTGGGGGGGGGGGATTTATTCATCATTGTACCGGCTAACGTGAAAGTGTATTATCGCACATTGTTCCGGTTTTGTGGTTTTATTGAATGTATTTGGGACCGACTACTTGCTTGTTGGCTTGGTGGAAGAAATAATGCACAAGCTACTTTTCTAAGACTTTTCTAGGACTTTCTTTTCTTATCGTTGTTCTTCCTTGCTTTTTAAGTTTGACTTTTATTTTTATTTTTATTTTTATTTTTTTCCTCTTCTTTTCTTAAGTGACCTCAACTATTACAACGCCACATTGTGTTTTGTCGGCAGTTGAAACCAGTATTCCAGACATTTAATTTCCCTGATGATCTGCCAAGCAAGTAACTGCTTGGTAGTGAAACACGTGTAGGAAAAACATTTAATTTGAATAAATAGTATTTGTAAGAAAAAATATCTTTAATGGTGATCATTGGTGTCTTGAAAGGAATGCTTTGGTAAGCCTTCATAAAATCACATATAAATGCTCTGTACTCTGTAATCGAGTATCATCGAGCTTGTTTTTTATTGGAACAACCCCGGTCTTCACTGAATGATCTATTTTATAAGTGAAAAATCTAAATATATATATATATATATATATATATATATATATATATATATATATATATATATATATATAAACACATGCATGAATATAGATAAGTAAATACTTTGGACAGACGCAGTCACATATAGGTACTTATATCGATTCCTCACCAACAGTTACTTACATAGTTAAACTCATACACACACCCTTACTATTACATACCACACGAACATTCACATACTGAAGCCACAGTACATTTATCCACACGTATTTATTAATACGTCGAGGTAAGTATTCCTTTAAAGTTTTCCGTAAGGAACTACCTCTAATATACATGCACATCTAACTATAGATACACATTCAAACACATATGTACACATACGCACATATACATATGTACACACATATGCAATTACATACACATACATATATACATACTCGTGCGAATCCATACACACACATAACAATCAGAGACATCTCATTGATAGATCTCTTCCAATCGATGATAGCAGCCAGTCGAAGAAATTTGCAAATGTGTGATGGCGCCAGTCTATTTTATGTGCATCATCTGACGACGACATTGTCCCTTCTTTGTGTTTTGTGATTAAAAGCTTACCTTTTTGTATCAATATTTAATTCGATTTCAACCTGAATATTTAATTTTATTCTGACTATGTTTTTCTTTTTTTAGAAAACTTGTATTTCAATCAATTTCATCGATTACATATTCAATCCTATCAATATTTCCATTTTGCTAAGTGATGTTTCAGAAGAGATAGGACCTTTTCTCTAGAAGAAAATATACTAATACCACAACTACTCCTTAAGAACCGCATTTTATTTAACCAGACATGTTTTATGCACCGGTTTTTCTGTCAGACGCATTTTGATTGGTTACTGTCGATTAATTTGTTATAGTTTTGACCAATTGCTGCATTTGTTCCAAATTAATGGAATCATAAAACTGAAAGTGCATTTATATTACTGTAGACAATTTAGCTTCACTGAAAATGTATTTCTTAAAATTAATGTAATGTAATGAATCGTGTGTACATCGTTTGATAGTACTGTCCAGTTTTTATAACCATAAAGGAGGATTAATCGAACAAGAGCTTGATTGATGTCGGGCATCGACTTGAATCACTTTATAGCGCATAATGTATACGCCCAGGACAATTGCACCGTTTGTTTGAGACGGTATCAGGTCGCATATGTTTCTCATGTTATATCATATCATGTCAATCATACCTAATAACGTTTGTACAAGCGTGAAGTTGAAAAATCGTTTGGAAAAGGGTTATTAGATATGATTGAGACTATAAGAGGTTCTGGTTGGTTAGTTTAATCATGTGACATAGAAAATAATTTGAAGTTAGATTTAAGTTGTAGTTATAACTTTACTGAACAAACTCCTGTTAGATAAGAGCGTTATACCCCTAATGCATTCTCTGAAAATAGCGAAAAACAATTCTAAATTAAAGGGAATTTTATATCCAAAATTAAAATTAAAAATGATATATTAAGTGAAAATGTTAATTGTTGTCTCCTGTACATTGGTATATCAGCGACCCATGGTTAGGAGTATCGAGACATGAGCTTAAAAACTGGCCCACAAGAAAGGGGTGTGGACAATATACATACACCCATTAAAGGGGTTTATAACACTCAAATGTGACACAAGAAACGTTTAAAAGCCATATGTGAGCTTCAAAAATCGCGAGAAAGTTAATTACTATTTCTGAAATAAAGTAAAGGTATGGTACCCTAACCCTAACCTTAACCCTAACCCTAACCCTAACCCTAACCCTTCTCATAGGATTTGAAGTCAGATTTCAGTTGTAGTTTAAACGTTAGTGAACAAACATGGAAGTCAAACTCTTGTTAAATAGGGGCGTTATAAACATCGTACACTCTCTAAATATTCAATAAATTTATTTTAAGTGAAAATATTCATCCTCGTCTTCTCTTCATAAGAGTATTCAGAAAACAGGTTCAAAATTGGTCCACGGGTAGAGGGGCGAGCAATATACATACTCCTATTAAATGTGTCATGGGAAAAGAGCCATATGTGCCCATCAAAAATTACGAGAGGGTTCTGTAATAGAGAAAAGATTGCGAAAGGCAGTTTGTTTACAGTAACATGGCAGGACCTTCTTAGAGAAATTGATATTAAAGTTTTCCTTTAACAAAAAAACTTAATAATGATGGTTAAACACAGAACACATTTTTCGTTCTTTTTCCTTTTTTTCACGCGACCTCCTATCGCCAGTCTTGGCAGCTGTTTAGAAACCCACGTGTCCAATTAAATAGACAAGATCAACATCCCTAGCTAATGACGGTTGAGGCTTAATATTTAACTTTTAATCCAAGCAGAATCACAAGAGGGCACTTGAAATTCCCATGAACATAAACGGACACTCTTGTCATTAGCAATGGCTCAATTAGACGAGAGTTTAAGACTCTTTCGTTTACACTTAACACATCAGACCATTACCTCCGCCAAGAAGCAGATGTTTTTGACCAGCGTGTGTTTAGTTGTCCATCTGTAACCAACCTCGTGTGTATTTGATGTATTTGGCGATATTTCTGAGATGAAGTATTGTTACACGTGGATTGTTAAGTATTGTTACACGTAGATTGTTACGTATTGTTACATGTAGATTGTTAAATATTGTTACACGTAGATTGTTAAATATTGTTACACGTAGATTGTTAAGTATTGTTACATGTAGATTGTTAAGTATTGTTCCATGTTATAAATTAAATGAAAACACACTATTGAATTGTCGTGTAGTTAATATAGGCGCTTGTATTTTAGAGTGCATTCTACCAAAGGGGATGCGAGTTCAATCCCAGCTAATGGAACTTAAAAAATATTAATTTGTATTAGATATTTAAATAACATGGCACACAAAATAGATTAAATAAAGGGTTCAGTTCTAATTCCCAAAAGGTGACCGACGACGACAACATGAACTTGAAGAACGTTGGAGAGTAAAACAGTCGCAATGTTGTGAAAAAGGAGACGAATGCATGCATGCATATATTCTCTCTCTCTCTCTCTCTCTCTCTCTCTCTCTCTTTCTCTCTCTCTCTCTCTCTCTCTATATATATATATATATATATATAAGCATGAAACATCGGTGTCTGTAGGTAATAAATAATTAATATTTATTTATAAATATTATTAAAAGCCCCCTTTGCTAAGGCCGGGCACTCTGAGTGAGTTTAATAACAAGCAGTACTACTAGCTTCATTGCGAGATCCAACACAGTTTGTTGTTGTAGATCACTATTCGCTGCTCGTTGTAAAATACTCGCCGACTTGATATTTACAAAGTTAAATTCCTCCTTAATTCTAAGCTAATTTGCTATGTCGACCTCTTCAGACCAAAAAAACGAGGACGTGAAATGGGATTTGGAAAACTTTCTTATTAAGTATATTTTGGGGGGATTGTACATGTTTATAATTTCACCGGTTCATCTTAGTATCGAATTACATTCCTTACTTGTTTACCCTTTCAATTTGTTTCTATCTTTTTTATTTATTATTTTCATTACATTCATCATCTATTTTATAACTCCTGTTCCCTACCCTCTCTTTTTATTACCTACTTAGCGCTTAGTCCGGAATCCTTTACATCTCAATTTATCACACAAAGTCTTAATCTACACACATATATGTTAACTCATAAACATCTCGTCATTCATTTCCAATTAATTCAACTTATTTAATACACACAACTAACACCAAGATAACGATACACACACGATCTCTACATAAAATACATAAACTTACACATCTGCAGATACACAAGTACACACACACACACACAGTTCACCCTAAGGCCGCCACTTTAGACGTAAGGGGCTACTGAGAAAAAGGGTGAGAGTTTTTTAGGGGGGGGGGTTCAACTTAAATTGGGAGCTATGCAGCGAGATGTCTGTTTACATTAGTTTTAAATTTCTGCATGTCAGTACCGTCAGGAAAACAGGAAGCAGAGAGGGAGTTCCAGAGTCCAGCAGCACGAGGAAATAAACTTTTGGAGTAGAAAGCTCTTCGGCATCTGGTGGCCTCCACAGTGAATGGATGGGATTTGGCAGATTGTCGGGTTGGTCTAGTGAATTTATGTCGTGGGGGCACCAGAGCAGCAAGTTCATCAGAGCACAGTCCATTGAATTACTTGTAAAACAGGCACAATGAAGTAACATTGCGGCGGTGGGACAGGAGCTGGAGCTTGGTGGATAGTGAGGGACCTATTAAGTTGGCGACTCTTTTTTGACATTGTCTAAGAGTGAGAGACAACCGGATGATGCACCAGCCCAGATGTGGCAACAATACTCTATGCATGGACGGATGGTGGCTTTCTAGAAATATAGGATAATGTCAGGTGTGAGAAGTTTACTAACACGGTAGAGGGAGCCCACCTTCTTTGCAGAGAATATATATTTGCTAATATATATATATATATATATATATATATATATTGACACACACAGATTTACATAAACACATCCATTCTCATAGATATACACACACATACATACACATACTGCCAATCATTCCAGTTATCATAGCAGCCACTGGACTCATGAAGAAGAACTTGAAAAAGTATTTAGCAAGTATACCTGGTGAACCAAGTGCAAGAGAAATCCAAACAACTGCACTCAAGGGAACAGCTAGAATCCTGAAAAGAGCTCTCGGTTGGAGTCTGTAAATAGCGGGTGATCGTATGGCATTTGGAAGAATGCCCCGTCCCCAGCAAATGAATGAAAAAAAAATTTTTTTTAAAGAGAGAGGCCAACAGATAATACCCTTTTCCACTGGTTAGTGCAGAATAATATATTCAATGTATATAAATATATTTACCTTTTTTTCTCATCATTCTAACAGTTACTGAATTAATTCACTGTAAACACAGTTTATACATACACACTCTACACGGGTGTTAACTTGTATTCATGCATATTCGTAACTACAGACACGTACATCCATCTATACCTACGTATATATATATATATATATATATATATATATATATATATATATATATATATATATATATATATATACATTTACTGCTTATATTTAACTTATACTCTCAAATATTGACATACAAGATATACACATGCATATATAAACACTTACTCACATGTATGTACATATACATATAACACATACACAACTACACAAAGTGACTTTTGAATACTCCAATTAACCTACGCATACGTATACAAAAAAATAAATATATAAAATATTAAAAATATAAAACTTTTACACCCGTGTAAACATACCCATACACATAAGAAATTAATCCATGTATACATATACATACATACGCATACATCTAGACACATTTATACCCTATTTACCTACATACCTTCACACACACACATATATACACGCACATGCACATACACACATAAATATATATACCCATATTTACATCATTACGTATATATACATATATATACAAACCTATACATATATATTCATATGCATATATACACATACATATACCCACCCATACACATGTGTTTAAATACATGTGCATATATGCACATACCCATATTTGTATCATTAAAACTTAAGTGCTTATACCATTCAGTATTACTGCTTTCTTACTATCTCTGTTCCATTTGCTTACATTTATACCTGCTCTAGTATTAAGACAAGGAACTTACAAGATAAGCGCCATTAAGGCAAGCAAACCAATTAAGTACAGCGTATGTGATTGCAATAGTTAATTCTATGTTTATAAACAGGTGATAACTATGAGGAAGTACTAAAATCAGATCCCTATAGGGTGAGGTGTAGTGATTTTGGATAATATAGATTACTTAAGTACAAAAATATAAAAATACCAAACTTAAAAACACAATAATAGACATAAAAATAAAACAAAAAATGATAAAGCAAAAAACAAAAAACAAAAAACAAACATAAATACAAAACCAAAAATAAAAATGAAATAAAATAAATAAAATAACATTGATTAGACCTTATTTCGGTTAGAATAATGACAAAAAGGGGTAAATATATTTATATACATTGACTATATTATGCTGCACTAATCAGTGGAAAGGGGGGGGGGATTATCTGTTGGCAATATGTGTATGTATGTGCGTATCTCCCTTTTTTGTTTCATTTTACTTCAGTCGAAGTTCTCAGACATCAAGGGGGCCCCTTCCTGGGGTTAACACTTGATCTCTATATGAGACACATAGATGTTCGGATATTTTATTAATGTTCTCCTTTACCTGTCAAACGTTGAATTAGGAAAGAAGTTAAGAATATTAATTTTCCTCTCGTCAATTGACCTGTGAACTATGTTATAGTATATCTTTCTTGTGGTCTCTTGGTCTTACCGGATTCGAGGACAAGAATGTATCTAGTCTGGTGGAGTATCCAGCTAAGTGCTGTTAGTTGAGGTAACATTACTTGGAAAAGGTGCAGCATTCCTCGTATGAGCCAGTGTATAGCCGTTATGAGGGGATCTTATTTGGGCTTCGAATACTATGTTATTTTGAATATTTGGTCAGGGTTTACTCGTTGGGTGAAGCATCCTCAAGTCAGGTTATCCTGACAAACTCTTGTACAAAGAGACCGAAGACACTCGAGGATGGTGTCTAGTAGGTAATTCAAACTCTCCATGTATGTATGTATGTATATAATATCTGGGTTGGTGTTTAGTTACATGGTAACTGAGTGTGAGAACACATCTCTCTATAAAAGTGAGAAATACTAGGTTAATCTATTACAGTAATCGTTAAGAAGATTGAACCAAATGAGAGGATTGCATTCGTTGTGCAAATTAACTAGTGTCTATGTTAGCTAGTACATATATTTGGTTAGGTTATGAAACAGGAAGTATTCTAGACAAAGGGGTCAAAATGGTTGGACTGGGAAGCCAGATTGTGAGAAAGGTGATCTAGTATACGAGTGGGTGAAAGTGACACGAAAGCGAAAAAATATTTGGGAGCAGAATGTCTAGTAGGTAATTCAATTATATATGAGAATTGATGTGTATATGTAAATTCGTATGTGTCCATATGTCTACATACATATATATATATATATATATATATATATATATATATATATATATATATATACGTGTGTGTGTGTACTTGTGTATCTGCAGATGTATGTGTTTATGTATTTTATGTAGAGATCAAAGTATGTTGATAGGGACATGTTTGTATAGTTATCTGGGTATATAGTTGTGTTTATATATGATGAAATTTTTATGAGTTAACATATATGTATGTAGATTAAGACTTTGTGTGATAAATTGAGATGTAAAGGATTCCGGACTAAGCGCTAAGTAGGTAATAAAAAGAGAGGGTAGGGAACAGGAGTTATAAAATAGATAATAAAAGTAATGAAAATAATAAATAAAAAAGATAGAAACAAATTGAAAGGGTAAACAAGTAAGGAATGTAATTCGATACTAAGATTAACCGGTGAAATTATAAACAAGTACAATCCCCCCAAAATATACTTAATAAGAAAGTTTTCCAAATCCCATTTCACGTCCTCGTTTTTTTTGTCTGGAGAGGTTGAATCTCTGTGAAGAATACAACCGAAACATGTATGCACATATGTAACCAATAATGTTTGTATAAATAAACATTTATATAAAAGAACAGCTCTACTCGTTATTAAGCACGTTTTATAAACACTGAACTTTCAACGGATTAACTTCTACAGAAACTAATAGAACACATGTATAATATATATATATATATATATATATATATATATATATATATATATATATATATATATATATATATATAAAAGAAATTCTTTCAGAATCATTAGAGCGATTTTATATTTGTAACATAGAATATTTGTAGCAGTTCGGGTGACATAGATTTTATATATTAATCATGTTTCGCATAAAGAAGTCCCTATGGAATTTGAAAACGTTCCCTCCAAAAAGAAAGTTCACTTTTAATTGAGATGAAATTGAAACTACAAACACATCACAGAAAATCCACCAAATTCTTAACATTTAAGTAAAATCCCAATTATTTTTAGATCTCGTTATGGTTGGTTACCTTAGCAAAATTAAATGTCATAAGCACATGGCTCGATGCGTATATATGTTTATATGATCATTTTTTTAGATGCGGTTGTGTTAAATAGGTTAGAATGGGAAATTTCCACGTAAGGTTGGAATTAAGTAGAGAGTGGACTTTTTCGATTAGAAGTCGATTGAGAGCTACGTGCTCTAACAATACTGTTACCGGCAGGAAGTTACTAGTATGGTGTTTCGAATAACCAGAGAAGATATATCTCTTTTCATTGAATCTGCAGAGAGAGAGAGAGAGAGGGGGAGTGGGGGGGGCGGGAGAGAGGGTTTTTGGATACCTGAGGGATGGGTTTGGGGTATTATATGTATATACATTTATACTGCCAAGAACAAATAAAATTCCAATGAGATTGTTTAAACCCAAGGAAATTGTGTTATTCTTTGGTTAAGAGGTTTACGAGAGCAGTCGGTAAAAAGCAGAAGATGACGTCTTCCTCAAGAGAGACGAGAAGAGGACATAAATTACTGATGCATGTCGTCTACTAACGAGACTTTACCTATCTACGTGATGAACTGTTGTCTGGGTAATCTGTGGGGAGCAAAGCATTGGTCACCATAATCCAAACTATGTACGAGGCCTGTCTGAAAAGTATCCGACCGTTATTTTTTTCCGTGCAAAATAGAGACGATAGGGTGGCGCCACTCTACACAGTGAAGGAAGACACCTTCATGCGCATGTGTGAATTTTATCACCGCCTTCCTTTGCGTTAGTCGCTGTCTATCAATCGCTGAGTGAGGTGCTACACAACGTGTTCGTCGGATTACCGATTCTCTCAAGATGACTGAACGTGTTGAGCAAAGGTACTGCATCACATTTTGTCAAAAGCTTGGTGATTCTCAAAGCAAAACAATTCGTAAGATTCAGCAGGTGTTTGGAGAAGATGCAATGGGTGTAACACAAATTAAGGAGTGGTTTAACCGATTCAAAAATGGCCGCATATCAGCGGAGAGTGACCATCGTTCTGGCAGGACCCAAACTGCTCAGAGTGCAGCTGTTGTTGAGAAGGTTCGAAATTTGGTGATGGAAGATCACGTTCAACCGTGCGGAGGATCGCCCAAGAGGTCGGAGTGAGTAAAGATCCTGCACATGTTGTGTGATGATTTGAACATGCACAGAGTGGCTGCGAAATTTCTACCCACGTTCTTGTCTCAGGAACAAAAGGACCCCCGTTTTCAAGTTGCACAAGACCTTCTGGAAACCGCCAACATTGATCCTGGGTTTTTGAACACCGTGATAACTGGAGATGAGTCACGGAAGCATCCCGAGTCTCCAAGGCCAAAAAAAGCGCGACAGGTGCGAAGCAAAATCAAGGTGATGCTGACTGTCTTCTTTGATATCCGCTGAATTGTGCATCACGAATATGCACCGGAAGGACAAACAGTGGCAAAGGAGTACTATCAAGATGTTCTCCAGCGTCTCCGTGACTCAGTTCGGTGCAAAAGACCAGACATGTAGACAGCGAAAAACTGGCAACTTCCATTTTAATTGTTCTAATCAGCCGTAATTTTCAATTAACTCACCAAGTAATCAATCTCATGCTACGTCTCTCTCTATCTCTCTCCTTCTCTAATTATATCTTGTTTTAACCCTTCGCTCTTATGTGTTATCACTTTCGCTTCTGTCACTCTCTTTCTCTGTTTATTAAGTCAAATGTCATTAAACTAACTATAAAACACTAGATTGGAATATAGTCGATTATAAATAAAAGGAAATATAACCACAATAGTAATACTATTTAACTCGTAGCTGAAGAGAGAAAAGAGAGAAGGATATAAGGACCTATCTCAATGTATGCTGTTATGCCTACTCCTCGATCTTATTTAATATGATGTTTATCACTCTCGCTTCCGGCACTCCCCCCCTCTCTCCCCCCCCTCTCTCTCTCTCTCTCTCTCTCTCTCTCTCTCTCTATATATATATATATATATATATATATATATATATATATGTTTATTAAGAGTAACAAGTAACAAAGAAAGGATATGTTATTCCTATGTTTACCATATCGCCTAATATTTTATTCACAACGTATACGAAAAATGAATTAAGGAAATAATGAGTGTGAAATCCGATTATATATTTTAGAGTAATCAGTGCTTTGGGGACGTTTCTATATTCCAGTCCCGTGAATAATGATTATCCGTTTATTTAATATGACATTTGTCTAGGCGGGTACCTTTTAAAATTCAACATTAAATTCAGAATATACTGTCGGATTTACGTTTTCAGGATCAGTAAGCAGCAACCGCCCTCCAACGTTTACGAGCTGATAGATTTGTTACGTAGTTGACATTATATAATCATTTAGGTCTAAAAAATCAGTTAGTCATTAATGCCCCAAGCTTCCAACTTAGAATGACACCCTACACCTACTCACTAATTCCCAGTAGCCCCTTACGTCTACAGTGGCGTCCTGCCTTGTTTGGGGTGAAATATCATAAAAAATATAAAAAAAAAAAAAAATATCAACTCAAAATCATATCTTGCCTTCTGGCCGGTGTATGCGTTGTGCGTGTGTGTTGTTATCCTGCCGACCGATGACAATGTTAGATGTAATCGAAAACAAACATCTGACATGCTTATCGCGTTATTTATTCAATGAATGAATTAATTTAACAAAAAGATCTTAGCAGATAAAGGATTTATTCGCCATGATGTCCAATAGGCTGCCGGGTCAAAGAGAGAAAGAGAGAGAGGGAGAGAGAAAAAGAGAGAGAGGAAGAGAAAGAGAGAGAGAGACTTTAATTACGTTTTAAGCGCATAGCTTAATTTTTATCGTGTTATCAAATAATTTTCTATGCGTATTATTTCCTTTTCATCTGTGCCTGGGTTATCTTTTCTTTCAGCGTCAACGTAATAATATATTTTCCTGTCGTGAGCGTAGATATATATTACGGACGACAGATTATATATTTTTCTCTTATTATTTTTTTTTCTTTGCTATCTTTAGTGTAATGTTGTGACGTAACGATTGAAAACGACTTTTTAAAAACATAAACCAACATTAAAGGGCTGAAATATGAGAGTGGAAAATAAAACGGAACAAAAAACAACATCAGATATAAATTACTGGGCGGTTCCATGATACCAAAATAGGGAGTAACAGGTGTTAAAGATCGTAGTGACGTCGTAATAGTGTTATTATTATATAAATAATAATAATAATAATAATAATAATAATAATAATAATAATAATAATAATAATAATAATAATAATAATAATAATAATAATAATAATAATAATAATAATAATAATAGCAGCAGCAGCAGCAGAAACCTAATCAAAGGAATAATTACCTGGGCAGTATCACTAATAAGATATTCTGGACCATTCATAAGCTTGACTAAAGAAAAACTCAGGCACCTTGATCAGAGGACTAGAAAATTAATGACTATGCACAATGCACTACATCCAAAAGACGATACAGACAGACTCTACGTGAAGAGAAACGAAAGGGGAAGAGGACTGGTAAGTATAGAAGACTGTGTGGACGACACTAAAAAAGAGCTGGAGAAATACATAAACCAGAACACAGAAAGGCTGATCACCGCAGCAAGAGATACCGTCCCAACGAACAACACAGGAAGCATCGAAACTAGACACAAACAGACAAGAAAAGAAAAATGGGAAGAAAAACAACTACATGGACGCTTCATAAGATTCACAAGAGAAGAAACCAACGCTAATTGCTGGACATGGTTAAGAAAAGGAAACTTGAACAGAGAAACGGAATCTTTATTAATGGCTGCACAGAACAATGCGATTAGGACAAATTACATTAAAAACCCAGAAAAAACAATAAATGCAGACTGTGTGGACAAAGAGACGAAACAATAAATCATATAATAAGTAAATGTAGCAAACTTGCCCCAAAAGAATACAAGTACAGACATGACTGTGTTAGGAAAGTAATACACAGGGAACTGTGCAAACAATTGAATTTCGAATATGCAGACAAATGGTACAAACATAAACCAGAAATAGTACTGGAAAACGAAAAACACAAAATCCTCTCGGATATGGATATACAAACAGATAAACTCATACAAGCAAGGAGACCTGATGTTATTATAATAGATAAAAAGGAAAAATCTTGTAAAATCGTAGACTTCGCCGTTCCAGCAGACCACAGAGTGAAGATCAAAGACACGGAAAAACGAAGTAAATGCACAGAACTAGCCAGAGAACTGAAAGGAATATGGAGCATGAAGAAAGTTAGTATAATACCAATAATCGTAGGAGCACTAGGGACAATCCCAAAAAACCTGGAGAAAAGACTGGGAGAAATTGGAGTCAAACGGACCATCGAAACAATACAAAGGACGGCAATGATCAAAACAGCTGCAATCTTAAGGAAAATCCTCGAATGCGGAAACTAACACGCATAAGCCACAAAAGCTAACCAGTCACAAAAAATTTACAACAGGGAGAAAAGAAAACCACACGAAGAACAACACAAGAACTAAGGAACAGAAACTGCAAGAAACAGCACTTCATAATCCCCCCCCATCCAATAAATTACACCAGCCTCAGCTATCACTACACAAAAATGAACCAAAGAAACAGCAATTACAAGGAACACTATAAGTTCCTCCCTTTGCCCCCACCCAAATAATTTTTTAATCATAAAGAATTAAAAATTATTTTTTATGAATTTATTTTTTTTAAATAACGAAAGAGAAAAGGAAAAAAATTAAGGAATTGAAAGGAAAAAAAAATTTAAAATTTAAAAATTAAAAAAAATGTAAAAAAAAATTTATTTTTTATTTTTAAATTAATTTTTAAAAAAATTATTTTATTTATTTATTTATTTTTGTAACTGGTGCCGGCCTAAGCTGACACCAGACAAAATATTTGTAGAGGGTCGAGGAGGATGAGAAGACCGAGGAAGGACAGCACAAACCAGACCTCCATTGGAAAAGTGCAGAGAATGCTGGGACCTTGTGAAGGCTTATTGCCACCCAAATCCGAAGGAAGACCAATTGTCCTTACCAGCGAAAAGAGGTGAAGAATACTGGAAATCTGGGGAGGCTTGTTGTCACTCAGACTCCAGGAAATACCACTGGTTGTTGTCGGTGAGCAATCACTGACGATGATCTGTGTGAGAACTCCTAGTGAGTACAAATAATAATAATAATAATAATAATAATAATAATAATAATAATAATAATAATAATAATAATAATAATAATAATAATAATAATAATAATAATAATAATAATAATAGAACTGTTTATAATAATTTACGAAATAAAAATTCTTTTAAAAAGATTATTTAAAAAAATAATTCAATGCTTAAAAATAATTAATATACCGGAAATGTATCTTTAAATAAGGACATTCGTATTCGTAGAATTTGGTATATTCGGACTACTATTCTCATCTCGGGTGTTTTAATCACAACGTTTCGGCTGGTGTAACCTCCGAGTTTGTCGAACTCGGGAATCTGGACGGAATTTCGAACGGAACCCTTTATTTTATCCACGGGGGTAGCATTCTCTCGTTCCATCTGCCATTACTGGGAAGATATAGTACTAAGTAAAATTCAGTTCTAAGTGACAGTCATCTGAAGGTTGAAGGTTCAATCCTCAGTCCGGGCGATACAAAGAATTACGAATTACTTCCCAGTGATGGCAGATGGAACGAGAGAATGCTAACCCCGTGGATATAATAAAGGGTTCCGTTCGAAATTCCGTCCAGATTCCCGAGTTCGACAGAAAGATTCCCGAGTTCGCAAAGTACACCTGAAAGAGTACGGAGGTTACATCGGCCGAAACGTTGTGATAAAAACACCCAAGATGAGAATAGTAGTCCGAATATACCAAATTCTACGAATTATCAACCCTCATCTAAAATATTCTGAAGCATGACATTCGTATTATATTATTTTTTTAGCCCCCCCCCCTAATATTGGATGAAAAGGGATTTTTTCTTCATGTTTTCACAGTTATCATAATAACAAGTCATTTCTATTCGTGTAACAATATAAAAATGTGGACAAAATATTTGGAAGTTGACTTATCAAGTTAATTGCTCAGATGTTGGTTGTACTGTAGTGTAGGTTTTCACTCTCAAAGTGCTTTTGCTTATAGCTGTGAATTCCTCATATACAGACTAGGAAAGATAGACTTTCAGGACATAAAAAGATATTAGTCTATTTTTGATTGCTGAGTTCAGGTAATTAATTCACCTTATGTGATAGCGGTACCCAGAAAATAACGTAAAAAAAGCGGGGAATTTTACCTGCTTTTGTAAATCGCAAATTAAAAATGCAAAGTATCGTTTTTCTTTTTGCTTAAAACACGTTGCCAGCCAAAAAGACAGATTTTAGAGAAGAAAACGTGTGAAATACATTTTTGTATAAACGTTTTAGGTAGATAATTTAATTCATTTACCTTTGCTATAAATTATGTGTTGTCTTGTTTTGTTTTTGTTTAGTGTTATCGAATGTTAACTATTCTGTGCTTTGATCCATTGTCGAGAAGACGGATTTTATCAAAGAAAAAGTATGAAATAAATGGGTTATAAACGTTAAAACTAGATGAGTTAGGTAGAAAAGTTCATAGTAATGCGTTTGATATAAATTATGTGTTGTTGTTTGTTTTGCTTTTTGAGCTAGTGAGTGTTAACTATTCTGTACTGTTTTACACAACTTATATGTAATCTTGCTGTAATCATTTTTAAGTCTTGATTACATACTAACTTTACGTCATGGCGTCTTACAAATAAGCAAAGCTTGTTGCTGAAACGATCGTTTTACATAAATTTCTTCATTGATTTCTCTTTCCCAAAAATGTAAAATTCATTTTACTGCATTAAATTAATCACAAGAAAAAGATTTGTTTTTAATGCGTGAAACAAAAACTAACGAAAAATACTTTCGCCTTTTAAATTTACAAAAACTAACGAAAAATACTTTCGCCTTTCAAATTTACAAAAACTAACGAAAAATACTTTCGCCTTTTAAATTTACGAAAACTAACGAAAAATACTTTCGCCTTTCAAATTTACAAAAACTAACGAAAAATACTTTCGCCTTTTAAATTTACAAAAACTAACGAAAAATACTTTCGCCTTTCAAATTTACAAAAACTAACGAAAAATACTTTCGCCTTTTAAATTTACAAAAACTAACGAAAAATACTTTCGCCTTTCAAATTTACAAAAACTAACGAAAAATACTGTCGCCTTTCAAATTTACAAAAACTAACGAAAAATACTTTCGCCTTTTAAATTTACGAAAACTAACGAAAAATACTTTCGCCTTTCAAATTTACGAAAACTAACGAAAAATACTTTCGCCTTTTAAATTTACAAAAACTAACGAAAAATACTTTCGCCTTTCAAATTTACAAAAACTAACGAAAAATACTTTCGCCTTTCAAATTTACAAAAACTAACGAAAAATACTTTCGCCTTTTAAATTTACAAAAACTAACGAAAAATACTGTCGCCTTTTAAATTTACAAAAACTAACGAAAAATACTTTCGCCTTTTAAATTTACAAAAACTAACGAAAAATACTTTCGCCTTTTAAATTTACAAAATCTAACGAAAAATACTTTCGCCTTTTAAATTTACAAAAACTAACGAAAAATACTTTCGCCTTTCAAATTTACAAAAACTAACGAAAAATACTTTCGCCTTTTAAATTTACGAAAACTAACGAAAAATACTTTCGCCTTTCAAATTTACAAAAACTAACGAAAAATACTTTCGCCTTTTAAATTTACAAAAACTAACGAAAAATACTTTCGCCTTTCAAATTTACAAAAACTAACGAAAAATACTGTCGCCTTTCAAATTTACAAAAACTAACGAAAAATACTTTCGCCTTTTAAATTTACGAAAACTAACGAAAAATACTTTCGCCTTTCAAATTTACGAAAACTAACGAAAAATACTTTCGCCTTTTAAATTTACAAAAACTAACGAAAAATACTTTCGCCTTTCAAATTTACAAAAACTAACGAAAAATACTTTCGCCTTTCAAATTTACAAAAACTAACGAAAAATACTTTCGCCTTTTAAATTTACAAAAACTAACGAAAAATACTGTCGCCTTTTAAATTTACAAAAACTAACGAAAAATACTTTCGCCTTTTAAATTTACAAAAACTAACGGAAAATACTTTCGCCTTTTAAATATACATACATTTACAGTAAACAGACTATACTAGTTTACACCCGCTCCTTGAGCGATGTTAGTTCAGTACCTAGTTATGTCAATTTCCATTTGTACCTAGTTTCTGTATTGAACCAATCCCAAATGTTCTTTATGTCTACTTTATGTCTACTTTATGTCTAAGTTTTGTTGCTCACAGAGTAATGTGTTTGTAATAAGTTGTCAGATCGGATTAAGAACAGCAATAGCGTTGCTCAGTTTTAGATTCAGAGAAAGTGGTAGGAGGGAGACATTGAGGGGGCACTTTTGGGAGTTATCAAATGAAACATTTAACAGAATTTGATCTGGATATCGATACTGTACTAGGAGTTTTTTTAATTTATTTTTTTAACAGTTGAATTGAGAAGATAGTTAAAGGGGAGATGCCCAAGGAGGCATAACAAACAAATAAATAAAATAAAAGAATTTAAAAAATACCGAATTCTCTTTATGTCTACTTTTTGCGAATTATAAAAAAAACGGTCACTAAGATAAAAAATGATGTAATGTTTTTATTTTATTATGTTATTTTTATTTCCCTGAATTTATAAAACACGTATCCAGTTACAAATCTCTTTTTAGATTTAATTGTAGATTCGAATTCGAGTATAGACATGGTAAAGACTACTGCCTTAGTAATGTGTACTCTGCCTATTCCTTTTTGGTCAATCAATCACGCGTTTCTATTTGCGTAAATATAGACAAACTCTAAAACACTATAAGTTTTCAATAGTATATAGATTAACCAAACTATCAGATAAAATATCATGTGCTTGTGTGTGTTTTTTCTCGCCTATTGAAATCAAAAATAAAAATGAAGACAATCTAAAATTAAATACGTATGACTTATTCTCTTCTTATCGTGTAAAATTGAACGCATGTGTTTGATTCGTTTTCACTTGCATTTTGAATTATTTTTATTTACTATTAAGCATATATAAATCAAATATTTATTGAAATCAAAAATAAAAATGAGGAAAATCTAAAATTAAATACGTATAAAAATAAAAAATAAAATAAGGGAAAATTAAAAAGATTTATTTAAAAATTGAAAACATTACGCAATCGCGTCCGAGATAACAAGCGCTCTATTCTCGACATGTAAATCGAACACACATCCAAGGCAATGGCTGAATCCTTAGCAAATTCTTAGAAAATGACCCCAAAATGAATGGATACAAAAATGACTGGTTACATTCAATGCTGTCAAGACAAAGCTAATTTTCTTTAAAAATTATTAGAAATCTTTCCAAACACCGATTGCCATGGTTGGTGCATTTTCGAAAACTGTTCATGCATTGCTTATTCAGAATTCTTATGAAAGTTTGAACATATTTTTTATTATTATTTTATTATTATTTTTCTATTATTATTATTTTATTATTATTATTTTTTTATTATTATTATAATATTATAATAATAATAATATTATTATTTTTATTATTTGTGTGCGATATTAATTTTCATAATTTATTTCTTATGAAAGTTTAGGCATTTTTTATTCTAGACTTTTTTTGACTTCGGTATTAACTTTCATATTTCTTCCCTTTTGCCCTACTTATCACGAGTTTTACTGGGAACCCTTTTCCGATGGCGATTTCTTATACTGTGGCTGACACCCTTCCCGTCGCTGTTTAGTTAGATACAGACTCCATAAAGGCAGACATGCTGAAGGTAATTAAGCAACAAATCTTATGCGAGACTTCCTTCAATTCAGCTCACCTTTTCCTTTCTGAAACTCATCGCAAAACTGTTACGGTCTGTCTGGCTCACCTCCGAATTTCTACCACAGTAGTTTATTTCAGCTAGATTCTTCTGGTCCAATATGCGACGCGAAAACGCTGCCTGGTCCAGTTTCTGTTTATCCTGCCGTAAAAACTAAACTGCACAGGGATACTCCCAGCTTTTTTCTCAAACATTTGTCTTTTTTCAGCAAAAGAACAGGCATTTGAAATCGAATTGAACATTTATTTGTCTTCTTTTATGCAATTTGCAGGTTTGTTTACTCTTGTGCTGCTACTGCTAATAAAGCATCAATTGTGTTTTATCGGTTATAAGCCTAAGCGGGTGGTAATGTAGTAGTTACATAATTACAATCTATTTTATATTGTACTTTCAGGTTCTCACTAGCGGAGCGATTGATGCATTGTTCTAACTAAATAGGTTCCGCATTGTATACCAAGTATCAGACCCTGTCACATCGTCGCAATACTGCATCGCTGGGCTTGTTTTACAATATGAAGTGGAATAAGTACATAGAAGATGCTACCAAGTCTGCCGCAAAAAAGGTAGTCTCTCTCTGCTGGTCTAGAAAACTTTTCACATCTGCTAGTACTCTATATCTCTATAAAGCCACCATTCGGCCGTGCATGGACTATATTTGCCACATCTGGGCTGGTGCACCAACCACTAGCCTTTCCCGGATGGATAGGATGCAAAAACGAATTTAGGTTCTGCACTATCTGCTCCTGTTGCAGTGTTGCATTCCTGCGCTTGTTTTACGAGTACTTCTACAGAATGTGTTCCGACGAACATACTACACTTGCACTTCCTCAACATAAATACTTTGACCCACCCTACTAGCAACAAAATCCCACCCCTTCAGTGTAAAAGTCCCCAGATGACAGAAACTTCATCAGACCGGTTGCATTTGGGTTTCCTTCTCTGTTCCCTGTTTCCACGAATGTACCAACATAAAAAAATAAAAGTGATCTTACTGCACCACTTCCAAGTAAGGACACCGCCTATAAATATGGCCCCGAACGTTTCAGTTGCAATATGTCTGGTGTAGGATGAATTGAAGTAATAATAGAATAAATAAAAGAATTCCCACGTTTTGTTTTTAGTGTGGGTGTAACATTAGGTATATCTACGAAACGGAGACTCTGGATCCAACGGCATCTTAAAAATCCAATTCAAAATGTAACATTAGGTACATCTACGAAACGGAGACTCTGGATCCAACGGCATCTTATAAATCCAATTCAAAATGTAACATTAGGTACATCTACGAAACGGAGACTCTGGATCCAACGGCATCTTAAAAATCCAATTCAAAATGTAACATTAGGTACATCTACGAAACGGAGACTCTGGATCCAACGGCATCTTATAAATCCAATTCAAAATGTAACATTAGGTACATCTACGAAACGGAGACTCTGGATCCAACGGCATCTTAAAAATCCAATTCAAAATGTAACATTAGGTACATCTACGAAACGGAGACTCTGGATTCAACGGCATCTTATAAATCCAATTCAAAATGTAACATTAGGTACATCTACGAAACGGAGACTCTAGATCCAACGGCATCTTAAAAATCCAATTCAAAATGTAACATTAGGTACATCTACGAAACGGAGACTCTGGATCCAACGGCATCTTATAAATCCAATTCAAAATGTAACATTAGGTACATCTACGAAACGGAGACTCTGGATCCAACGGCATCTTATAAATCCAATTCAAAATGTAACATTAGGTACATCTACGAAACGGAGACTCTGGATTCAACGGCATCTTATAAATCCAATTCAAAATGTAACATTAGGTACATCTACGAAACGGAGACTCTGGATCCAACGGCATCTTAAAAATCCAATTCAAAATGTAACATTAGGTACATCTACGAAACGGAGACTCTGGATCCAACGGCATCTTAAAAATCCAATTCAAAATGTAACATTAGGTACATCTACGAAACGGAGACTCTGGATCCGACGGCATCTTAAAAATCCAATTCAAAATGTAACATTAGGTACATCTACGAAACGGAGACTCTGGATCCAACGGCATCTTAAAAATCCAATTCAAAATGTAACATTAGGTACATCTACGAAACGGAGACTCTGGATCCAACGGCATCTTAAAAATCCAATTCAAAATGTAACATTAGGTACATCTACGAAACGGAGACTCTGGATCCGACGGCATCTTAAAAATCCAATTCAAAATGTAACATTAGGTACATCTACGAAACGGAGACTCTGGATCCAACGGCATCTTAAAAATCCAATTCAAAATGTAACATTAGGTACATCTACGAAACGGAGACTCTGGATCCAACGGCATCTTATAAATCCAATTCAAAATGTAACATTAGGTACATCTACGAAACGGAGACTCTGGATCCAACGGCATCTTAAAAATCCAATTCAAAATGTAACATTAGGTACATCTACGAAACGGAGACTCTGGATCCAACGGCATCTTATAAATCCAATTCAAAATGTAACATTAGGTACATCTACGAAACGGAGACTCTGGATCCAACGGCATCTTAAAAATCCTATTCAAAATGTAACATTAGGTACATCTACGAAACGGAGACTCTGGATCCAACGGCATCTTATAAATCCAATTCAAAATGTAACATTAGGTATATCTACGAAACGGAGACTCTGGATCCAACGGCATCTTAAAAATCCAATTCAAAATGTAACATTAGGTACATCGATGAAACGGAGACTCTGGATCCAACGGCATCTTAAAAATCCAATTAAAAATGTAACATTAGGTACATCTACGAAACGGAGACTCTGGATCCAACGGCATCTTAAAAATCCAATTCAAAATGTAACATTAGGTACATCTACGAAACGGAGACTCTGGATCCGACGGCATCTTAAAAATCCAATTCAAAATGTAACATTAGGTACATCTACGAAACGGAGACTCTGGATCCGACGGCATCTTAAAAATCCAATTCAAAATGTAACATTAGGTACATCTACGAAACGGAGACTCTGGATCCAACGGCATCTTAAAAATCCAATTCAAAATGTAACATTAGGTACATCTACGAAACGGAGACTCTGGATCCAACGGCATCTTAAAAATCCAATTCAAATTGTAACATTAGGTACATCTACGAAACGGAGACTCTGGATCCAACGGCATCTTATAAATCCAATTCAAAATGTAACATTAGGTACATCTACGAAATGGAGACTCTGGATCCAACGGCATTTTAAAAATCCAATTCAAAATGTAACATTAGGTACATCTACGAAACGGAGACTCTGGATCCAACGGCATCTTAAAAATCCAATTCAAAATGTAACATTAGGTACATCTACGAAACGGAGACTCTGGATCCAACGGCATCTTATAAATCCAATTCAAAATGTAACATTAGGTACATCTACGAAACGGAGACTCTAGATCCAACGGCATCTTATAAATCCAATTCAAAATGTAACATTAGGTACATCTACGAAACGGAGACTCTGGATCCAACGGCATCTTAAAAATCCAATTCAAAATGTAACATTAGGTACATCTACGAAACGGAGACTCTGGATCCAACGGCATCTTAAAAATCCAATTCAAAATGTAACATTAGGTACATCTACGAAACGGAGACTCTGGATCCAACGGCATCTTATAAATCCAATTCAAAATGTAACATTAGGTACATCTACGAAACGGAGACTCTGGATCCGACGGCATCTTATAAATCCAATTCAAAATGTAACATTAGGTACATCTACGAAACGGAGACTCTGGATCCAACGGCATCTTATAAATCCAATTCAAAATGTAACATTAGGTACATCTACGAAACGGAGACTCTGGATCCAACGGCATCTTAAAAATCTAATTCAAAATGTAACATTAGGTACATCTACGAAACGGAGACTCTGGATCCAACGGCATCTTAAAAATCCAATTCAAAATGTAACATTAGGTACATCTACGAAACGGAGACTCTGGATCCAACGGCATCTTAAAAATCCAATTCAAAATGTAACATTAGGTACATCTACGAAACGGAGACTCTGGATCCAACGGCATCTTAAAAATCCAATTCAAAATGTAACATTAGGTACATCTACGAAACAGAGACTCTGGATCCGACGGCATCTTAAAAATCCAATTCAAAATGTAACATTAGGTACATCTACGAAACGGAGACTCTGGATCCGACGGCATCTTAAAAATCCAATTCATAATGTAACATTAGGTACATCTACGAAACGGAGATTCTGGATCCAACGGCATCTTATAAATCCAATTCAAAATGTAACATTAGGTACATCTACGAAACGGAGATTCTGGATCCAACGGCATCTTAAAAATCCAATTCAAAATGTAACATTAGGTACATCTACGAAACGGAGACTCTGGATCCAACGGCATCTTAAAAATCCAATTCAAAATGTAACATTAGGTACATCTACGAAACGGAGACTCTGGATCCAACGGCATCTTAAAAATCCAATTCAAAATGTAACATTAGGTACATCTACGAAACGGAGACTCTGGATCCAACGGCATCTTATAAATCCAATTCAAAATGTAACATTAGGTACATCTACGAAACGGAGACTCTGGATCCAACGGCATCTTATAAATCCAATTCAAAATGTAACATTAGGTACATCTACGAAACGGAGACTCTGGATCCAACGGCATCTTAAAAATCCAATTAAAAATGTAACATTAGGTACATCTACGAAACGGAGACTCTGGATCTAACGGCATCTTAAAAATCCAATTCAAAATGTAACATTAGGTACATCTACGAAACGGAGACTCTGGATCCGACGGCATCTTAAAAATCCAATTCAAAATGTAACATTAGGTACATCTACGAAACGGAGACTCTGGATCCGACGGCATCTTAAAAATCCAATTCAAAATGTAACATTAGGTACATCTACGAAACGGAGACTCTGGATCCAACGGCATCTTATAAATCCAATTCAAAATGTAACATTAGGTACATCTACGAAACGGAGACTCTGGATCCAACGGCATCTTATAAATCCAATTCAAAATGTAACATTAGGTACATCTACGAAACGGAGACTCTGGATCCAACGGCATCTTATAAATCCAATTCAAAATGTAACATTAGGTACATCTACGAAACGGAGACTCTGGATCCAACGGCATCTTATAAATCCAATTCAAAATGTAACATTAGGTACATCTACGAAACGGAGACTCTGGATGCAACGACATCTTAAAAATCCAATTCAAACTGAAGCAGACGATACAAATGACTAAGCATGAAGTAATGTGCAAAAGAATTTTCGGAAGAAAAAAAGATTTTCTTTAAAGGTCGTCGGTTGACTATCTTTGAAATAATTGGAACAGGGAACGAAAATTGAAAAGATTGTTAGAAAAATGAGAAGCGCTTTGAGCAGCTCTTCACATTAAAAAGAAAAAAGAAAACATTCGCCCAAGAACAACATAACAGTTATTTATTATCCACTTAAGAATACACGCAGATATCATTTTTGTGCATTTTTTTATAATTTTTATACCATAAGAACTCTTCCTCTCTCTTCTTCTCTCTCTCTCTCTCTCCCTTTCTCTCTCTCTCTCTCTCTCTCTCTCTCTCTCTCTCTATATATATATATATATATATATATATATATATATATATATATATAAAGCAATCCAACAAAAGATATAAGCGTCGACTAATATCTTATAATTAGTGAAAACATCCAGATAAAACTGAAGCTCAATATACTGGATAGAGCTTTAATATTATAAAATAAAATGAAATAATAAAATAAGGTGTCAATCAAATTTTATTACAATTCAAAGTTCAAGCAAAGTATCTTAACGTCCTTAGGTCATGAGTTTTCAAAGATAAATCTTCTCCTCAGAGGACCATTACCATAGTGACATCACTACAGGCAATAAAATTACACTTTGAAAATATATAAAAATATATACAACAATACATAAAAATATATAACATCAAATGTATCAACCCAAAAACATACTTTTTGTTGAATTTATACAATCCATCCAGGTCATAGAGTTTAGAAGACATAATTAGGAAAGATATCCAGAAGTCCAGAAAGCTGAAAGAAAATTAATGCAGGTAATGAGTGAAAGTCCAAAAACTAGAAATTGAGAGAATTGAAAAAATAGTCCAACCGTGAGATAATATATATATTCTGATATATCGTGCTTGTTTATCACTCTTCGTCTATATATATATATATATATATATATATATATATATACACACACATATATATTTTGATATATATATATATATTTATATATATATATATATATATATATTTATATATATTTATATATATACACACGCATTGAGTCCACCTCAGAACGTATACTCTCTCTCTCTCTCGCTCTATATATATATATATATATATATATATATATATATATATATATATATATATATATAGAGCGAGAGAGAGAGAGATAGTATACGTTCTGAGGTGGACTCAAGGCTTCTTAATTGTTGCCAACAATTGAACACTGTCGGTATGATTAAGAATAAACATTTACCTAAAAAGCTTCAGTGCAATGCTCTGATCCTGTCGTTGAGTGCTATCGAATGTTTAGATGTCAACACTCTCCGCTTTCAGTGTAAACATCACTAAATTTCTCCGTAATTACGTGACAATTCCTCGTCGCCTAATTAGCGGTAAGTAAACGCAAACAGAGTCAAGATTTATCTGTGAACGGAGTTCGCGCCCTATGACCGTCTGAGATTGTTATTTCTCTGCGCTGATGAGAGCCATAAGCTCGAAACGACGTCGTACGTAGGCAAAAATATTTATAAAAAATATTAAAAGTAATTTAATATTCCAGAAAAAATGCCAGTATACTGAAATCATATGCCGTTAAGGAAATTCCCAAATTTTTACACTTTTATTGGCATTAATTAAGGGTATGACTACATATCAATCAAACAATTTCATTATCACATCACTACAGTATAAATCTCTATGCATGAGTGGATGAAGTGTGTGAGGTGCGTTGAAGAAAAATTCCTATCAGTAAAATGCATAGCCCTGTTGTGCTCGCATACCTTAATGACAATAAAAGTGTAAAAATTTGGGAATTTCCTTGCTTTTGTACATGAATGTTCATCTTAACCCTATTAACGGCATATGATTTCAGTTTTCTGGCATTTTTCATGGAATGTCACTACAATGCCTTCTCATAACTGATATAGTTGGTAGTTTGACTAATCAAGGTATATGGTAAACTGAAATTAAAATGGCTTCAACTAGACACTAGAACCGCTATATTTGCCAAAAATCAACTGAATCCATCAAATGGTCGATAAGATATAGAATAAAGTGTATGAATACTGGTTATTTTTAAGATTTTTTTTTGAATTTTCTGGAAAACTAAGGTATATGGTAAACTGAAATTAAAATGCCATCAACTAGACCCTAGAACCTCTATCTCTGCCAAAAATCAGCTGAATTCATCAAATAGTTGATGAGATACAGAGTGGCACATACGCACGTACGCACACACAGATAACATAATTTCATGATTGAACTTTCTGGATCTCTGGGTTACCTTGACTAATGATGCTGAAATCTTACACACTTATAGAACTTCTCAAATAAAAATTTTGTGCAAAGTTTGAACTAATTTGGATTATTGGTTTTTGAGTCATGATTGATCAAAGAGATGAGATTTCCAGCATAGGCCATTTGTGAAGTCTATTAAAGGATAGAGCGCTCTCGAGCCTCCCTTGATTATATATATATATATATATATATATATATATATATATATTTGATTATATAAACATTTTTTTAAACATTTACAAAAAGCCGCTACACTAGCATGTCGAGGTTACTAATCAATTTGTACATGTCTGTATTATTAAAAATAATTATATAACTAGCTCTATTTATTATTGAGAACTTTTTTATAAGCCCGGTTGAAATTCTGTAGATTTTTCATCTGTGGATGTCTACTTTACTTGGATTTATATATATATATATATATATATATATATATATATATATATATATATATATATATATATATATTTCTTTTCCTTGCTCCTCTCGTACGCATTTGATGAGTCTGTTGACGGAGTGTTCATTCACACCAGGAGCAACGGTGTATTATTCAACATCGCACGTCTGCGAGCCAAAACGAGGGTGCAGAAGGTTCTCATCAGAGATTTCCTTTTTGCAGATGATGCTGCCCTTGCTGCACACTCAGAGGAGGCCATGCAGCGTCTTGTTGACTGCTTTGCAGCTGCATGCAACGAGTTTGGACTGTCCATCAGTCTAAAGAAAACAGAGGTCATGTGCCAGAACGTTAGTGATGCTCCAAGCATCTCCATTGGTGAACACACCCTCATGGTTGTGTACGAGTTCACCTACCTCGGCTCGAAAATCGTAGGCAGCCTTTCCCTTGACTCTGAGCTTAACACAAGGATCGGCAAGGCAGCAACAGCAATGGCCCGCCTGACCAAACGACTTTGGGAAAATGGTATGTTGACTACCAACACAAAGATGCAAGTATACCGGGCAGTTGTGCTGAGCACCCTCCTCTATGGTAGTGAGGCATGGACACTCTACTCTCATCAGGAGCGCAGACTGAACGCCTTCCACTTTCGTTGCCTCCGCAGACTCCTCGGCATCACCTGGCAAGATCGAGTCACCAACATCGACGTCCTGGCCAAGGCAGGATTGCCCAGCATGTATGCTATGCTGCGAGCTAGACGCCTCCGCTGGTTGGGCCACGTGGTCCGCATGAACGACGGCCGCATCCCCAAAGACATGCTATTTGGAGAGCTTTCCACTGGCACAAGGCGTACTGGACGCCCCGCACTCCGCTACAAGGACGTTCTTGGCCTTTTGGCTAAGATCAAAGTGTAGTATCTGTTCCGATGGATACTGCACAACATAGACTGGTATTGTCTTGGCCTTCGGGGCTTGATTTACGCCGGTCTATGGGTCTGTCCTGTGCAGTTCTAGGAGGTCCACCCTCCCAGGCGTTGCCTCCTCTCTTTGGGGAGGAGTAAGTTTATTGCTTACTGCCTGAGGCGCCCCTACCGGGCAATGCCGACGGGGCTGCCCAGGCAATTTTTAATGGCCAGAGTGCTCACCTTCTCGGGCGCTGACTTTTCAAGTCCCACTTTCCCGACCCGACCTTGGGTCATATCTTACCTTGTGGGAGTAAGATAAAACTGGCCTTGTGCCTAACCTCCTGGGGAGGTAAATAAAATACTGCACCCTATAGACTGGTATTGTCTTGGCCTTCGGGGCTTGATTTACACCTATCTATGGGTCTGTCCTGTGCAGTTCTAGGAGGTCCACCCTCCCAGGCTTCGCCTCCCCTCTTTGGGGAGGAGTAAGTTTATTGCTTACTGCCTGAGGCGCCCCTACCGGGCTGCCCAGGAAATTTTTAAACCCCACTTTCCCGACCCGACCTTGGGTCATATCTTACTTGTGGGAGTAAGATAAAAACTGGCCTTGTGCCTAACTCCTGGAGAGGAGTAAATCAATACAAGGACGTCTGCAAGCAGGATCTTAAAGCTGGCGGAATCAACCCCTCTCAGCTCGAGACCACTGCCTTAAACCGCCAAGGTTGGCGAACCGTCATCCGGAACATCATCAGTGCAGCTGAGGAGAGGAGAAACACCCGATGGAGGGAGAAGCGATCACGCAGGGCGCAAAAGACAAGAGTCGCCCCATCACATGCTCACTGATAAAAAAAACAGAAAGATGAGAAAAAAAAAGACTACACAGCCTGTTGCAGCCCTGGGTACAATTCTGACCAAGACCACGACGCGCATCCCCCATGATCTCCCGAGATCGATGGAGCCAACAACAACAACATATATATATATATATATATATATATATATATATATATATATATATATATATATATATATATATATATACACACACATATACATTTTATGTTGTCAAGTTTATACGGTCTTTCACGTAGTCTCAAAGTGTCTAGTTGATAATAGGAAAATGTAACAACTGAACTGCCAACTGTTATTTTACTAGTTGTTTAAAAAAACAATGGATATTTATAATTTTATCATTAGTACCAGAAATGGAAAATTAAGTTTTACAAAAATTGCACCTTGAATGTGATTAGTTAGTCTTCGTAGCTTATGTGGAAAGGTTTCCGCATTCAAGGATTTTCTTTAAGATGTCAGCTGTTTTTATCATTGCCGTCCGTTGTATGGTCTCAGTCTTCCCTTTGATTCCAATTTCTCCCAGTCTTTTTTCCAGTGCTTTTTTTAGTGCTCCTACGATTATTGGTATTATACTAACTTTCTTCATACTCCATATGCCTTTCAATTCTCTGGCGAGTTCAGTGTTTTTGTTTCGTTTTTCTATCTGTTTAGTCTTTACCCTGTAGTCAGCTGAGACGGCAAAATCTACGATTTGGCAGGATTGTTCTTTCGCGTTGACTAATATGCCATCCGGTCTCCTTGCTTGTTTATCTGTTTATCTGTTTGTACGTCCATATCCCAGAGGATTTTGTGTTTTTCGTTTTCGACTACTGTCTCTGGTTTATGTTTGTACCATTTGTCCGAGTGTTCGAAATGCATTTGTTTGCACAGCTCTCAGTGTACTTCTTTCCCCATCCAGTCATGCCTATTTATGTAATCTTTTTGGCCCAGTTTTTGGCCATTCGCTTATTATATGATTTACTGTTTCGTCTCTTTGTCCGCACAATGTGCACTTACTGTTTTCCTGGGTTGTATCGATTTTAGCTTTAATGTAGTTGGTCCTAATCGCATTGTTTTGTGCAGCCGTCAGTACGAAATCCGTTTCCTTATTCAGGTGTCCTTTTCTCAGCCATGTCCACCTATTTTCGTGCGTCTCTTCTCTTGTCATTCTTATGAAACGTCCATGTAGTTGTTTTTCTTCCCACTTTTCTTTTCTGTTTGTGTCCGGTTTCAGTGCTTCCTGAGTTCTTCGTTGGGACGGTGTCTCTTGCTGCGCTGATCAGTCTTTCTGTGTTCTGGGCTATGTATTTTTGCAGCTCGTTTTTAGTGTCGTTCACACAGTCTTCTATGTTGTTGTTGTTGTTGTTGTTGTTAGTGGTGGTGGTGTTGTTGTTGTTGTTGTTGTCGTCGTCGTCGTCGTTATTATTATTATTATTATTATTATTATTTCAAATACGTTAAAAGAAATTCGACACGTAAATGAAAGTATAAGTACTAACAAAAACAGAGAATTAACCTATTATTTACAAGAACAATTTCTAACAAGCCCGATGGTGGATTTACATATCTGATGAGAGCGGACCACAGCTTGAAACGCGTTATATAAAATTCTAAAATTATAAAATAACAAAATATTAAATAAATGTTAGAAAATATTTGTTTTACAAATGTTGGTAGCCTTACTCCTTTATATATATATATATATATATATATATATATATATATATATATATATATATATATATATATATATATATAAATGAAAAAATATGTATTAGCATATACTATAAGTGCCTTTTTTACTTTGCTGTCTCTTTAAAAGATTCAGCTCGATGATTGTCAATATATAAGTCAGGTTCATTTTATATTCCAATAACCACGTTTTTATTGTATTATTTTTATTTTTTCACATTTCCAAAAGCATAACATTTTTGTGAGATATATCTTTTACAGTCCGTTTCATTTTTGGTGAGCCAAACAACATTTTTATGACAATATTCTCTCTGTAACATCGCAACATCATCAGAAAAAATCACAAAGAGTAAAATGTTCTTGGATTAAAGTGCTTTGAAAAACCTACACTATACAGTGGTTCATTTTTGGGTGAAAACAACCAAAAAACAAAGAAAATAGAAAACTCACATGTAAGAGAACCTACTATAACACCACTTAAAAATGTTCAGTTCAGAGCTAGTACATCCTAAAAGTTGTGTGGACATTTATAAATTTTAATTCAGCAATATTTCTTTAAATAGTTAATAAGTTCTATAATTTATTTATAAAAATTCGAATTCATTTGAGGGTGATTTTACATCAATTAGCCTGCAAATGCCTAATTAGGTCATTTGGATATGAAGCTTACTTCGGAGTTGGTCTCTTTTAAGTTCATCAGTTGAGAGTTCGCTATATACATTTAGCCATCCATTCGGCAGTTGAAACCAGTATTCCAGACATTTAATTTCCCTGATGATCTGCCAAGCAAGTAACTGCTTGGTAGTGAAACACGTGTAGGAAAAAACATTTAATTTGAATAAATAGTATTTGTAAGAAAAAATATCTTTAATGGTGATCATTGGTGTCTTGAAAGGAATGCTTTGGTAAGCCTTCATAAAATCACATATATATATATATATATATATATATATATATATATATATATATATATATATATATATATATATATATACATATATATATATATATGTTAGGTCTGCGTATCTGTTTATATATTTATAAGTCTAAGATTCACTCATGAACTAATTAACCAATCATATATTTTGGAACCAAGCTGCTAAATAAAAGGGGTCGTAATGTGGGCTATATTTATTTTAATTTAGTTTCATGCAAAACGAGTTCAAAGAAGTGAAAACTCCTCGTGAAACGCATATACCTCTGATTTTTGTCAAACTTTAACAATTGGTATCAGATATCTGTTTATAAATATTCCCCAACGTTATGTCTGTTTAAAGTAGGGTTTTAAGAGGCATAATATTGGCACAACCTCCCATTTAAAAAAATCGGATTTGCAATTAATTAGATCCATGCTAATAATTGACCAATTCAGCCAGATTTTATGATTTCAATCTCATCGTTAGACCTCGTAGGCTTAAGCCTTACATTTTAGAATCAAAATTATATAATGGATTTTTTTATCAAAGTTTTTAATAAGATCCGAATGTTTAGGAGCATTATATCTTGAATTTAATCTTCGTAAAGGCACATAAATGTTGTCCCAAACTGCCATGTTCGAAGAATTAATTTTACCCGTCCTCGGATGACTATTCTTCTAGCATATATATATATATATATATATATATATATATATATATATATATATATATATATATATATATATATATACATATATATATATACATATATATATATATATATATATATACATACATATATATATATATATATACATATATATATATATATATATATGTATATATATATATATATATATATATATATATATATATATATATATATATATATATATATATAGGGCATCAGAAAAGATGAAAAGAAATCAATAAAGTGATCGATCGCAAGAATGTTAGAACTAAAATACAAATTATTTTTTAAAACACTATACGTTGCATATTCAAGAGAAAAGGACTTTATAATCCATCTCAAATTCTCGACGACTCACGAAATGAAGGCAGTTCGAAAAATGGAATCCAATGATCACCGGTTTCATCGTCTGGTAAATTTGCCCTTTTGGGGAAGGTACCGAGTTAATAAGGGCGGCCCATAAGACTGTATGGGCCGTAATTGTAACTTAGCATTATTTAAAAATAATTTAATTGTTGATTGTGGATGCTGTATGTTTGCCTGTTTCAATAGTGTATTCATATTTAGGGGTGATGGTGTAGTGTAATTTATTGGTCGGTGATGCTGTGGCCGACTTTTATTAACTTACCGGGTGGAGGTGTATTGTCGTTATTAAAGCGTTTGTGTGAATACTGCCTTATTAACTTGTGTTATATTTATATGGTTTTGGACGGATGCTTATATTTGAGTGTAAAATTGTTATAACAACTGAAGTTTATTTGTTAAGGGAGCTTGATGTTTAATGGCGAGGGTATCCTTATCAGTGAAAAAATGCTGTCCTAATGGGTATAAACTCAAGCGAATGAGCCATTATAGACTTGCTATCACCGTAATGGTGGTACCTGTATGGGATCATGTGGGGTCCTTGTATTTCATATATTTTGTTAACTTTTACCTAATTATGTTTATTTGTCTATTTGAAGGCATGTGTGTATCGGTTAGGTTTAAATGTTGGTCATATATATATATATATTTATATATTACCATTCTGATCTCTCTCTCTCTCTCTCTCTCTCTCTCTCTATATATATATATATATATATATATATATATATATATAGTGTGTGTGTGTGTGTAAGAGTGAAATGAATTCCAGAAGGAAATCGGAGTATGAGAGCTCAATGTAATAAACAGAGCAAGAATAAAATAAAGTAACACGAAATCACATAATCACCGGTGCGATAATTTAATTCGACCCACCGGCCTTTTCAATCACTCAAACGAGAAGATTACATATTTGAAAATGAAAAATAGAAATTCACACTCACTATTCGATACACATGTATGGAGAGAGGAGGAAATTGTGCGATTTATAACAGAAAGCATATAGTGAGGGGGAAAGAGTTACAACATATTTAATACATATATGGAGAGAGGGGAGAAAATCGTTCAATTTCCCCCTTTATATGTATTAAATATGTTGTCAACATCTTTCTCCCTCACTATAGGTGCTTGAAAAGGCTTATCGCACCGGTAATTATGTGATTCCGTGTTACTTTATTATATATATATATATATATATATATATATATATATATATATATATATATATATAATATATATATATATATATATATATATAATATATATATATATATATATATAATATATAATATATATATATATAATATATATATAATATATCATATATATAATATATATATATAATATATATATAATATATATATGTAATATATATATATATATATATATATATAAGACACAGCATCGTGGTTTCTATGATTATATTTGTTATTCAATTATTTTACGCATATTGTTTTGTGCTGAGACTATTTTCCCAAGATATATTATATTTCTGGCAAGTCGGTCGGAATTTTCAAGTTAAACCTAAATAGCAATTCATCTTACAAATCGATATTTCATTTTGACAAGATATTTCTCCCTTTTCAATTCTTGCAACGTGTTTTTCTTACACTACAAATGTATAATTCGTTTCTGTATATTTCCAAGAATAATTATTTGGGCAAGTAAGATCGTTACAATGGAGACTTCTTTTTAATGATAAGATAAAAAGTTAAAAAGGTAAGGGAGATAACCCTTACTGTAATTTGAAGGTAAAAATAGAAGATATGAGCATTTCTCCATCTCTTCCTTTCTCTATATTAATAATGTGTGCGTTTCTCGCCTTTAGGTCACTTACACATTATCACACACACACACACACACACACACACACACACACACACACACACACACACACACACATATATATATATATATATATATATATTTGTGTTATAGTGGAATAATTCCAGGAGGAAATCCGGGTATGAGAGCTCAATGTAGTAAACAGAGCAATAATAAAATATAATAACACGAAATCACATAATTGTCGATGCAATAATTTATTTCAACCGTTCGGTTTTTTCAAGCATCACTCAGACAATTACATTTTTGAGACTGATAGAAAATTGAATTTCCCTACCACAGTTCCAATACAATCATAGATGGTAGTAGTAGCAACCAATTTGATACATCTTTTATAGAGAGGGGGAAAATTTAAAACTTATATTTAACTATGGCGGGCGAAGGGGAGGGATCTTTAAGTTAATCAACTAAAAACTGCCATGTCAAAATTATGACACATACGACTTGGCGATATCAACCATATAGGCAATTTTACTCACGCGCATACACAAAACTAAATACGCACGCATCATATGCGCACTCACATACATAATCTCACTCGCACATTATCATAACTAAGCATAATCACATACGCAACTTTTATTCATCTCCAGCCAGAATGCGTCCGGCGAAACTCGTGTTCTCAAATTCGGTTAGAGAAAAGAAAGAAAGAAACAATTAACAGGCACAGAGAATATATAGACAGACCGCGTGTCATAAATTCTCAGTCCGTCTGGGTTGAAATAAGATTACACGCACATACATATATGTATACATACAAATCCATACGCACATACACACACATATATACACATACACACCCACACATATACATATCTATACACACATACATATACACACATATATACATATATATATATATATATATACATACATATACATATATGAATACACCCATATATATCTCTGAATCTATTTGAAATATTGACCAAATGCATACGCATGTAGTTGTTCACACATGTAAACATACATACACATACATACACACACACATATATACATATACGCACATATACACACATATACGTACGCACACATACATATATATCCACACACCTACACACAATATTTACATAACACTCTATATTCTTACTGATGTAATATGAGTTCTAAAAATTAGTCTTACCTTATTTATATTTTAGATTAATTTGATAATCTATTATTATAAATATCATGCGGGGGGGGGGTTATCGTACCTAATGTTATTCAATTTGGTATCTTCACCGTTGTAATTCTAGAGGCCCATCGGATTACTAATTCAAGTCTAATAATGTCTATTGGTAATATTTGACATTTATACTTATATTAATTCAAAAACTAGTGTATTACCTGCAGAAAAAATTTTCATACCACTATCTTATTTTAAGTAAATAATAAATATCCGCGTATCCACAAATACTATATATCACCAAGTCAGTAAATCTGTGTCTATCACAGATATTATTATAAATATTATGGGGGGGTTTACCGTAAGTAATGTTATTCAATTTGGTATCTTCACCGTTATAAGTCTAGAGGTCCATCGGATTACCAATTCAAGTCTAATAATGTCTAGTGGTAATATTTGGCATTTATACTTATATTAATTCAATAACCGCAGAATTTTTTTAAAAACACTATCTTATTTTAAGTAAATAATCTGAATAAATAAATATTTCAAAATACCATTATATACGCATACACACAAATACTATATATCACCAAGTCGGCAATTCTGTGTCTATAGCAGATATTATTATAACTATTATGTTGGTGGTGGGGGGGTTACCTTAAATAATGTTATTTAATTTGGTATCTTCACCGTTATAAGTCTAGAGGTCCATCGGATTACTAGTCGTTGATTATTTTAAATTTATATTTATGTCTGCACTTAGCCATAAGTTCATCTCGTTTATTCAAGAGGTTATTTCGATCATATTTTAGGATTCTTATTTTTTCTTCTAGACATAAGTTGCATCTTTGTCTAAATCCATCTGGAATATTCGAAAAACATAAGATTGACCACGAAATCACCGGGGACCTGTTCTCATTTTTCAGATGCCACCATTGTTTTGCTAACTCCGTTTTAGTGGGGTTATATAGGGATGATGGACTAATTGTTATCCCCAATAGTGACGGCCCCCTGGTATCCAAAATACATAAAAAATTAATAAGAGCATTCAAATACCTTGGATTTAAAATAGATATAACCCCAAATTGTAAAGAAGTAAACTATCTAGATATTACCTTAGACTTAGGAAAGGGGACATACAAACCCTTCAATAAAGATAATCACACACCATCTTATATCAACACTAGATCTAACCACCCGAACTGCATAATTAAACAAATACCTAAAACAATTAATACTAGAATAAATAAGCTTTCGGCTAACAGAGACATTTTTGAAGCAAATAAGCATTTATACAATGGAGCGCTAGAGAAAAGCGGATATAATGAAAAACTCAAATATACCAAGAAAGAAAATAAAAATAAATCCAGGAATAGAGGCCGAAAAATAATATGGTTCAATCCTCCCTACTGCCAACTATCTAACATCAACATCGGGAGAGTATTCTTGAACCTGGTAGATAAACATTTTAGCATAAATAATCCACTTAGGAAGATATTTAATAGAAAAACCATTAAAATCAGCTACTCTTGCACCAAGAACATGGACAGAATTATCAGCACCCATAATCGTAAATTACTTAACAATCCTAGTAAGAATAAGGTCACAGTAAATAAATGTAATTGTCAAGTGAAAAATAACTGCCCACTGGACGGTAACTGTAAAGTTGAGTGTGTGGTTTATAAGGCCACTATTCATCCGGAAGATAACAACAGGGATAAAAAGGTTTACATCGGCATCTCCGCGGGAAACTGGAAACAACGTTTTTATGACCACAAACACTCTTTCAATAACCCAGAACTCAAGAGCAAAACGGAGTTAGCTAAACAATGGTGGCATCTGAAAAATGAGAACAGGTCCCCGGTGATTTCGTGGTCAATCTTATGTTTTTCGAATATTCCAGATGGATTTAGACAAAGATGCAACTTATGTCTAGAAGAAAAAATAAGAATCCTAAAATATGATCGAAATAACCTCTTGAATAAACGAGATGAACTTATGGCTAAGTGCAGACATAAATATAAATTTAAAATAATCAACGACTAGTAATCCGATGGACCTCTAGACTTATAACGGTGAAGATACCAAATTAAATAACATTATTTAAGGTAACCCCCCCACCACCAACATAATAGTTATAATAATATCTGCTATAGACACAGAATTGCCGACTTGGTGATATATAGTATTTGTGTGTATGCGTATATAATGGTATTTTGAAATATTTATTTATTCAGATTATTTACTTAAAATAAGATAGTGTTTTTAAAAAAATTCTGCGGTTATTGAATTAATATAAGTATAAATGCCAAATATTACCACTAGACATTATTAGACTTGAATTGGTAATCCGATGGACCTCTAGACTTATAACGGTGAAGATACCAAATTGAATAACATTACTTACGGTAAACCCCCCCATAATATTTATAATAATATCTGTGATAGACACAGATTTACTGACTTGGTGATATATAGTATTTGTGGATACGCGGATATTTATTATTTACTTAAAATAAGATAGTGGTATGAAAATTTTTTCTGCAGGTAATACACTAGTTTTTGAATTAATATAAGTATAAATGTCAAATATTACCAATAGACATTATTAGACTTGAATTAGTAATCCGATGGGCCTCTAGAATTACAACGGTGAAGATACCAAATTGAATAACATTAGGTACGATAACCCCCCCCCCCGCATGATATTTATAATAATAGATTATCAAATTAATCTAAAATATAAATAAGGTAAGACTAATTTTTAGAACTCATATTACATCAGTAAGAATATAGAGTGTTATGTAAATATTGTGTGTAGGTGTGTGGATATATATGTATGTGTGCGTACGTATATGTGTGTATATGTGCGTATATGTATATATGTGTGTGTGTATGTATGTGTATGTATGTTTACATGTGTGAACAACTACATGCGTATGCATTTGGTCAATATTTCAAATAGATTCAGAGATATATATGGGTGTATTCATATATGTATATGTATGTATATATATATATATATATATGTATATATGTGTGTATATGTATGTGTGTATAGATATGTATATGTGTGGGTGTGTATGTGTATATATGTGTGTGTATGTGCGTATGGATTTGTATGTATACATATATGTATGTGCGTGTAATCTTATTTCAACCCAGACGGACTGAGAATTTATGACACGCGGTCTGTCTATATATTCTCTGTGCCTGTTAATTGTTTCTTTCTTTCTTTTCTCTAACCGAATTTGAGAACACGAGTTTCGCCGGACGCATTCTGGCTGGAGATGAATAAAAGTTGCGTATGTGATTATGCTTAGTTATGATAATGTGCGAGTGAGATTATGTATGTGAGTGCGCATATGATGCGTGCGTATTTAGTTTTGTGTATGCGCGTGAGTAAAATTGCCTATATGGTTGATATCGCCAAGTCGTATGTGTCATAATTTTGACATGGCAGTTTTTAGTTGATTAACTTAAAGATCCCTCCCCTTCGCCCGCCATAGTTAAATATAAGTTTTAAATTTTCCCCCTCTCTATAAAAGATGTATCAAATTGGTTGCTACTACTACCATCTATGATTGTATTGGAACTGTGGTAGGGAAATTCAATTTTCTATCAGTCTCAAAAATGTAATTGTCTGAGTGATGCTTGAAAAAACCGAACGGTTGAAATAAATTATTGCATCGACAATTATGTGATTTCGTGTTATTATATTTTATTATTGCTCTGTTTACTACATTGAGCTCTCATACCCGGATTTCCTCCTGGAATTATTCCACTATAACACAAATAATTGGCTCCACTCCGTGTTGAGCTCTCTCAGGATTTCTAGTATCGGAATTACTTCAATTTTGAACTGAGGATGGAAAAATTCACACCATTGTATTCGCTGAAAAATATACCTTATCCCAGCTTGCATAGCTTCACTTTGGATCTTATGGACAGAATAACGGACTTTACCAACAGACTGAGATGGAAAGCGTATTTTTATTTGAAGGACGAGGAATCTGATCACAAAGAAACCTTTAACTTCAGATCACAGAATACCTGCAAACCCATTGAGGCGTTAAGGCCGTTCGAGAATGATTTGTTTGACCTAGTCAAAAGAATTAAGTTCCGAAGGTATTCAAACAAATTTCAGTCCACTCTGAAGAATGACATCGCAGAGATAAAGAAGTCGAACAAAGTTTGGGTGAAGGCTGATAAGTCAGCGAATATTTACAAGATGTGCCCATCCGAATATAGGAAAACTATTCTGGAAAAAATCTGTAATAATTACAGAAAGGATACCCACGACACTGAAAAAATAATCAATGAGGATACCAAGGAATTTGCATCCAAACTGAATATCGAGGATAGAGTGGGAAAAATTGATAAGAGAAACGCATACATACTCATCAAGGACCATAAGAAAAATTTCCACATTAAGAAACAAGCGAGAATAATCAACTCTACGAAATCGGAACTCGGCCATGTATCTAGGGAGATTCTACGAAATATTATTAATGTAACTCTAGAAGCTACCAAATTTAATCTTTGGAAGGACTCGGCGGATACTATCGAATGGTTTAAATCAATTGAAAATAAGAGGAATGCCTGCTTTATACAATTCGATATTATGGATTTTTACCCCTCGATTTCCAAGGAATTACTTACGAACAGCATTAACTATGCTGGGAATTTCGTGGATATATCCGATGAGCAGGTAAGATTAATTATGGCCTGTCGCAAATCCATCCTTATAAACAATCGAGAAACATGGATTAAATTGAACAACAACAAATTTGATGTCCCGATGGGTGCTTTTGACTCAGCCCAGATTGCCGATCTGGTGGGCATTTTTATAATGTACACTATTAGCAGAATTGTAGAGCCTAATTTAGTGGGGTTATATAGGGATGATGGACTAATTGTTATCCCCAATAGTGACGGCCCCCTGGTATCCAAAATACATAAAAAATTAATAAGAGCATTCAAATACCTTGGATTTAAAATAGATATAACCCCAAATTGTAAAGAAGTAAACTATCTAGATATTACCTTAGACTTAGGAAAGGGGACATACAAACCCTTCAATAAAGATAATCACACACCATCTTATATCAACACTAGATCTAACCACCCGAACTGCATAATTAAACAAATACCTAAAACAATTAATACTAGAATAAATAAGCTTTCGGCTAACAGAGACATTTTTGAAGCAAATAAGCATTTATACAATGGAGCGCTAGAGAAAAGCGGATATAATGAAAAACTCAAATATACCAAGAAAGAAAATAAAAATAAATCCAGGAATAGAGGCCGAAAAATAATATGGTTCAATCCTCCCTACTGCCAACTATCTAACATCAACATCGGGAGAGTATTCTTGAACCTGGTAGATAAACATTTTAGCATAAATAATCCACTTAGGAAGATATTTAATAGAAAAACCATTAAAATCAGCTACTCTTGCACCAAGAACATGGACAGAATTATCAGCACCCATAATCGTAAATTACTTAACAATCCTAGTAAGAATAAGGTCACAGTAAATAAATGTAATTGTCAAGTGAAAAATAACTGCCCACTGGACGGTAACTGTAAAGTTGAGTGTGTGGTTTATAAGGCCACTATTCATCCGGAAGATAACAACAGGGATAAAAAGGTTTACATCGGCATCTCCGCGGGAAACTGGAAACAACGTTTTTATGACCACAAACACTCTTTCAATAACCCAGAACTCAAGAGCAAAACGGAGTTAGCTAAACAATGGTGGCATCTGAAAAATGAGAACAGGTCCCCGGTGATTTCGTGGTCAATCTTATGTTTTTCGAATATTCCAGATGGATTTAGACAAAGATGCAACTTATGTCTAGAAGAAAAAATAAGAATCCTAAAATATGATCGAAATAACCTCTTGAATAAACGAGATGAACTTATGGCTAAGTGCAGACATAAATATAAATTTAAAATAATCAACGACTAGTAATCCGATGGACCTCTAGACTTATAACGGTGAAGATACCAAATTAAATAACATTATTTAAGGTAACCCCCCCACCACCAACATAATAGTTATAATAATATCTGCTATAGACACAGAATTGCCGACTTGGTGATATATAGTATTTGTGTGTATGCGTATATAATGGTATTTTGAAATATTTATTTATTCAGATTATTTACTTAAAATAAGATAGTGTTTTTAAAAAAATTCTGCGGTTATTGAATTAATATAAGTATAAATGCCAAATATTACCACTAGACATTATTAGACTTGAATTGGTAATCCGATGGACCTCTAGACTTATAACGGTGAAGATACCAAATTGAATAACATTACTTACGGTAAACCCCCCCATAATATTTATAATAATATCTGTGATAGACACAGATTTACTGACTTGGTGATATATAGTATTTGTGGATACGCGGATATTTATTATTTACTTAAAATAAGATAGTGGTATGAAAATTTTTTCTGCAGGTAATACACTAGTTTTTGAATTAATATAAGTATAAATGTCAAATATTACCAATAGACATTATTAGACTTGAATTAGTAATCCGATGGGCCTCTAGAATTACAACGGTGAAGATACCAAATTGAATAACATTAGGTACGATAACCCCCCCCCCGCATGATATTTATAATAATAGATTATCAAATTAATCTAAAATATAAATAAGGTAAGACTAATTTTTAGAACTCATATTACATCAGTAAGAATATAGAGTGTTATGTAAATATTGTGTGTAGGTGTGTGGATATATATGTATGTGTGCGTACGTATATGTGTGTATATGTGCGTATATGTATATATGTGTGTGTGTATGTATGTGTATGTATGTTTACATGTGTGAACAACTACATGCGTATGCATTTGGTCAATATTTCAAATAGATTCAGAGATATATATGGGTGTATTCATATATGTATATGTATGTATATATATATATATATATATGTATATATGTGTGTATATGTATGTGTGTATAGATATGTATATGTGTGGGTGTGTATGTGTATATATGTGTGTGTATGTGCGTATGGATTTGTATGTATACATATATGTATGTGCGTGTAATCTTATTTCAACCCAGACGGACTGAGAATTTATGACACGCGGTCTGTCTATATATTCTCTGTGCCTGTTAATTGTTTCTTTCTTTCTTTTCTCTAACCGAATTTGAGAACACGAGTTTCGCCGGACGCATTCTGGCTGGAGATGAATAAAAGTTGCGTATGTGATTATGCTTAGTTATGATAATGTGCGAGTGAGATTATGTATGTGAGTGCGCATATGATGCGTGCGTATTTAGTTTTGTGTATGCGCGTGAGTAAAATTGCCTATATGGTTGATATCGCCAAGTCGTATGTGTCATAATTTTGACATGGCAGTTTTTAGTTGATTAACTTAAAGATCCCTCCCCTTCGCCCGCCATAGTTAAATATAAGTTTTAAATTTTCCCCCTCTCTATAAAAGATGTATCAAATTGGTTGCTACTACTACCATCTATGATTGTATTGGAACTGTGGTAGGGAAATTCAATTTTCTATCAGTCTCAAAAATGTAATTGTCTGAGTGATGCTTGAAAAAACCGAACGGTTGAAATAAATTATTGCATCGACAATTATGTGATTTCGTGTTATTATATTTTATATATATATATATATATATATATATATATATGAGAAAGGAAGGATGAAGGTAATCCGACGTGATGGGAAATGAAAAAGGAAAACCAAAAAGGATGTTTTTTATATATTCATCAACGTTTCGTCTTTATTTGTAAGACTACTGTAGGGTTATAATATTAAGAAAAATGTCATGTAAGTACATGATAATATTGGGTTTACATGATGGGTTGATGGGAAGAATGTATATATATATATATATATATATATGTGTGTATATATCTGTATATATATATTTATGTATGTGTGTGTGTGTGTGTGTGTGTGTGTGTGTGTCTATATAGATATGGATTTATGTACAATTTGTTTACGATATTGAGAATCTAGAGAACTCAGTTCGTTTTTATAGAAAGGCATTGTATTACTCTTAGTTTCTTTGCTTATATAATTTTATGCGCTAACCATTTAACTTTTGTCAGAAATTCATTTTCTTTCAATTCTCTCTCTCTCTCACACACACACACACACATATATATATATATATATATATATATATATATATATATATATATATATATATATATATATATAAAGGATATTGCATATTCGTATATGTAATGTGTTGCACTCAAAACGAACAGGTGCACGAATATATCCTCGTCCGTCGCGTTACAAATACTTACGACTTTATAGGTTCTTCTACCATTTACACTGAAATATGAACTCAATGACCAAAACATGAGAGGTAGCAATACAACACCGAAGAACTCTATAGAAGACATTCCACCACTTTTTCTAACCGTTTTGGTTGAATCGTCTCTGTCGTCATCTATAATATAAAGGGAAGTTGTCTCTCTGTGTATGTTTGTGTGTGTGTGTTTGTGTGTGTGTGCGTGTGTACAGTTAAAAGTAAAACAAAACTATAAACAAGGATCTACAAAGTTGGTATATTCTTGATCGGCGTTGCCCTGATAAAATAATATCTGAAATTTAACAAAATAATATTAATTCTTTGGGGGTCAACTGGGATAGGTTTCGTCAAGGGGGATCGGTTTTTTTCTTCAGTCATTTCCAATGCTAACTATTATATAAGGGAAAGGTGAATAACTTATTATTGTTTTTAATACATTAAAACAATAGAGAAGAATATGCTGAGCGGAGGCGGAAGAGTGGTGGGGGAGAGGGATGTGGAAAAACGGGAAAGAGAGAAAGAGAGAAAGATATAGAGATGGATTGAGAAAGGTAGACAGATGGAAGATTTATTATAAAGGTGTTACACACACCTTTAAACTGTTTATATCTTGTTTATTATGGCCCTGGACAACGCCAGGTTGCCCTGCTAGTTTTTTATAACGTCTTCGTGGCTGGAATCTGAATGCTATAAAATAAGTACGAAAGACTGACGCCTTTTTTACATTAATTTATTTAACAGCAAATCAATCAATTATTGCATCATATACCGTTATTACATTTTATGTTCGTGTAGCCATGCGGATGGGGCCCGCACGGCAATTTTAAGAGTCATCTTTCTCTGACAGACTGTCTACAATCCACTTTTCCCTAAACCGTCACGTGGTTCCCTCCGGCCAATAAGCGATTTGTACCTCCAAAACCCCTTGATTCTGAATAAACCTACAAAGTACTTGGGCTACCATAGAAAAATTATTTTTGATGTATTGTTCTACTCTTATAACCCGCATGTAAAGATTATTTTTGATGTATTGTTCTACTCTTATACCCCGCATGTAAAGATTATTTTTGATGTATTGTTCTACTTTTATACCCCGCATGTAAAGATTATTTTTGATGTATTGTTCTACTCTTATACCCCGCATGTAAACATTATTTTTGATGTATTGTTCTACTTTTATACCCCGCATGTAAAGATTATTTTTGATGTATTGTTCTACTCTTATACCCCGCATGTAAACATTATTTTTGATGTATTGTTCTACTCTTATACCTCGCATGTAAAGATTATTTTTGATGTATTGTTCTACTCTTATACCCCGCATGTAAACATTATTTTTGATGTATTGTTCTACTCTTATACCCCGCATGTTTTAATTATTTTTGATGTATTGTTCTACTCTTATACCCCGCATGTAAAGATTATTTTTGATGTATTGTTCTACTCTTATACCCCGCATGTAAAGATTATTTTTGATGTATTGTTCTACTCTTATACCCCGCATGTAAAGATTATTTTTGATGTATTGTTCTACTCTTATACCCCGCATGTAAAGATTATTTTTGATGTATTGTTCTACTCTTATACCCCGCATGTAAAGATTATTTTTGATGTATTGTTCTACTCTTATACCCCGCATGTAAAGATTATTTTTGATGTATTGTTCTACTCTTATACCCCGCATGTAAAGATTATTTTTGATGTATTGTTCTACTCTTATACCCCGCATGTAAAGATTATTTTTGATGTATTGTTCTACTCTTATACCCCGCATGTAAACATTATTTTTGATGTATTGTTCTACTCTTATACCTCGCATGTAAAGATTATTTTTGATGTATTGTTCTACTCTTATACCCCGCATGTAAACATTATTTTTGATGTATTGTTCTACTCTTATAACCCGCATGTTTTAATTATTTTTGATGTATTGTTCTACTCTTATACCCCGCATGTAAAGATTATTTTTGATGTATTGTTCTACTCTTATACCTCGCATGTAAAGATTATTTTTGATGTATTGTTCTACTCTTATACCCCGCATGTAAAGATTATTTTTGATGTATTGTTCTACTCTTCTACCCCGCATGTAAAAATTATTTTTGATGTATTGTTCTACTCTTATACCCCGCATGTAAAGATTATTTTTGATGTATTGTTCTACTCTTATACCCCGCATGTAAAGATTATTTTTGATGTATTGTTCTACTCTTATACCCCGCATGTAAAAATTATTTTTGATGTAGTGTTCTACTCTTATACCCCACATGTAAAAATTATTTTTGATGTATTGTTCTACTCTTATACCCCGCATGTAAAGATTATTTTTGATGTATTGTTCTACTCTTATACCACGCATGTAAAAATTATTTTTGATGTATTGTTCTACTCTGATACCCCGCATGTAAAGATTATTTTTGATTTATTGTTCTACTCTGATACCCCGCATGTAAAGATTATTTTTTATGTATTGTTCTACTCTTAAATTGTCTCGCAGAATAAGCTATGTTATAATCTGCAGTGAAATAGTCTCGCGAAAAAGCTATGTTGTAATCTGCAGGGAAATAGTCTCGCGAATAAGCTATGTTGTAATCTGCAGGGAAATAGTCTCGCGAATAAGCTATGTTGTAATCTGCAGTGAAATAGTCTTGCGAAAAAGCTATGTTGTAATCTGCAGGGAAATAGTCTCGCGAAAAAGCTATGTTGTAATCTGCAGGGAAATAGTCTCGCGAATAAGCTATGTTGTAATCTGCAGGGAAATAGTCTCGCGAAAAAGCTATGTTGTAATCTGCAGGGAAATAGTCTCGCGAAAAAGCTATGTTGTAATCTGCAGGGAAATAGTCTCGCGAATAAGCTATGTTGTAATCTGAAGGGAAATAGTCTCGCGAAAAAGCTATGTTGTAATCTGCAGTGAAATAGTCTTGCGAATAAGCTATGTTGTAATCTGCAGGGAAATAGTCTCGCGAAAAAGCTATGTTGTAATCTGCAGGGAAATAGTCTCGCGAAAAAGCTATGTTATAATCTGCAGTGAAATAGTCTTGCGAATAAGCTATGTTGTAATCTACAGGGAAATAGTCTCGCGAAAAAGCTATTTTGTAATCTGCAGGGAAATTGTCTCGCGAATAAGCTATGTTGTAATCTGCAGTGAAATAGTTTCGCGAATAAGCTATGTTTTAATCTGCAGGGAAATAGACTCGCGAATAAGCTATTCTATTTATCTTCCTCCCACAAGTTAAGATGTGACACAAGGTCGGGAAAGTGGGATTTGAAAAACCAGCGCCCGAGAAGGTGAGCACTCTGGCCTACAAAAAATGCCTGGGCAGTCCCGTCGGCATTCCCCTGTAGTGGCGCCTCAGGCAGTAAGCAATAAACGTACTCCTCCCCAAAGAGGGGAGACAAAGCCTGGGAGGGTGGACCTCCTAGAACTGCACAGGACAAACCCACAAACCGGCGGAATCAAGACCCAAAGACCCAGGTCTATAGGGTGCAGTATCCATCGGAACAGATACTACACTTTGATCCCAGCCAAAGGCCAGCCGCTAAGAAAATATGGAGAAAGAAAATGTATGATTAATGTGTATAATCAATGTGTCATGGGCGTTGATTTCTACCGCAAAATAGATTGTAATTAAAAATAGATTGTAATTAAAAATAGATTGTAATTAAAAAGAAAAGTGTAAGTCTCAGAATTTCGAGTAGAGCAATATTGCTTTAAAATGCTAAACCAAAACAGATGCTAAGATGTAAATCTTTTGCTGCTTTTGATAATCCAAAGTTGAAATCGCGCTCTTTTCTTTTGTCTCTGACTTTTAATATTCATTCTTCACATCTATCTCTTATGTCTTCGTCTCAGAAGAACGCTAACATTCTTCGGTAAAGTTGGCTTGTCTTATATTTTAGCAAATACTAAACTTGCCGATATCTGACGTATTCTTCTATATATTTGGTTTTTTTTTTTAGTATTTATACATGTCATTTACATTGTATTTTCTGTTGTAAAAAGAACACATATTTTTCTCGGACTTATATGTGAGTACTAGCATGGTTATTCGGTGTTGCCCGGGCCAAGAGTGTTATATAACTTATCCCCATCTCCCTTTCTCTCTCCTCCGTTTTCCCCATCCATCTCCCTAACCCTCCTTTCTTCTCTGTCACGCACATTCCTCTCTAGCTGGACATACACACAGAAAACTCTCTTTTATATAGATTCCCCGAGGAATGAGTCGGCATAAGAGAAGTAACTCCTTGATAAAAAATCAGAGTTACTTCTCTTTAGTAAACTAAATTGCTGCATGCAATTACGAAACCTTACTCAGTTGACAGTCAAAGAACTATAAAAATATATTTTTTTTCATTTTAGATATCATTTATCAGGGGCAAAGCCGATCAAGACAATACTAACTTTGTAGCTGTTTGTTTTGTAAAAATATAAGTGGTTAGAAATGTCTGTATCATCTTCATATTTAAACTTGTATCACTAAAAGACATTGCCAAGGCTGCTGCAAAAAAGGCGGGTTCCCTCTACCGTGCTAAAAAACTCCTTGACAGTCTCCTATATCTCTGCAAAGCCACAATCCGCCTGTAATACGTATTTGTAGTAGTTGCGTATGGACTTTCATACACACCACGTATTTGTGGTACTTGTCTATGGGCTTCCATACATACCACGGAAATCGGAAGTCGTCCAGGTGACTGGGATTAAATCTCGCCATGTACGACACCATGTGTAAAACAATTTTTTCCTCGGTGGATGAAAACTTGCCCTTTGAAGTAAAGTGTGACGCGTCCGATGTTGCGATTTCTGCCGTTTTTAATCAAGGAGGACGCTCTGTGGCATTTATGTATCGAACATTACAAGGCAGTGAACTAAAATACCACATCGTGGAAAAAGAAGCGACTACCATTATTAAGCAATGCGTAGATGAAGCCACTATCTGGAACAAAGCCATTTTACTTTGATTACCGATCAGCGGTCAGTAGCTTTTATGTTCGACAGTAAAAAGCGCACTAAACTTAAGAATACAAAGATCCAGGAATGGAGACTGGAACTTACCGCTACACGATCAAGTATCGTCCTGGTAAGGATAATGTAGTCCTTTACATATTTTCTCCGAGCATACACTTGTTCAACTTTTAATACCTCCACACTCACTCACCTTTACAATGGACTGCGTCATCCGGGGATAACTCGACTGCTTCATTTTGTAAGAGGAAAGAATCTTCCTTTTTCTACAGAAGAGGTAAAGAAGATGTTTGCTTCTTGCAGGATTTGCGCAGAACTAAAACCTCAATTCTATCGCTTACCAGAAGGAAATCTTATCAAAGAAACAAAACGTATGGAACGCCTTAGTGTGGAGTTCAATGGTCCTCCGCCTAGCGTATCGACTAATTGTTATTTATTGATTATAGTTGCTGAATACTCTCGTTTCCCTTTTTCTTTTCCATGTCCCAATATGCATACGACAACAGTGATCAAATGTTTAGATTTGCTATTTAGCCTATGTGGAATGTCAAGTTATATACATTCAGATCGAGGCACATCTTTCATATACAAGGAGCTGAAATCGTATCTCTCCCAGAAAGGAGTTGCCACTAGTAATAGCACTCCTTATCATCCAGCCGGAAACGGACAAGTAGAGAGAATTAATGGCATTATATAGAAGGTGATTCGTTTAGTTCTTAGATCGTGTAACCTGTCTGGAAAGCATTGGGAACTGGTACTTGGCAAGGTGCTCCACTCACAGGGATCGTTGTTGTGTACAGCAACTAAAGCTACACTGCATGAACGTTTCTTTACATTCCAGCGTCATTCATCCCATGGAAATTCACTTCCCTCTTGGCTAATGACCCCTGGACCCGTACTGCTAAGGAAGTTTGTAAGGAACAACAAAAAATGAACCCTATGTAAACCAAGTTGAGCTCGTAAAAAGTAAGCCGGCCTATGCAAACATTGGGTACCCTGATGAACGAAACTCTAGTGTGTTTGTTCATGACTTAGCAGTTCATGTCCCGAAGCACAGACAATTTTAAGTTCTATTAAGAAACTCTGGTCTATCCGTAAAAGGAAAGTTTTTGAAGAATAAAATTTATGTATTCTCCACCAACTGCCAACTACATGTCTTTCTCTCTCCACTTCACTTTGCTCACTGAGCAACAACGACACTTCAATCAAAAGAATACAGTTTTTGTATTGTTCAATCCACCCCTATGCAAATTGACTCCCAACCAGAGCCATCTAACGATTAAAGACTCCAAACAGCCAATTTGCAAAGGGGTTATAACTCAATTGGCGACTAAACCACAGAAACAAATTAGAGGGAACCATTTCGTACCAGTACAAGATAATATACCATGTCATAACGGGGCCTATGAAAACACGTTGGCCTAGCCTGAACGAAGGCGATCTAGTCGGGTACCAAAGCCTCCCAATTGATATGGAGATTGGCCAAGTAAAAAAAATGTAAATACTGGATAAAATAAAAAACAAACAAGTAAAAGTAAAGTAAAATATTGAAGCTATTTTTTCTTTCTAGCAAGGAAGAATGTAATATTACGTATTCGTAGTACTTGTGTATGGGCTTCCATATACACCACATATTTGTGGTACTTGTGTATGGGCTTCCATACATACCACTGGAACCGGAAGTCGTCCAGGTGATTGGGATTAAACCTCGCCATTTGTAAAATAGTTTTTTTAGTTGGCTTCCAAGTAAGAATTATTTTTGTGTTATTACACCGCCCATGCACGGAGTATTGTTGCAACATCTGGACTGGTGCACTATCCATTAGTCACTCCCTACTGGACAAGGTCCCCCCAAAAAAGAGTCTCTAATGTAGCGCAGAGCAGGGAGCCAGCCGACTGATGTGGACCAAGACGCTTGTTCACGGCGGTCGAAGAGAAGACGATTGGTTTGCTGCTTGACCAACGCGACAATCAGCTAAATTTCATCCATTCACTGTGAGGGTCCTAAGATGCCGGAGAGCCTTCTACTTCAATAGCTTTTTTCCTCGTGCTGCCGGCTTTTGAAACTTCTTCCCTGCTTCCTGTTTCCCCGACTTACCAAGATGCAAAATTTTTAAACTAATGTGAATAGGCATCTCGCTACACATTTCTCAATTTCGGATGAACCCAAAAACTTTCACCCTAATTTTCAGTAGCCCTTACGTCTACAGTGTCAGCTTGCCTTGCTTAGTGGTGTGAACTATGTTAAAAAAAGACTATACCCCTTTTTCTCTTTTCCTTGCCCATTTCTTCTCTCTTGTTTTAATGAATTGAATAATAATAATAATAATAATAATAATAATAATAATAATAATAATAATAATAATAATAATAATAATAATAATGTAAGAAATTTACCTGATCTTTTAGTTTAAAAGTTATTGCTCCTGGGCAACACCGAGTTTACACACACACCTGTTGTATTTACGGTAATGAGCACCGACAGATTCAACATATACCACTTACCAAATGTTACAATTTCCAATTCCATATATATTCCTTACTAATTACACACATGCTCTATCTAGGGCATTGATCATTGTTCGATTCAACATAAGACTAAACTATATTATAACACATACCTTCTCTATGTAGAGTATTGCGTACACCCGGAATCAGCGTCTATCGCGATCCAAGTGTCCTAGTGCAGTATTACACACATCTGCTACATCCGGCAATTGGGCACTTTTGTATTCATTGATTTGATTCATACCATTTAGCTACTGTATCTATTGCTCAAGAGTTTCTAGTTTCAGATTATTGACTGGGACCAGAAAACAACAAAACAGTAGTCAAAAAGTGTGCTTAACATATTTCCTTTGAAACTTATATGTAAATATTAGTGTCTGTGGAGTTGTGAATCTCGCGACACGTGTTCTAATCTTGCCATCAGATTCCTCAAGTTTATAAGGTGGGAATGGGTAGTAAGTGCGGCAGATTATTACGGACAATGTGAGACCTTCATCAAAGGAAATAACACAGATGGATCTAAATAAATGATCATATTGGGAGGACATTTGCAAATTGGGATTTAACCTAGACAAATGTAAAGTACTAGATGTAGGATCCAGGAATGTGGGAGTTGAATATGTACTAAACAACAGAGAAATCAAAGAAGTAGATAGAGAGTGCGATTTGGGAGTGGGGTTTGATAATACATTTAGGGCAAATAATCATATTTTGACCATTGTATCGAGGGCAAATAGAATGATCGGGTGGATGGTTAGGAATATTATTTCGAGGGAGACAAATGTTGTGTTAAGGATATATAAAGCTCTAATAAGACCTCATATAGAATACTGCACCCAGGCCTGGGCTCCAGCGACTAGACATGGAAATTGGAATGTAATATTAAAACTGGAAGGCGCACAAAGAAGGGTAACAAAACTAATAAGTAAAGTAAAGGAGTGCAGTTACAGGGAGAGATTGGACAAATTGGGATTGATTACTTTGCTGGAGAGAAAAATGAGAGGTAATATGATTGAGACTTTCAAAATAATTAATGGCATTTCTAACTATAGTGGACATTTTTTAAATTATTTCTCCTAGATCTGGAAGGTTATTGTCAAGGCAGTTTTCAAAAATAAGATCTGTTAACCAGTCAAGTTTTTTTGCTCACAGAGTAATATGTTTTTGGAATAAGTTGCCAGATCAGATTAAAAACAGCAATAGCGTGAATCAGTTTAAGATGAGGTTGGATGAATTCAGAGAAAGTGGTAGGAGGGAGAAATTGAGGGAGCACTTTTGGGAGTTATCAAATGGAATATTTAACAGAATTTGATCTGGATGTCGATACTGTACTGAGAGTTTAATTCTTATTTTTAACAGTTGAATTGAGAAAGTTAGTTAAAGGGGATAAATAAATAAATAATACTGATCTTTGTGCTTGTCTAAAGTATTAAGAAGATCAGCCGTTAATTTTCAAATAATTTCATCTTTCTGTTTTAGGTGTTCGCTTATATTTCTTTCTTTTACACATTAGATGTATTTAACATAGATTTGAGAACTAAACACCAACTAGCAACTGCCTTGCCCCCCTCCCCGGGGTTGCTATTTTATACCAAAATCAGACCGACACAGTCGGGGGCATTCTGTGCTGCGGTTGCCTTATTCTCTGTCGGTCTGAGGTAAGGTCCTGTGCAGTTCTAGAAGGTCCACCCTCCCAGGTTTTATCTTCTCGCCTTTTAAGAAGGTGTTACTTTATTGCTAATCGCCTGAGGCGCCCCTACCGGGGAATGCCGACGAGGATGCCCAGGCAATTTTTGTTTGGTCAGAGTAGTCTTCCTTTAGGGCTCTGGCTTTCTATATCCCACTTTCCCGACCTTGTGTCTAAACCTTCTCGCCTTGGGAGAGAGATAAATAACTTACCTGAAGGACGGACGACCGATTGACGTGGACAGTAACTAAGTTGTACCGATCAACATCAAGCGGAATTTTAACTGAGTAACGGCGACATGGGCGTGTCAGACTAAAAACTCTCATTTTGATTACAGACTGGTTGTTGATATTGGAACCAGCTGACCCTCCAAGGACCACAGACTGTTAAATAGTACTGGGGTTCGTTTGCTAGTATTCATGATGTGATTTGGATTCGCGAGCCAAAGTTAACCCGTACATGAGCGACCGTGGTCATCGGATTAGCGAGTACATTACATGTCATCTCGCTCCTCCCGTGTTCTGAAAACGAATGGCTTGAAGAGAGAGAGAGAGAGAGAGAGAGAGAGAGAGAGAGGGTAAGAGAGGCAGGCAGTCGGTTGGAAGATTTGTGAGGCGAACACCACGTGTAGAGAATGTCTTAACATCGACGATAAATTAAGAGGCTCAGGGCCCCAAATGATCCGTAGCCCGGAATGCGCACCCGCCGCTAGCAAAAGAGAAGTTAACGTCAACGTCTCACTAAAATGCTCTTTCTTCAAATTCGCTACCATTCTTTGTTCCTTCGTGCTTTTGTGAAATGTAATTTCAGGTGTCTACGTCAACAAGGGAGTGGAAGCCATGAGGCAAGATGAAATTGTGCAGTTATGATTGTAATATGCATTCAATAACAATGTATATTTATGAATCGGTGTATTTTAATTGATTGTGACTTGTGAGGCATTAGACCGCTCCTAAGAAAGGAAATATATGTAACAAGACAAGCTGTTTCAAACGGGCGGTAATCCTTCTCATTAGGTGAGAATTCGCGAGTTCGCCCCTACATGTGAGCTCATGTGTTTATTTCGAATATTCATGCTGCGATTGTGCGGACGTAGCACTGAGCAATTGATTCAAGGGCGTCCCATTTCCACTTGGTAAAGAAAGAGGAAGAAGTGAAAGGTAAGAACATAAAGGGGTAAGCATAACAAATGGAGAAAGAAAATGAGTAGCTTACACGTTAGTATCTTTTTTACATTTGCTGGTCTCGCGTTCCAATTTACTACGATACCACAAACTCTCTCCTCCTGTTCATTGGTCGGTCTGTCACGTCAAAGTTTTAAATAGCATTTGCATTGGTTTGTCACTGTTAATTATGAATAGCATTTTAATTGGTTTGTCACTGTTAATTATAAATAGCATTTTAATTGGTTTGTCACTGTTAATTATAAATAGCATTTTCATTGATTTGTCACTGTTAATTATAAATAGCATTTTAATTGGTTTGTCACTGTTAATTATAAATAGCATTTTAATTGGTTTGTCACTGTTAATTATAAATAGCATTTTAATTGGTTTGTAACTGTTAATTATAAATAGCATTTTAATTGATTTGTCACTGTTAATTATAAATAGAATTTTCATTGGTTTGTCACTGTTAATTATGAATAGCATTTTAATTGATTTGTCACCGTTAATTATAAATAGCATTTTAATTGATTTGTCACCGTAAATTATAAATAGCATTTTCATTGATTTGTCACTGTTAATTATAAATAGCATTTTCATTGATTTGTCACTGTTAATTATAAATAGCATTTTAATTGGTTTGTCACTGTTAATTATAAATAGCATTTTTATTGGTTTGTCACTGTTAATTATAAATAGCATTTTAATTGGTTTGTCACTGTTAATTATAAATAGCATTTTAATTGATTTGTCACTGTTAATTATAAATAGCATTTTAATTGGTTTGTCACTGTTAATTATAAATAGCATTTTAATTGATTTGTCACTGTTAATTATAAATAGCATTTTAATTGGTTTGTCACTGTTAATTATAAATAGCATTTTTATTGGTTTGTCACTGTTAATTATAAATAGCATTTTAATTGATTTGTCACTGTTAATTATAAATAGCATTTTAATTGGTTTGTCACTGTTAATTATAAATAGCATTTTAATTGATTTGTCACTGTTAATTATAAATAGCATTTTCATTGGTTTGTCACTGTTAATTATAAATAGCATTTTTATTGGTTTGTCACTGTTAATTATAAATAGCATTTTAATTGGTTTGTCACTGTTAATTATAAATAGCATTTTAATTGGTTTGTCACTGTTAATTATAAATAGCATTTTAATTGGTTTGTCACTGTTAATTATAAATAGCATTTTAATTGGTTTGTCACTGTTAATTATAAATAGCATTTTAATTGGTTTGTCACTGTTAATTATAAATAGCATTTTAATTGGTTTGTCACTGTTAATTATAAATAGCATTTTTATTGGTTTGTCACTGTTAATTATAAATAGCATTTTTATTGGTTTGTCACTGTTAATTATAAATAGCATTTTCATTGGTTTGTCACTGTTAATTATAAATAGCATTTTCATTGGTTTGTCACTGTTAATTATAAATAGCATTTTTATTGGTTTGTCACTGTTAATTATAAATAGCATTTTAATTGGTTTGTCACTGTTAATTATAAATAGCATTTTAATTGGTTTGTCACTGTTAATTATAAATAGCATTTTAATTGATTTGTCACTGTTAATTATAAATAGCATTTTCATTGGTTTGTCACTGTTAATTATAAATAGCATTTTTATTGGTTTGTCACTGTTAATTATAAATAGCATTTTAATTGGTTTGTCACTGTTAATTATAAATAGCATTTTAATTGGTTTGTCACTGTTAATTATAAATAGCATTTTAATTGATTTGTCACTGTTAATTATAAATAGCATTTTCATTGGTTTGTCACTGTTAATTATAAATAGCATTTTTATTGGTTTGTCACTGTTAATTATAAATAGCATTTTAATTGGTTTGTCACTGTTAATTATAAATAGCATTTTAATTGGTTTGTCACTGTTAATTATAAATAGCATTTTAATTGATTTGTCACTGTTAATTATAAATAGCATTTTCATTGGTTTGTCACTGTTAATTATAAATAGCATTTTAATTGATTTGTCACTGTTAATTATAAATAGAATTTTCATTGGTTTGTCACTGTTAATTATGAATAGCATTTTAATTGATTTGTCACCGTTAATTATAAATAGCATTTTAATTGATTTGTCACCGTAAATTATAAATAGCATTTTCATTGATTTGTCACTGTTAATTATAAATAGCATTTTCATTGATTTGTCACTGTTAATTATAAATAGCATTTTCATTGGTTTGTCACTGTTAATTATAAATAGCATTTTAATTGATTTGTCACCGTTAATTATAAATAGAATTTTCATTGATTTGTCACTGTTAATTATAAATAGCATTTTAATTGGTTTGTCACTGTTAATTATGAATAGCATTTTCATTGGTTTGTCACTGTTAATTATAAATAGCATTTTAATTGATTTGTCACTGTTAATTATAAATAGCATTTTCATTGATTTGTCACTGTTAATTATAAATAGCATTTTAATTGATTTGTCACTGTTAATTATGAATAGCATTTTCATTGGTTTGTCACTGTTAATTATAAATAGCATTTTAATTGGTTTGTCACTGTTAATTATAAATAGCATTTTTATTGGTTTGTCACTGTTAATTATAAATAGCATTTTAATTGGTTTGTCACTGTTAATTATAAATAGCATTTTTATTGGTTTGTAACTGTTAATTATAAATAGCATTTTAATTGGTTTGTCACTGTTAATTATAAATAGCATTTTTATTGGTTTGTCACTGTTAATTATGAATAGCATTTTCATTGGTTTGTCACTGTTAATTATAAATAGCATTTTAATTGGTTTGTCACTGTTAATTATAAATAGCATTTTAATTGGTTTGTAACTGTTAATTATAAATAGCATTTTTATTGGTTTGTCACTGTTAATTATAAATAGCATTTTTATTGGTTTGTCACTGTTAATTATGAATAGCATTTTCATTGGTTTGTCACTGTTAATTATAAATAGCATTTTAATTGGTTTGTCACTGTTAATTATAAATAGCATTTTAATTGGTTTGTAACTGTTAATTATAAATAGGTTTTTCATTGATTTGTCACTGTTAATTATAAATAGCATTTTAATTGGTTTGTCACTGTTAATTATAAATAGCATTTTAATTGATTTGTCACTGTTAATTATAAATAGCATTTTTATTGGTTTGTCACTGTTAATTATAAATAGCATTTTAATTGGTTTGTCACTGTTAATTATGAATAGCATTTTCATTGGTTTGTCACTGTTAATTATAGCATTTTCATTGGTTTGTCACTGTTAATTATAAATAGCATTTTAATTGGTTTGTCACTGTTAATTATAAATAGCATTTTAATTGGTTTGTCACTGTTAATTATAAATAGCATTTTTATTGGTTTGTAACTGTTAATTATGAATAGCATTTTAATTGGTTTGTCACTGTTAATTATAAATAGCATTTTTATTGGTTTGTCACTGTTAATTATGAATAGCATTTTCATTGGTTTGTCACTGTTAATTATAAATAGCATTTTAATTGGTTTGTCACTGTTAATTATAAATAGCATTTTAATTGGTTTGTAACTGTTAATTATAAATAGCATTTTCATTGGTTTGTCACTGTTAATTATAGCATTTTCATTGGTTTGTCACTGTTAATTATAAATAGCATTTTAATTGGTGTGTCACCGTTAATTATAAATAGAATTTTCATTGATTTGTCACTGTTAATTATAAATAGCATTTTAATTGGTTTGTCACTGTTAATTATGAATAGCATTTTCATTGGTTTGTCACTGTTAATTATAAATAGCATTTTAATTGGTTTGTCACTGTTAATTATAAATAGCATTTTTATTGGTTTGTCACTGTTAATTATAAATAGCATTTTAATTGGTTTGTCACTGTTAATTATAAATAGCATTTTTATTGGTTTGTCACTGTTAATTATAAATAGCATTTTAATTGGTTTGTCACTGTTAATTATAAATAGCATTTTAATTGGTTTGTCACTGTTAATTATAAATAGCATTTTAATTGGTTTGTAACTGTTAATTATAAATAGTATTTTCATTGATTTGTCACTGTTAATTATAAATAGCATTTTAATTGATTTGTCACTGTTAATTATGAATAGCATTTTCATTTGTTTGTCACTGTTAATTATAAATAGCATTTTAATTGGTTTGTCACTGTTAATTATAAATAGCATTTTTATTGGTTTGTCACTGTTAATTATAAATAGCATTTTAATTGATTTGTCACTGTTAATTATGAATAGCATTTTCATTGGTTTGTCACTGTTAATTATGAATAGTATTTTCATTGATTTGTCACTGTTAATTATGAATAGCATTTTCATTGATTTGTCACTGTTAATTATAAATAGCATTTTAATTGATTTGTCACTGTTAATTATGAATAGCATTTTAATTGATTTGTCACTGTTAATTATGAATAGTATTTTCATTGGTTTGTCACTGTTAATTATAAATAGAATTTTCATTGGTTTGTCACTGTTAATTATGAATAGAATTTTCATTGATTTGTCACCGTTAATTATAAATAGCATTTTCATTGATTTGTAACTGTTAATTATAAATAGTATTTTCATTGATTTGTCACTGTTAATTATAAATAGCATTTTCATTGGTTTGTCACCGTTAATTATAAATAGCATTTTCATTGATTTGTCACTGTTAATTAGAAATAGCATTTTCATTGGTTTGTCACTGTTAATTATAAATAGCATTTTCATTGGTTTGTCACCGTTAATTATAAATAGCATTTTCATTGATTTGTCACTGTTAATTAGAAATAGCATTTTCATTGGTTTGTCACTGTTAATTATAAATAGCATTTTCATTGGTTTGTCACCGTTAATTATAAATAGCATTTTCATTGATTTGTCACTGTTAATTATAAATAGAATTTTTTTTGATTTGTCACTGTTCATTATAAATAGCATTTTCATTGATTTGTCACTGTTAATGATAAATAGCATTTTCATTGGTTTGTCACTGTTAATTATAAATAGTATTTTTTTTGATTTGTCACTGTTCATTATAAATAGCATTTTCATTGATTTGTCACTGTTAATGATAAATAGCATTTTCATTGGTTTGTCACTGTTAATTATAAATAGCATTTTGGTTTTTCTGCCACAATTAACTTTTAAAAAGCATTTTTGTTGGTCTGCCATGGTTAAGTTTAAAATAGTATTTTAGTTGATGTTACACTGTTAATTAAAAATAGCATTTTCGTTGGTCTGCCACGGTTAAGTTTGAAATAACATTTTCGTTGTTTAGTCAAGGTTAATTAAAATAGCATTTTCGTTGTTTAGTCAGGGTTTATTAAAATAACATTTTCGTTGTTTAGGCAGGGTTTATTAAAATAACATTTTCGTTGTTTAGTCAGGGTTTATTAAAATGACATGTTCGTGGTTTAGGCAGGCTTTATTAAAATAACATATTCGTTTTAGTATAATATTTTCGTGGGTCTGCCACAGTTAAGTTTAAAATAGCATTTTCATTGGTCTACCACGGTTAAGTTTGAAATAGCATTTTTGTTGGTTAGTCACGGTTAATTAAAAATAGCATTTTCGTTGGTCTGCCATGGCTAAGTATAAAATATCATTTTCGCTGCTAAGCGCGTCGATAAGTAGTCGAAAGGGTGAAATGGGTGTGGGGGAGGGGAGATTTTGTTGTAGTTAGGTGTGAAATTTTTGGAGCTGTTTGACCAGCTTACTATGTCAAGAATGTGTGGAATGAGTAGGTTAGGAGGTTGGGATTCGTGGTGAATGAAAATGTGGGGGGGGGGGCGTTGAGTGGGGGTTGTATATAGAGACTTGTATGTGAGTATAACAGAGAGCGAAGAGAAAAAATAGAGGTTAGCCATGATCTAGGTTAAGTTTTTGTTCAGTGAGGATAATTTTGCTTATTAAGGGGGCTAGATTATAGAAGCCATTTCGTTGTCTGATGGTGTTGGAGGCTGCGATTAGTGCGGATTCCAGTAAATCTCCCCTCTCCCCCTCACCCATTTTACCCTTTCGACTACTCCTCTCACACTCTTACCCACCCTCCCACTTTCAAACCACCTTCATTTTAAAAATCTTTTCTAAAACCATGACATTACCCACATACCAAAATCACAGAGCCTCCCCCATCCACTCCTCTTTCCCACCCCTCCACTTCTTCATTTACAGCCATCCACATTATTCCCGTTCACCCCACCCCTCCACTTTTTCACTCAGAACCATCCTCATTAATTTCATTCCATGCTACTGACTTCACTAAGCATGGACCTCGGTCCTGCGCACCCAGTAGTGGCTACTACTTTTTCTCATCGACCCATCATGTAAACCCAATATTCTCACGTACTTGCATGACATTTTTCTTAAAATTATCATCCTGGGGAAGTCTTATAAATAAAGACGAAACGTTGATGAATATATAAAAGAAACATCCTTTTTGGTTTTCCTTTTTCATTTCCCATATATATGATATATATAATATGTATATATATTATACATATATATGATATATATGTATATATATTATACATATATATGATATATATGTATATATATTATACATATATATGATATATATTATATATGTATATATATTATATATAATATAAATATTATATATATAGTAAGTTATTGAAATATATAATGGCAATTAAGCTATACAGAGGCGTCCGCGTTTCATCCCCGTACGAAATCGTCAGGTATATATATATATATATATATATATATATATATATATATATATATATATATATATATATATATAACAATATTAGGCTAAATTTCAATGACTAAGTTTTTACTCATTTTTTTATTTCATTTTTTCCTAAATACAAAAATTTCGGTGCATTTTGACAGTCTGTTTCGCACATAGATAAACATCTTGCATCTATTCTGCTTTTCAGAAATTCAAAGTTCGCTTTCTAGAAAAAATATATTGTTATCGTTAGAAAAAAATATGGCTGCTCGAATAGGACGGAAAAATCCATGTTTTCCTCGTAGGAACTGGATTCAATGTAAGTCGCTTGTTTGTAATTTTGTTTACCGCCTTACAATATATTTAGCTTTTTTTCCATATTTCATCACAACTTTTGAAATTGCCAGTATAAATTTAAAATTTTTACATTTTAAGGACAATCAGAAGTAAAACAACAGTACATATATTACTCATATTGTTTCAGTAGACAAGATAAGACACATTTATATAAACAAGAACTAATCGATATTGTATTTACACAATGGTAATTCAGCTTCACTAAACATACTTTGTCTTCTTTCTAACAGTTTTTTTTTTACATAACCGACGCAGTAATGAGGTCAGTTTAGCACGCACGTAAAGATAGAATTTCACTACACACAATAAATGTAGACTGAAAATTACAAAAGAACTTCATAAGACAAACACTTACGTAACGAATAAAAAATGTAATTCACAAACTAACATATTCGTTAGCCGTTTTCAATAAATAGATTGATTTTTTAGTCATATAACCACATTTCCTTTCGTAACATACACAACACGGCGATATCAACATGCATTCAATAGGCAAACTAACAGTTTACTGAACAAAATAAAAGTTAGCGATAAACTAATTACTAAATATACGTGTGTTTCTTGTCCGTAAAACATTTCGTTTCAAAATAGAGACAACACGTTAAATAGTGTAAATCAAAATAACATTCCACAAATATTTGTTTGAATAATAAATGAAATAACATTTTCATATTTATTCATTTAGATATAGTTGTTATTATAACATTGAAAACAATGAAAGCCAGTTCTACAAAAACGTAAATGGAGAAAAAACAACAACAGAGCAACCGAACCCAACAGAAACAAAACAATTCTGGAGCAAGATATGGGAAGTACCAAAAAAGCACAACAAGAATGCCCAATGGTTGAAAAACATGAAAGATGAACTGCAGGAAATCGAAGAAGGAACCGAAACAGAAATCAACAAAGAAACGATCAAGAAAACCCTAAAAAAAATGGCAAACTGGAGAGCACCAGGCCACGATGGAATACATGCATACTGGTTTAAAAAATTCACGACCCTGCATGAAAGAATAGCGCAGAAACTGAGCGGATGTATCCGCAAAACAGACGTACCAGAATGGATGACGGAAGGAAGAACAACACTAATACAAAAAGACCCCAAAAAGGGAACGACCCCCAGCAACTACAGACCGATAACATGTCTACCAATAATGTGGAAAATTCTCACAGCACAACTGAGAGAACAAATCTACCAATCCCTGGACAAACGTGGACTGCTCCCCGAGGAACAAAAAGGATGCCGGAAAGGACAAAGAGGGGCACATGATCTACTATACATTGATCAAAAGATCCTGAAGGAGGTGAAGAGCAGACAAAAGAACATAACCATGGCATGGATTGACTACAAGAAAGCCTACGACAGAATCCCCCAAACATGGAAATTGAATGCTTAAAAATATACAAGATACCAGACAGGATTATTAATCTCATCCAGAAAGCAATAGAAACATGGAGACAAAAACTGACAGACGGAGGACAATACCTGTCTGAGATAAAAATACAGAGAGGCATTTTTCAAGGAGATTCTCTATCACCACTACCGTTTATAATAGCCATGATGCCACTCAACTACATACTCAGAAAGTGTGATGCCGGATACAGGTTTACGGATACAGAACAAAGAATAAACCACCTGATGTACATGGATGACCTTAAACTGTTTGCAAAAAACAAAAAAGAACTGGAAAAGCTGATAAACACAACCAGGATATTCAGCCAGTTTTGGAATAGAAAAATGTGCACTGCTAGAGATCAAAAAAGGAAAACTGGAGACAACAGAAGGTATAGAACTCCCCAACCAAGAGGAGATGAGGGTGCTAGGAGAACAAGATAGTTACAAATACCTGGGAGTTCTGGAAGCAGACACAATCAAATATACAGAAATGAAAGAGAAGATTGGAAAAGAATATCTACGAAGAAGCCGTAATGATAGCTACTGCACCTAAACATTTAAATCTAATAAACTCTAGGAATGAATTAGTCTCCAAATGTCGACATGGAAGGAAATTCAAATATGCAATATGGAAACCACCACCAGTCTTGCCATAGCTGATTGGGTGAGCAATGAGACCGGGGGTGTCCAGTCTTCGAGATGGGTCCTTTTTAATCTTCTTTGCCTAAAGGATTTAGACTCTGAGGTTGTAAAAGTTTATATACTTAAATGTTCAGTTTCTAAATATCTTTTCAACTTCTTAATTAGGAAAAATTAAACCTTAAATATATTTACAACTTCTTAATTAGGAAAAATTAAACCCTAATTTAGATTAAACTTCTTGATTAGGCAAACTAAACCTTAAATTAAACTTCCTAATCTGATAAAATTAAATCTTAAATTAAACTATTAAATTATTAAGTTCTTATTATTTTTATAACTTCGTAATTGGGAAAATTAAATCTTAATTAGGAAAAATTAAACCTTAAATCAAGTTAAACTTTTTAATTGGGGAAAATTAAACCTTGAATTAGAATTCCTGAGCTGATAGGATTGAATCTTAAATTAAACTATTAAACACTTTAATAATTTCTAATCTGATAAAATTAAATCTTAAATTGAACTATAAAATTATTGGATTTTAATAACTTCGTAATTTTTAATTTCATAAATATACTAGATTATTTGATAGGGCGAGATTTGTGAAATCGGTTTTTACTGTAAGCTAGATTTTAAGTAATAATTTTGGATGTATACGTGATTACACGATCTGACCTATATTTCCTAACTCCCTTTTCTTTTTCTTTTAACTTCTTACCCCCTTCCCCTTTGACATAGAATATTCTCACTTGACCCAGACAAGTAGTATCCAATCTTGGCGGGGTGGATGGCGGGGTTGTATGTTGCTTTCTTCGTTAAGTTTATCAAGCGGGCCTAAACAGGATGTTTTGCTTGCTGCCTTTAATAAAAACACAGACATAATTTCCGATCTATTAAAGTCATTCAGAGATGTAGACAATTTAATATCGCCTTCTGTTCGTCAGGGATTTGTCGTGTCTGGTTGAATCGCTGGGGAGAGAAGATTATTTATTTTTTCGCTCTGCTTGCAAGATGCGACCGGGATTCAATCTTATTTTTGCTCAATTCGGATTTAACGGGTTTTCTAATTGAACAACGAACTTTGACTTGATTTGGGTTGCCCATATCAGGATTTTGGAATTTTTAGTGAGTTTATTGAACTTTCTATATTATTTGATTTATTTATCATTAACATTGAATACTTTTCACTTCATCGATTATTGACACATTTCGTGACTGGATAACTTTGTCAGCTCCTTCAATTTCACGTATATGGACTGCTGTTTATAACTTGGAGTAATCCTCGGTTAACTCTCTGAATGTCTTTCCTGATTATGTTTTTCAATTTGTAAGACCTGGATGGATTGTATAGATTCAACAAAAAGTATGTTTTTGGGTTGATATATTTGATGTTATGTATTTTTATGTATTTGTGTATATAATTTTATATATTTTCAAAGCTTAATTTTATTACCTGTATTAGTATAACTGCGGTAATGGTCCTCTGAAGAGAAGAATTATCTTTGAAAACTCATGAGCTAAGGACTTAAGGATACTTTGCTTGAACTTTGAATTCTAATAAAATTTGATTGACACCTTATTTTATTACTTCATTTTATATTATAATATTAATGCTCTATCCAGTATATTGAGCTTCAGTTTTTATCCGGATGTTTCACTAATTATAAGATATTAGTTGACGCTTATATCTTTTGTTGGATTGCTTCATATATATATATATATATATATATATATATATATATATATATATAACTTGTTTTTGTTTTACTTCTCAACGCTTACATATTTCCATATCTTGAATTGTGATAGCCTTCTAAGCTAAGACTAAAGTACCGAAGGTACTTATACCCAAGATTCTCTTCGCTGATCATGCAGCACTGATCATGCAGCACTGACGGCGTACCCTGAAGAGGCATTGCAGCGACTCATCAACTGCTTCGCACACGCATGCAGAGAGTTTGGCATGACCATCATCCTAAAAAAGACTAACATCCTCGGCCAAGATGTAAGCAGTACCCCAGACATCACCATTGGCGATTACATCCTTTGGGTAGTCGAGGACTTCACATATCTCGGCTCCACCATCTCCAGCAATTTTTCCCTGGACATAGATCTCTACAAGCCAGTGTTCGCTTAACGAAGAGAATCTGGCATAAGAAGATGCTTACTATCAATACCATCATGAAGGTGTACCGGCAGTGAATCTTGGGCTCTCTACTCTCGCCAAGAGAACGGACACAACACCTTTCATCTACGCAACATCAGGGGAATCCTAGGAATCACCTGGTAGGACCACATCTCAAACAAGACCGTAGTTGATCATGCGGACATCCCGAACATCAATCACGCAACGACGACTCCGATGACTTGGCCATGCAAGGCGAATGGACGATGGGAGAATCCCAAAGAATATTACTTATGGTGAGCTCACAACTGGATCCAGATCAGCAGGAAGACATGTCCTACGCTACACGGATGTCTGCAAGCGAGACATGAGGGCAGGTGGCATCGACATAACAGGTGGGGAGTTCGTCGCTGAAGATTGCAGCCGTTGGAGAAGAGCTGTAATGGCATGCTGCAAGAACAGTGAAGAGAGGCTGAACCAGAGCTCTCGCAACCAGATGCCACCTACATCTGTGGCAACTGCAGCAGAGCCTGTCGATCCAGGATAGGCTTGCACAGTCACAGCAGACGATGCAATTCAGCAACGGACTAATCTGAGGCGCAGAACTCCGGATAGCAACAACTTATATTCTAATTTAAAATGTTTCCCTTGTTTTCATGATTCTTTTCTTAATCTTTAATTTAACTTTATTTTTATTTCAACCTTAATTAATTTCTTTATAATTTTCATATATATGGCTTTTATTTTAACTACTGTATTTAACTTTAAATTTCATACATAGTTCTTAATTTTCATTCCCATTGCCAATGAATCGGTATCAAAATGATTAATCGAACGTTCACTGCATAATATTATATAATATATATATATATATATATATATATATATATATATATATATATATATATATATATATAATATTATATATATATATATATATATATATAATAATATAATATTATATATATATATATAATAATATAATATTATATATATATATAATATAATATTATATATATATATATATATATATATATAATATAATATTATATATATATATATATATATATATATATACTTTAATAAGTTTTAAATATATATATATATATATATATATATATATATATATATATATATATATAATCCAGGTAAAACATCCACAGGATAGTAATCCAAAGAATTTCAACCGGGTTATAAAAAGTGCTCAATATCAAATAGAGCTTTTACATATGATTATTTTTATTTACACAGACATGTACAAAATCTGCGACACTGGCATGTCGATGTTATCAATCAACAGCTATTATAAACAGAGATCTCATCAGGCAGAGTTAAAATCCTATCTTAACTTTAAATCATATTTGGAAAGATCGTATTTTACCTCTGCCTGGTGAGATCTCAGTTTGTAATAGCTGTTGATCGATAACATCGACATGCCAGTGTCGCAGATTTTGTACATGCTTGTGTAAATAAAAATAACCATATATATACATATATATATATATATATATATATATATATATATGTGTGTGTGTGTGTATGTGTGTGTATGTGGTTGTTTTAAACGGAAACAGCATTATAAATAAATAAATAAGGACATATAATTGAAATGGAAAAGAAAGATAAAGAAAAAAAGAAAAGAGTAAAGACGAGAGAGAAAAAAGAAAGGGACAATGTATGCAGGGTGAAATTGATTTCTGGTGACTACAAGACGGTGTCAACTGTGTTAAATTTTTAATCTGTTGGTGAGAATGTTTCTGTCAAAATGGGAGAACGACTAGTCGGGCGTGTAAATAAAAGTCGAAACTAACTTGGCTATACTACAATAACATGATTCTAATAAACCATAAAACGTTCTTGCTTCTTCACTTAGCTAAAGCTTTGCTTACAATCTTTTAAGAATTGTAAAAAATAACGAAAAACAAAACTAACAAAATTCAACTTTGTTCGGTTTTGACTTGATTCCACGTTTCAGAACGAAAACAATAGAAACTTAGAAAAAAAAAAGAAAAATATAAGGACTGTTCACAAATGCTTTTGATAAAGAGATGATATCTCGAAATATTGGAAAATATAATGAGTCTGTTAACATCTGAGTTATTATTTTTTAAATGAACATTGGTAATGCGTTCACACATATAAAATATGTATATCTATTATTATTATACTAAGGTTTTATGTGTGTGAGTGGGGTGTAGTATCTGTTCTTTGGGCATGATACCATACTCTCAGGGCTTACCATCTTTGTTTTTTTTTGGGGGGGGGCGAGGTATGATATTCTAGCAAAAATATCCGACCTTCCATCGCATAGTTTTCTATTACTCAAAATGTTCCTGTAAATTAATTCGGTACTAGTCCTGCTTTTAAACCAGACCAAACCGACTTTTGCCGACGTAGATCTAGGTAAAAGGCTGAGTAAAAAGGAACCGGGGTCAAAATCAAAATGAGGTGGCGTTCAAACAGAAAAAATAATGAAACAAATTTTGAAGCAAGAAAAACACTCACCGTATTTTATTTTTTATGAAAATGTATTTATTTTTTGGCGGAAAAAATTAATGAAAAAAAAATTATAACTTTTTTTGTCACGAGAAAGTTGTTCTTTTTAATTTCTGTTTTTATTTCGAAAATTATTTATATTTATTTTCAAATTTAGTCATTTTCAAATGTATGAATAAACTAAAGATTTTAAACAATGAAATAAGGTTTCATTTTCGAGAAATATTTTTTTGTCCTTTTCCAAAATTCTGAAGATAAACAATTTACAATTTAACTTGTCGTCTTTTCTTCTTGCTATTTGGTTGGCTAAGCGTTTCGACATCTTTCGACTGTTAACGTAAACAGTAAGAAAATGTCAAAGAAAAAGTTGGTTTTGTCTTGTTCAAAAGCAGTACTATTAATTTTTACCATTATTTCTTAATTCATCCAGTTTATTCTTAAAATGTTCTACACTAGTGCTATTTTTAATTTAATTAAGTAATGTCTTCCAAAAATATATTACTATAATAGACAATCAAAATCAAATTGTATGGTAGATTTTTACTTTTTTAAATCTGTCAAGGAGATATTAAAACCTAAGTTCCATATCTAGAAATTTCATTAATTATCTTAAACGACTCAATTACCTCCTCCGCATTTTAAAAGTTATTAAACCTAAGAATTTAAACATAAGAATTTTAATTAAGGAATTTATATTCAGCGAGTTTAAGGTTCAACTTGAGAAATGTATGGCGGCAATATTGACGTGTAATGATAAACAGGAAGAGATATCCTAAATATGCGTCCATTTAAGCTATGCGTTTTACAATTAAAAATGCTCTTCAAATTTAATCGTGACAGACCGATCGAAATTCTTTTTCAATTTTATGAATGACAGTGATAGACCTATAAAATACTATTACAAACTTAAGCGTGACAGACCGAGAGAAATTCTATTTCAATTTTAAGAGTGACAGACCGATTGACCGATTCACTGAGTCTCTTACGTTTGTACCCATCAAAAGGAAGATGCGTCCTTGCAAATTACACGTTTATCGATTTGAATGCTATTGCAAACTGAAGCGTAACTGGTCATCTAATCGGATGGACTCGTTCATAGTCATGCGGCGGGGACGCATATAAAATATACAGCAAGAATAAAAACATTTTAAAGTTGAACTTTGATATTAGAAAAAAAAGCCATTCGACTTAAAAACGCATCCGGCAAAGAATTTTAAAAGAGGCACTTCACAAGTTTAAACACATTGCGCAGTGCACACATATTGGAACACGTGTAGACGTGGATGCCGGAAACATTTATTTTTAAAAAGTGGTGAAGATATGTCATTGGCAAAACATAAAACTAAATCAACACTGTCTTATAGAATTTTTGCATACATACACAAAAACTCAAAAATTAATTGTTGGACCATGAACTGAATACCAGAATACATATTTCAGAAAACGTACCGCGGTTTCATCCAGATGGGTTGACTTTTTACATTAAAAAAAATCTTTAAGTCCAGTGGAATCGTTGGCGTTCTGAATGAGGTGAAACAACGATGAGAAATGTTATATATATGTATCATATGTAACATATGGTTTTCAAATAAATTATATTGGCACCCATTCCTCTGCGATCGAGCACTTTATTCAATATAACCTGACACACTATATATTTTTTAAATCCCTCGTTCTTTTTTGTTTTGTTTTATTAAATCCCTCGATACAGCTTTTGTTATAAAAGGACGAAACCGGTCGGCGGGCCTTTTATTCATTTATTTTTATTTTCATGAACGATAAAATTCGTCTTCCCTTAATGCTTGCGATAATAACATTTTGTACTCCTCCAAAAATCATGAAATATATATATATATATATATATATATATATATATATATATATATATATATATATATATATATATTATATATATATATATATATATATATAATATGAAATCATGAAATATATATATTATATATATATATATATATGTAAGAGAAAGATGTGAGAAAATATATGTTTGCGAATTTACTTATTGATTTTTTATAGACCAACCTGTTCAAAGTAAAAGCTCGATGATTGTTAACATTTAACAAAAGAGCATATATAAATAAACAATATTAAGCTAAATTCCAGTGACCATTTTTTTTCTGTTCATTTGTTCCCAAATCACAAAACGTGGGTACATTTTGACGGACTATTTCGCCAATAGACAAAATAACTACAATTGATATGTCAGTTCCAGATCTTTCGACCGTGTGCTCTTCAGTTCGCCTCAATGAAAATATATTATAAGTCATTAAACAAAAGAACACAAAACAAGCAACCTACATTGAATCCAAATTCCCCCGACGAAAAACATGTTACTACTCATTGAGGCAGCCAGCTCATGTTATATACCATTGACTTCTCCAGCCTGGACTCTCATCCGGCGCTCATAGTAGCAACGGCTACTATATTCCCTCATCTCTCCACCATGTCAACCCCAAACTTCGATGTACTTGCATGACATTTTTCTTCAATTTATCATCCTGAGGAAGTCTTACAATAAAGACGAAACGTTGATGAATATATAAAAACTATCTCTTGGTTTTTCCTTTTTCATTTCCCATATATATATAACCGTAATATTAACTGTAACAATAAAATAAGATTCGTCATTTATAATTTTAAAAAATAAAAACATGAAACCTTAGATACTTTGTAGAAAAAACAATGTTATATATTCAATGCCGTTTGGGAGAATGAATTGCTAAAAATTATAAGTATAAGTAATAGTTACATCCCGTAGACATACAATGCATCTCTCTGAAACTATCTAAAATTTCTAACACCTAAAAAATATTCCTGCCTCTTTCTGAATATAGACACATTTAGGCAACAACACTATACTATGATACTAATATAAATACGTTACACATTCTTGAAAGCATCTACATTAAAACTTGATACCCTACGATTAATAACATTAATTACGAAGCTAATTATAAAATGTTAAAGTCTATAACGTAGTAATTAACACAAACAAATTATGAGCCGTTAGACATTATCGTTTTGAATTCTGTATACGCATTTCACGTTATCACTTTCGCATGGAACATCTCGTCAGTTTAGAATCTCGTTTTACACTTGGCGAATACTAGCCGTTAAAAATGCGTTATTAACGGATCAAAATACTCCATGATTAAACACTAAAAGAACATAGATAAAACACATCACGACTAACTTCTGCATGATGATTATTTGAGGAATCAAATCGAAAAAATGATACAAGAACCCATTGAACTTACATGCACTTATGTGATTTGAATACCGAATAGATTATTCGGGAAATTGAAAAAAAAACTCATAAAAGGAAGAATTCCGTATTATTGAATAATATTTGCCATAATGTAAAACATATTGCCTAAACATACGCGCACACCCACCCACCCATTATATATATATATATATATATATATATATATATATATATATATATATATATATGTAAGTAAATTTCGTGTACAACAGAATCGTAGGATTAATTTTAGAGGAAGCATTATTATAATCAATGAAACAGACGAATGGAATAAAAAAGGAAAATTGTTAAAATTACCTTAAGGACTTATCGTCTGACCCTCTGAGAGGAAACGTCAGAATGGTAAATTAAAAACTAAAAGTCGAATGAGATAGGGGAAAAAACTTATTTCAGTTGGAGGAGACGATTGAGAGGAAAAAAAAAAGGTAAATCTCTCAACGTTATGGTGGCTTTGAATCATTAAAGATCTCCCACTGATGCTTCAAAATCTTTTGTCTACACAGGCTAGGTCGAGAGTTGTTAATGACTAACGCCTCAATAATATTGAGATGGTAGTTCGACCTGGCACTGTGTAAAACAGAAAACCATCCATCGGAATACTTGTCAGAACAACTATTTGTACTTACGAGGTGATTACCGATGGCTGATTCCTGTGCCTGGAAGTTCCCGGATGATCTCGAAACCTTGTGTAGGCGAATATCACGTGGTATGTGTTGGGATATTCTAAATTCTAATCTTTGGGATGTCTTGCCAACGTAGTCAGCTCCACACTGACACATTAATTTATAAACTACAGCATTCTTTTGATTGGCTGGCAAAACATCCTTACGAAAAGAAGGTTCGAGTCGTGTAAACTACCCTCAACATGGTTGCCGGAAAACAACGTTGAGTAGAAGAAGAAATTCTTTTTAACAATGTCAAGGCCGTCAGAACCCAACCATGGGAGTTTCAAATAAATAGGGCAACGTGACGGGCCAATACATTTACCACCATTAAATAAAGCAACTTTACGTGCAATGGTGCCTTTTATAGTATTGATGAGATATCCATTAGCAAGAAAAATATTAGTAATTTCACCAAGTTCTGCATCGAGTCGTGTTGGTGAACAAATCATAAGGGCTCGATGAGTGAGAGTACCAATAAGATTTATTTTTCTTGCTCTTGGGGCGAAGGAAAACCAATTTAGATAAAGGCCTGTAAATGTTGGTTTTCTATACACACAGGTTTTAAATGATAAACCAGATTTAGACACTAAAACATGGAAAACAGGTTAAAGTGCAGGAGTAAAAACAAAAACGAGAGATTTGACCGGTTTCGTTCGTGTTGACGAACGTCTTCAGAAAAAGTTCGCCAACACGAACGAAACCTATCAAATGTTTTTCTACTGCACTTTAACCTGTTTCAATTTGTCATTTTTTCCACATATATATATATATATATATATATATTGTGTGGGTGTGTGTGTGTGTGAGGGTATATATATATATATATATATATATATATATATATATATATATATATATATATATATATATATATATTTAGTAGGTTTAAACTCTCGCTGATTCATCAGGTTGTTTATAGTGGGCATGCGGGTTAAGGCGTCGAAATTTGAGTTAAAAACACATGACTCGTGTTACAGAGTTTCGAATACCGGTATGAATAATCATCTCTACCCTGCCGATTCCCGAAATGATGAAACGTATACGTATGTAGATAAACAAATATTTATAATTAATCATATATATGTGTGTGCCTGCTTGGCATAAATAGAATTTAACTCCCTTTCTTTACGTGGTAATTTCTCGTGGGCGTTTTGTTAGAGTGCTTGCTTGCTGAGTCTATGGTGATTCTGTAACTGGGTTCAAATTTACGAAAAAGTTTCCTGATCTCTGATCCTTATTTCCCGCCAAAACTAAGGACTAAAACAATAAAACACCTAAAACACCTAAAATAAAAACAATATAGCACAAAAAACACGAAGAACCCGATCGCAATGATCAAAAGTACTCGAGATGCGTAAAAATAGTGCACTCGGATCGATATTCCAGGAATTAACACCAGAGACCCGAAAATTAGCTCGCTAAATCGATGCAACGATTAAGAATATAACGACATATGAAAATTCCGTTGTTTTTAATATATATATATATATATATATATATATATATATATATATATTAATTTTATACGTACATAAAAGTAATCCATGGACACGTGTTTCTGGTTCACAGCATGGCTAACTTACATAGAGATTAAACCCTCGATGTTGATGTCTATAGTCCAGCGTTCTACCACTGGGCCAAGACGTACGATTTTTATCACCCAAGTATTTAATGTATTTCTATATAATTATTTTTATAGGATCTTCCTATAACAATGGAAATAATAGTAAGCTCAATAACAACGAGCTGAAAATCACTTATAAAAATAATTACATAGAAATATATATATATATATATATATATATATATATATTTATTGAAGTAAATATTAAATTATTTTTTCCTACATGCGCCGGCGTTTCATGGTTCCGCTATCATCAGTGTAGAAAATAATAATAGCATACGGTCACAAGATTTGAACCAAGTTACAGAATCACCCTAGACTCCTCAAGCAAGCATTCTAACCAAACGGCCACGAGATATTACCATGTAAAGAACGGGAATTAAATTCTATTCATGCCAAACAAACACAGGCAGTGGACTATCGAGATAGTGTTTAACTACCTGAACAGAGATCAACTTCAATTTTTTAAAAGGGCTTATAAAATTATATATATATATATATATATATATATATATATATATATATATATATATATAAATTAAGTTCAAATATGTTGATAAAATGAACTTAAACCGATATTTTTTCAAAAGTACTCAATACAAAGTAGAGATTTATAAATAAAATTTATGTAAACATAAAATCAGCATCCACTAATAAAATTCTATAGAAAAGTCAATAAAACTTTAAACTAAGTACATACTTAATAATATTTTATTTTTTACTCGCTACTATCTTTATGTTCGACCAAACTGATGGAGAGTAGAAAATCCACTATGCATGCATTCTCAGCAGACCCGTAAATTTCGCTTCCTCTACTTGTCATTCACTCCTCATTTTCCATGAGCGATGGTCCTTAAAAAGGGGGAGGAAAATGCTGTTACCTGGGTCGGCAGGTGTTTAGTGTGAATAGTATTTTGAGCTGACTTGAGTAATACTCTCTTTCTATACTTGTTTTCATGTCACTAATAAGGCTGCTGAAGGTGAACGTTTTTACGTGAGCTGACGATATCCGTCTGATAGTCCAAGGACCCGAAACTAAATTTTCCATTGCTGGTACTAATTATAAAATGATAAATATTTATTGATTTTAAATTGCAAATAAAACTGAACTCTATAGATCACACCCCCGCAAGTGTATTTTTACGTTTGCGAAAATATATGCACATGTTAGTTGCGGTTTACGGTAACCCGAAAATTAAAATAAAACAGACAACAACTCTATACCTAAATATTTAAAGATTTTAAAAGAATCGAAATCGGTAATTGTATCGGAATCGGGAATCTAGAACAGAATCGGTAATTAGACCGGAATCGGGGGAAATATTGGAATCGTCTCATCATTAGTATATTGGCATGCATCGATTACAAACGTATTTTAAAACGTAAAGAAAATAACTGACTGAAATATTAATAAAACTAAAAATGAAGACTATAGCGACATCATACAAGTATTAAATTACTTTTTTTTTTACATATAGGCGAGTCCAAGATTTTAAATAGGGAGTAATAGGTGATAACGGTTGTACTCACGTAGGAACCCCCTAACAAGACTATTGTTATATAGACCCGTTAATACTCCTTTTAGTAAAGCTGTGTAAAGAGAAGTAACGGATGTAATATTATACAAAAGCCACTCGATGATAATGGTAATGAGAGTGTCAGTTGGATGATGACGAATGCTATGAGAAGATTGGAAAGGATGGGTGAAATGGGCCAAACATTTGATTACTTAAGAGGGGGACGACATGTATTTGTTGACATTGGACTCGAAGACGACGATGTTGTAGTCAGCATGGAATCAGTCCCGTGATATTGTGTCCTCCTGCAAATGAGAAGTTTTGGGAAGAAACTCTGTTCATGGAAGTTCCGTTTGGGTTTAGGTGCACAGAGGAAGAAATAAAAGTTATTTGCAGTGGCAATGGCGAACCCCAATATTTATTGTAAACGATTTATTGAACATAAGTTGTTATTTTTACCGCTAGCTCGAGGGAAATGGTGGATTCATGCCTTTCTTAACGGTATTTGTGAGTAACTATGTACAAGAGAAACATATCTGAAATTATTTAAAATCAGAATAGCTCATTCTGTAGTCCGTGATGGTATTCGTTATATCGACCACGCACCCACTCTGTAATATTTGAGATTGTTATTGTCCGGGGTAGACGAATACTTTTCTTTATATATATATATATATATATATATATATGGGAAGAGAAGGATGAAAGTAATCCGACGTGATGGGAAAATGAAAAAGGAAAACCAAAAAATGGATGTTTTTTATGTGTACATCAACGTTTCGTGATGAAGTCTTATCAATAAAGACGAAACGTTGATGTACACATAAAAAACATCCATTTTTTGGTTTTCCTTTTTCATTTTCATATATATATATATATATATATATATATATATATATATATATATATATATATATATAAGAAAAGAAGGATGAGAGTAATCCGACGTAATGGGAAATGAAAAGGAAAAAAACAGGAGATATTTTTTTATATATTCATCAACGTTTCGTCTTTATTGCAAGACTTCCTCATGATGATAATGTCATGCAAGCTGTAACTGCTGCTTTAATGGTACCCACTCAAAGCTTTCCATATTCATATATATATATATATATATATATATATATATATATATATATATATATATATATATATATATATATAAGTCAATGTTTGTTTGAAATCGATATGTGAACAGTTAGAACCTTCATAAAAGTTTTAATAAGTTTTAAGTTTTTCAGAGAATCTAAATACACTATGGAAATCTTCCTCCGATTCCATCTGCAGTCACTAGGTGTAATTATCTGTTAGGCCCGTAACATAATTGAGATATGTTAGAACGGTAAGAAACAAAATTCAGTTTTTCTCAAATAGAGTTTCTTCGTTTCATAAGACAACATTAAAACAAAGAATATCTCAGTGAAGACTGTATTTTATAAAAGGTTTTAACATTTAAATAATTATTTTTAAGATTTCAAACATTTAAAGAAATATAATTTTTTTTACAGAACATTAAGAAACGCAGCGTCAACAAGTAGGGTTTTTTAAAAACACCACAGCGCTGTCGGTTGTTTTTTTATTACTTGACCTCATATTAGAAATGTTATTTTGAACTTATCGTTCAAGACAAACATTGTAAACACGACGATATTTGAAATTATTTTCCTGTGCTGTACGAGACGCGATCCGAACGAACGCCTTAAAGCAAATAGCTTAAATTTCTACTCTCTTTCTTTCTCTGCTTCGTTGAGATACGCTTTCTTTTTCACTAACTAAAAGCAAAGGTTCGTAACATAAACGTGTTAACTCAATATTTTCCAACTAATGAATATTGTTCAAAGTAAAAAACTAACACGTCGATGTTAAATTGGTAAGCCGACGCGAACTCGATAACCCCTATAAAAGAACGAGGTAATAAGCGGGATTTGCCAAACAGGCCCAAGAGACGCACCACGAAAGAACATTCAAGAAGTAAGCTCCCACTCTAGCCCGAGACCTTTTGGCCGGGGCGACAAGAAGAACAGGACACTTCAGAAGTACGTACAAGCTTTCCTTGCCTCGCGCGCGCATACCCACACACACATTGTCACTTACGCATATACACGGTCTATGACACACGCACTGACAAATATAGACATACACATCTTTAGCCATCGTGTCATGCTTAGTCACCGAACAATTTCTAACAAAGAACACGAGTTGAATAAACTTTACCAATGAACATTTCTTCATTAAAACTAACTTTTATATTCTTTGTAAAAGTGTCGTTCTATAAATGTTTTGTTGATTAATCATGTTTTATTTCATTTTCTATTTTCCCAAATCTATTGTATGTTATAAGTTAACCTTCGCCGTAAGACTTGACGACCAAAAATATATCTCGACACGGGCAATGGCGGGTGAATATCGCTAGTAAAACGCATAATTTATCGAATAGATAGTGACGATTTCATCAACATGCTATAATTCTTCGATATATGATGATTGAAATTAAGGTTTGTTTTGAAAGAGCCGTCTTCAGGGCAGTAATGAGTAGCAAGTGCCGGCACTGCATTGACTTGAATCATGCATGATTGCTTTTGCATGCCTTGTATCCAGACATGATTGCAATCAACCTTGAAATAGTAAATTGCGTAATATTCAACCACAAATAGTAACTGAATATTTCGTAGAATAGTCGAGCACGTCAGTTGGTGGAAGGAAAACTCTCAAAAACGTGTTTAGGAAGGTTGGATGCTGCAAATCAAATCTGAGATAATACTGATAAATACTCCTCTGATTACAGATTTATATACACTAGGGAATTACCATAATCTGATTGATATATATATATATATATATATATATATATATATATATATATATATATATATGTGTGTGTGTGTGTGTGTGTGCGTGTTCATATTTATATATGTATTACAGAAGATCAGAACAACATCGGTACCGTCGGTTTCAAATCCTAACACAGGAGACCTATAATAGGCATCTTTACCGGACTCTCTTCAGCCTCTGTTTATGTCTGTATCCCTTAATAATTCATTATAATCTGTTTATGTCTGTCTCCTCTTAATAATCGAGCACTTTGCTGGGGTGCTCTCCCACTAACCTTACATAGATAC
>OY744521.1:64926404-64991404 GCA_963556195.1 Sepiola atlantica
GGAAAGATGGGGGTGAGCAAGGACTACTGTGGCTGGTAGTAAGAGAAAGAGGTGGGCGGAATGAGCAGGAATAATGTGGATGGCAGAGAGGGAGTGGAGGAGAGGGAGGAAGGAGGTGTTTGAACAGATGGCTGCGGTCAAGACTGAAGGGGAAATGTAAGTTGGAATGTTTGTGTGTGGGGGTGTATGCGAAGAAAAGGAGGGTGGGTAGAGAAGGAGGTGGCTGTGATTTTGGTGGATGGGCGAAAGTTATGGTCTTAGAGAGCGTTTTGAGAAAATGAGGGGATTTAAGAAGGGGGGTATGGAAAAGTGAAGGAACAAAAGGAGGGGGTGGCTGTGATTTTGGTGGATGGGCGAAAGTGAACTTTTCTCCCATGCACTAGAACATGGTCATGGCTTTCAAATTTGAACAAGCCGAAATCACAAAATACATCCACAACAAATCTCGGCGAAGATGTTGGAAACTGCTCTCATCACCGCTTCCACCCCTATCAAGCAACGAAATGGCTTCTTTAACCTATCACCCTTAATAAGCAAGATCATCCTTACAGAACAAAAACTCTTGCCTCATTATAGATAACATTTATTTTCATCTCTAACCTTAATGACACTCTCCCACTTACTCACACCCTTCCTTTTTCTCCATGAATCTTTACTTTCTCTAACTCATTCCGTTTTTCCCTCACATTTTTAACACTGCAGTCCGATGAAACTTTCTCATTTTCCAAATATTTCAAATATTCCATACCCACCTGTTCTATTACGTCCCTCCTCCCTCTCCTCTATTTATGGATGATAGTGTGTGTCGTACTTTATTTGTCAGTGAGTGGGTCAGATTTTGGGTGGGGTTGTATTCCTGTTATTAAAGGATTTAAGTGTTATATTTATATTACTTTTTATAACTTTAGGATAGTGCTTATATTTGAGTGTAAAACAATTGTTATAATTCTAGTTTATTAGCTATATGGGGCATGGTGTTAATCGAGAGTGTATCTTTTTCAGTAAAAAAAACGTTTCCTAAGGAATATCAAAATAAGTGAGTGAGTCTATCGCCATGTATTGGTTCGTGTGCGATACTTGTGTTTAATAAACTCTGTTAGCTTATATCTAATAACGTTTATGAGCCTATCGGTAAAGTCATCTTAGTCATATATATATAAATACACACACACACACACACACATATATATATATATATATATATATATATATATATATATATATATATATATATATATATATATATATGCATCAGTATACAAACATCCGTAACAATATTCAGACACGAACAAAGGCAACCAATTAAATCGTAACTTATACTGTTACGCGTCGGCTATCGTTAGGACGACAAAGACACAATGATAAAAAATAAAATGATAAAAAAAGAACATGAGGATAGGTTCTCCAATTCGGTGAACGTAAAAGAAAAGCAATTAAAAAAAAACAAGTGGGAAATCACGTAAGACAACCAAGTTAGAAATTCAAATACTTATATTTATTTACATAACTATAGGAAAGAAATATAAAACAAAAGATCAAAAATCTAACATGGGAAAAGAAGCTTTAAAGAATATATTTAAGCGACGAGAAAAGAATCTCTCTCTTTCTCTCTCTCTCTCTCTATATATATATATATATATATATAAATATATATATATATATTTATTTATTTATTTTGAAATTCAGAAATTCTCATGATGAAGTATATCTTCGAAAATTAAATTGAAAAAAAGTTAATAAAACTAAAATGCATTGTATGGCGTTCTAATTGCTCATTATTTTTTTTAATAATTAATATATATATATATATATATATATATATATATATATATATATATATATATATGTTTATAAAAGAAAGTTGGGTTTCAATTTAAAGTATACCGTTGGGCAATTCAGAAGGTAATCCACATTAGAATTAAATAGTCCAAAATGTACTAAAGTTTTCTCCGTATGAGAATTGTGGTAAAATGAAGAAGAGCCAATAATCAAAGTACATGTAAGTCCGATAAATATAGGGCAATAATAGGTTAAGTTCTGGGTCGTCGCTACGTAATATTCCTCCAGATAGGAATTAGGAAATCAGGTTGGTAACAGGAAATGAGTGGGAGTTTAATGCGTTAACTTGATTTTCTTATATAAAAATGACAAACCGGTAGGATGAGTTGATAGACTTGAGATCATTCCGATATTTAAAATTCAGCTTTTTCCTTTTTTTCTAATTTTCTTATCTTTTGCTTTTTGCTGGCCATTCGACCACTATTTTACAGACTCTAGCCGATAGATCTTTTTAATATCTTAACCGTCCGTTTAAGCGCAATTATTTGTATCTATCTTGCACTTTGTTCACTGGGAATATTCGCCATGTAGTTTTTGAAATTCTCTTTCATGAGCACAGTTGTTACTGGAATGATTTCTTCACAATGGGAAAAAGTGAGAATATTCAAATTGTTAACTTAAAAATGCGTTTTCTTCGGGATGCCTTTTCACCATCTTCTCGGATAGACAAAGAATATTACATACACAACTGCATAAAAAGCTATACATCAAAAACAAATACACGCAGATACATATGTACACACAGATATATATATATATATATATATATATATATATATATATTAATTTTGTATTGCTAATATGGCTTATATTTCACTTTTATTAACTAACCCTGCAATACTTTGAAATTGAACGACCAACCCACATTTGTATATATATATATATATATATATATATATTAACACCCACATAATATACGTATATACATACAGACAAGCGTATACATATACACCAAAAAAGCTATACATCAAAAACAAATACACGCAGATATATATATATATATATATATATATATATATATATATATATATATATATATATATATATATTAATCTTGTATTGCTAATATGGCTTATATTTCACTTTTATTAACTAACCCTGCAATACTTTGAAATTGAACGACCAACCCACATTTGTATATATATATATATATATATATATATATATATTAACACCCACATAATATACGTATATACATACAGACAAGCGTATACATATACACCAAAAAAGCTATACATCAAAAACAAATACACGCAGATATATATATATATATATATATATATATATATATATATATATATATATATATATATATATCACCCACATAAAAAGTAAGGGTAAAGGTCGCATAGCCTGGACGCGCACGAGTGTCGTTGCCGACATCGCACACTGCCCATGGCCTTAGCGGCGGTGATTTGTTAAGAATCACCGTGTCTAGGACACAGCATATGGAAGGCGGAGCCCATCCCTCTCCTTTTGCTGCCTTGAACCTTCCCTGAGTTTTAGTCAGGTACCCATTTACTGCTGGGTGGACAGAGGGAGTTTTCAGACCCGAAAATTCCCACATACATACATACGTACATATACATATATACATACAGACAAGCGTATACATATACACCAAAAAAGCGTAAATAAATATATATATACACACAGACATATATATATATAGTATGTAGATATATGAAATAGTAATATATATATATATATATATATATATAAACATACATACACACACGCATATATATATATATATATATATATATATATATATATATATATATATATATATATACCTGTAGACATATACAAACGTAAATATATACTTAGATAAAACCGGTAGCCGTATATATAGACACTATCACACGGACACATACACACCATTATATAGCTATATAAATATATGTATAAATACATAAATTTAACTTCCACATGCAGAAATAAAGTATTTGTTAAAAGGAATATTTTTGTAAAAAGATAATTATTGTTGCAAAATATTATTTTTGTAAATGAAGGCGTTTTACTAAATGGGGGAATAAGAGACGCCATGTTGTAATTTATATTGTCTTTTTGTTTAGTGTTCGGCAATTATATTCGCTTATTCAAGAATAGCAAGCCAATCAAAGCGCCGTAAGAGTAAAGATGATACGCTCTAGGGAGCGATCAGCGATTAATAAGGGAAGGTATATAGGTAAAAGACAATAGCACGGAATTTAAAAAAAATTAAACAATGACGGTCATTGCTGGAAAGAAGTCCCGGTGTAAGATGGTGGTAGTGGTAACAGATTTTTGCGTGTGAGTAAAAGTTACTTCGACTTCCTGTATGTATGACTTGTTTGAGAGAGTCATGTATGCCGGAATTAATGTAGCAAATTATGAAATCCGATGTGATAATTTCGGAAAACAGGCTTCAATTCTTGGCATAAAGCATGAGCATATTTGAATTTTATATAGCGTTTGTGTTTAACGACATATAATGACTGTAAATCGACATTATTTAATCATATATATAATAAAGTGATGTATATTTTCCTCTATTTAATTGATCGTTATTGTTTTCGAACCTAAACCTTCATATGCTAATTCGTCCTGCCAGCCATTTAGGCCAATTCCTGATGCGTGTTTCCAGTAAAGGTGCTTTCTTTTCGTTCTCTTTTCAAATTTTCTAACATTTCTCCGAGTAAGCTGCTTTTTCTAATGCAGTCATTTAGAGAGGAGGTCGCAGGTATTTTCACTTTCACGCTAATATCTACTCCCACAGCCCCAGAGTCACCAGGGACTGTTCTTAATAAGGTAACTATTTTTGCTAATTCGACGCTTTTATTTCATATTTTCTTTCTTGCTATTGTCTGTAAACAACATTAGATTTCAATTCTAAATACAGATCGCTACCTTCAAGTACTCTTTCTCTTTTCCAGGCGTATTTTAGAATGATAGAATACGGGAATAGCGGTTTAGCATTAAAACAACAAAAAACGAAAAAATACAAAACAATCTTATATTTTTTCATATTAAAAGTACGTATAAAATTTTCCGCGTCATATAAAATATGTTTTTATCTTTACGTATCGTTTTTATCCTATTTAAAGATATTCAAGAATAAACGAATATCATGAGAATCGAATTTACGAACACGCGACTATGTAACATGACCTCTAATTTCGTTTTAATTCGCTTTCCAAATAACATTTTTCTTTTTCTTTTCTTTCACATATCTATTTCATAGCTTCTGTTTGGAGATATACTCCACCTAAAAAATGAGTACCAAGTACACGTCCCCTTTTCACACGTTTTCTTCCTGCATTTTACACCAAAACATAAACAAATAACCGCTTCCGAATCATATATGTGCCTATTACTTTCCTTTTATTAATTGTAACGACTTTTTTTATAGAATCACTCCCGTCTACGTCGGACGTTTTACTTTTTTTCTTTGTTTAGACTTTTTGAGGCTTGCTCTTTATTTTGTCATGTTTTTATTTTTTATTTTTGGTGACATTGCTTTCTAACTACCACACTTCTTTTGTAAGCAAAACAAAACAAAAACAAAAAACAAACATGGGTTGCCAATAAACTTCCACCATTAGTCCGGTTGCCCCCTTCCTCTGAAAGACTGTTTTACATTGACATCCGGGTCTACGTCTTTGCCGGACAACCAGAAAGAAAAAAAAATAAATGATTTTTTTCTTATCGATTTATTTTTCGTTTTTCTTATTTTTAGTTTGATGGAATTGACTTTTAACGCTCCCACGTCTTTTTTAAGCAAAAATGCCCTTTGTTAAAACTTCACCCATAGAACCGGGTAGCAAGACCCCACCCCCATTATTTTACACTAAATTCATGGGGTATGCATTCGCGTCGGACAACCATAAGCAACAAATAATTCAATAGTTCAACGTTGGAACCGGGAATTTCTTCTTATTATTATTATTATAAATACTATTATACATATTATATATATATATTATTATAAGTATTATTATAAATATATATATATATATATATATATATATATATATATATATATATATATATATATTATTATAAGTATTATTATAAATATTATATATATATATATATATATATATATATTATTATGAGTATTATTATAAATATTATATATATACATATTATTATAAGTATTATTATAAATATTATTATATATATATATATATATATATATTATTATAAGTATTATTATAAATATTATTATATATATATATATATATTATTATAAGTATTATTATAAATATTATATATATATATATATATATATATTATTATAAGTATTATTATAAATATATATATATATATATATATTATTATAAGTATTATTATAAATATTATTATATATATATATATATATATATATATATATATATATATATATATTGGTACAGAAAAATTAGTACAACATTCGTACTGTCGGTTTCAAGCACAGAAAGACGTAGCCATCTTCACGATGACAATAGAAGCTGAAGAGAGCCGAATGGCTAAGTCCTTCTGTGCTTGAAACCGACGGTACGAATGTTGTACTAATTTTTCTGTACCAAAATAAATAAATATTACGCTCTTAATTTTTAATTTTTAACTTTTATTCTCAATTAATCGAGTCATCTGCTGGGACTTATCCTGCTATATTACAAAGAAGTTATATATATATATATATATATATATATATATATATATATATATATATATATATATATATATATATATATATATATATATATATATATGAGACAAAATGGTGCCACACCACAACATAAATCATGAATTGTATGGGGAACATACTATATAAAATGAAATAGAAAAGAAAAATATATATATATAAAAAACCGTTATGTATGATGTCGGAATTCACGAATAAAAAAAATTCACAGATAAAGTTCACACATTCGCAATAAAAAAATTTTTTTTTTTTTAAACCAGTTTAAAGTTCCCAAGGCGCCTTTCGTCCGACTCTCGTCGGGAGACTCGTCGGTAGAATAAATATAATACACGAAAACCATGAATTGGTGTTAAATCCAGTTGCAAGCAGGTGGCTACAGGTGATATACGTGCGAAATTGTATATATAAATTTAAAAAAACGCAAGTAAAATGGACAATTTTAAATCAACCCGCGGACGACCACGAATCGCCAAATATCTGTAGAGAATGCTTTAATTGTCTTTGTCTACAGAGAGAAGGACGTCGTGAATTTATGATGATGGCTTCCAATATGTCCAGATGAAAGCGGTGCTCTGTGCACAATGGAGAATGTATCATCAGAATAATGATCACGACAGCTTCTTTTGTCCAGCAGGTTGTCGCCTATGGCAGACTCTTGAGCTTGTGAACACCCGGATAACGGGACCGGTTCATGTCTGCGAACACATCCGGCCACATGTTGAACCACTCTAACCGACAATCGCTGAATGGTCTTGCCTACATAGTCAGCGTCACACTGACATTGAAAATGATAAATAACGCAACTTTGCTCATTGGAAGGCAAGACGTCCTTGCGAAAGGAGGGGAAAGCGCATCGAGTGGAAAAAAAATAATGCGCATATTAGCAGCATTAAAGCAATGTGTCACCGAGGAAGAAATCTTATCTACCAAAGGTTGGATGCAAGAGCTCAACCACGGAAGTTTAAGATAAATGGGGCATCGAGGAGGACCGAATACCTTAGTTCTACTAAAGTTATCAACCTTGCTTCGGATGACATGCGAGACAACATGCTCGGCGTACCCATTAGAGATAAAAATGTCCTTGATTCTATCAAGTTCAGACGTCAACTAAAGTAAAGTCCAGTAAAAGTGGGCTTCCTATAAACGCTCGTAAGAAAAGAAGAAGGAGTGCGCTCCACGAGTACATCGAGGAATGGCAACAAGCCGCATCACGAGATCGAAAGGAAGCAAAAGTGTCGTCCACGTACCGTACATAACAGCACGGCTTAGACACATTCTCAAACAGTAGACGATCATAGAAACCAACGAAAATGTTTGCGATGCTAGGACCAAGAGGACTACCCATCGAGACACCGTCAATCTGTCTATACATCAAATCATCAAAGCTGAAGGCGACAGACTTAGTAGCCAACTCCATCAGTTCGACGAAAACATTCTCGGGAAATGTAGGGGTCTCTGTAGGACCTCGATACAAAACGTCGGCACAAATGCCTATCGTTTCGTCCAGAGGGACATTTGTGTATAAACTAGATACATCAAAAGAAACGAAAAATTCAGTATCAATGGACGGGCATAGATTGCGCATGAAAGAAGCAAAAATCAGGAATACAATGAATTGAATAAAATTTTAAAACAGGATCTAAGATTTCAACAAGCCATTTAGCTAATACATGTTGGACAGAATCGACCATGGGCAAGATTAGTCTGAGGGGCGAATTTGGTTTGTGGATCTTAGGCAATTCATACATCGTGGACCGCTGGGAGCCGACAGGACGAATAAAAGAATAGACTTCTTTGGAGAAAAATGTATTTTTATGAAATTTTAGAAACTTTTTCTGGAATTTAATTTCAGTCCTTAAAGTATGATCCGCCGTCAAGTCACCCAATAATTGAAATTTACTTGTGTCCTCTAAAATGGTAGCCATTTTGGAAATATAATCGGCTCGATTGAGAATGACGACACCTGAACCTTTATCAGGTTTGGTAATATAAATGTCGGTCCTCGCCTTGAGCAATTTGGCAGCTTGAAAATGGTTCTTTTGCCAAGACGATTCGTCAGAGCGTACCGTAGAATTCACAAAAGAATGAGCATATTCGTTAAGACGGGCTTTAAGCTGACTTAGAGACTCATTAGAATATATATATATATATATATATATATATATATATATATATATATATATATATTCGTAATAAGAATTGGTTTTACTATGCAAATATAATGTAAACAAATATTATTGTACATTTTTTTTTATTTCATTACATGTAGGAACCCAGAATATCATTTTAAATAACAGAATGTTCGATCACCTGTCCGTGATCTTTCCCAGTGTGTTGAAAATGGGATAATGTGATAATGTGTGCAGGCGGAAGGGGGGGGGGGAGCAAATCAAACATTTAAGAACACGCGTCAAGTACACTTCATACACACACACACACACATAAACACAATACAACACTCCACACTTATATATAAGTGTGCTATCTCGTCGTCGTCGTCGTACCCACATAAACGCACACACGCATACAATTTATACTATATTTGTGATGTTTGTCTATCTGGCCAAAAGTTTTCTCGAATAAAATATTACGATGTATTCGATGGTAGTATCCATTTTGTATTAGGATCTTTTTACAATAATATCGCCGGGTCTGACTGCGAACTGTACATTCATAAACAGCATAAACGTCGGTACTAGGGCCGCAACACGGCTAACAGGGTTCTAGTGAAAATCCAGGCGGAGTCGGCATCACAATCTGTAGTCCTCTGGTTGTCTGTGCGTTCTGGGCCAAACCTTCCCCGACTTCGAATGCAACCGCTGAACCGTACGGTGTCAGTGCCAAAAACCTGCAATCTTTCAGGTTAACGAATAACGGCGATCAGTGAGGAAGACTTCATGCACGCCAGACTAGCGTGAGGTTCGATCTTACGATATTCGTGAGCTCTATACAGAAGATCAACAAACAAAAGCAGAAACGTCGTTTGAATTTATTTGAATTTATTCATAACTTGAAAATTGAAAAGATAAGAATCAAAATATAAGAATAGAAATTGTGTGTGCGTGTATGCATACTTATAATTCCTGTATTTTGGTGGATGATGTGGGTCAATTGTACAGTAAATGCATTGGATTATTACACTTATTTCGCTTTGGATTCGACCAAATGTTGGATAAAAATCGATCGGAAATTTTACTTTTTTATCCTAAAATGAAAATGAAATTTACCTTTTTAACGCCTATAATAATGCCAACTTCGCGGCCATTTTCTTTTCGATGATTTGTTTTCCTTAAAATATTGATTAGAGGTTAACTCTCCATTTTTTGTGCTTAAATTTGTTAAATTCTGTTAAATTCTGTTAAATTTGTTAAATTCTGTTAAATTTGTTAAATTTGTTAAATTCTGTTAAAACTTGTTTTTGTGTAAAACAAATGTTTAAAGTTTATTTTTTGGGCAAATAAAACAGTTAAAGTGTTTTTGGTTAAAAAAAAAGAAATAAAATTGAATTACAATTAGATTTTCAACGCTTTGAATTAAAGTTAATTGGAATTTTATTTCAGGACAAGATAAAAAAAAACTTTAAGACAGAAAGTTTGGGCGAAAACAAAACGAAATATGCGAGATATTCCAACAGTCTCTATAGTACAATTGAACTAAGCACAGATAATTAATACATACGCATTTTCTTCTAAACTAACCTTATATCTGAAACAAACAAAAAAGTTGCTTTCTCTTTTTTTTGTTGTTGTTGTTGGAGGTTTGCCATTCTTGCTATATCTTTTTTTATTTAACAACTGGCGCGAGTCAAGAGGCCGAGAAGTTGAATCGTACCGACAATCGACTTTGGTTTTTGGGTGGGGGTATATATTGGGTGGGGGTATATATAGGGTGGGTCTGCTGTTGCCCCCCAGACCTACTCCCCTAGATAGAGAGCACGCAAGTACGGACAACTTTTATGATATACAGATATTTGTAAATATATGCCTTATGCTTACAAACCTGCGCTCGACCCCCCCCCTCACAGATCAACTGTTTGTGCATGCGCGTAGTGTACCAGTCGGTAAACGCAAGCACGCCAGAAGTAAATACAGACACAGACACGTGTTTGTCAGCCCGATATAAATATAGCAGTTGGAACAGATTTTGAGGTAAAAAATAGATAAATACTGAAGGTCATTGCCATTATTAGAGTCGAAAAACAAACACGTATCTACTTATTCGTAAAAAAAAACCCAAAAAACACATATACGCATTCGTAAAATCAAACAAACTAAAAAAAACAACAAGTATAAACGCATATTAAGCGTGTATACTCCCGAACCCGCAAACAGGAGAATGGGATGAGGGAAAGCTTTTGGGGGGACCACGGACAGGATGTCTTAGCAGTGCTCTGGTGTCCTTTAAAATATTACCGGAGAATACTTTTTGTAAACACACCAAATTTCTTTGTGTTCATTTTACATCTCGTCACTACTTTTGAAAGGAAGTGAGGGTGGTTTAGTGAATAACGACATGGACTGAAGACCTGTTCGAATCCAGTCGGTTCCACAGAAAGATTTCTAACTAGAAAAACACCGGGGAAACTAATGCCAACACCAGAATGATTTGATTCACACGAAAGAAGATGAAGACTACCTTTGAAGCTGTTAGTGGCGAGGGCAGGATCGGAAGCGGATTCTACCCGTAGTCGTCGTGGATCCGCCGAAACGTTGTGAGAATAACATCCAAGGTGAGGATCTATGGCCGGGTGTGGGGAAGTGTGTTTATGGCGGGAGATTCAAAAGAAGAACAAAGGGTTTTTGGATTTTAACCACAGTCGCGAAGGATGTCACAAATGGTTTTGCGATAATGAATCCCCCAACCATAGGTAGTGTAATAGATGACATTTATAACTGCATGTTATTACACCGTTAAGCTTCCACCATCGGACCACGTGGGGATTAAATAAAACAGTTTAAGACAACCAAGAGAAAGGAAGAAAATATTATTTAAACTTACCTTAAAGAAAGCGAAGGAATGATGAAGCTATATACATATACGAATAGGCCTTTTATAATGGTTAATAAAAAAGGAAAGGAATAACATTTTTATTAACAAAACAATTTATTTTATATTTAAAAGAGAGTGTAAGTTCATAATTGGGGCGTATGATGCGATGCGTGTTGAAATGTCTTTTTGTGTGTAGAATGCAATGTGTTGAAGAAATAAGAGTTCGTTGGGAATGAAAGGAAATGTTCATCAAATTGATAGATAGATTTTTTGAATCAAAAGGGTTACCTTTCTCTTCCTCCCTCCTCCACACAGCTCGTTCGAGCTGGTGGTGGGGGGGGGGGGATCGCCGAGAGTTCTTTGTGCGTTCTTGGTCTCCGGACGCTGAAGGAAAAAGAGGAGGAGGAAGGGACTTGTCCCCTCTTTTATAATTAAGATCACGTGCGGCCGAGCTGACCTGTCGGCCGCCCATTGGTCAGAAACCTCCGGCCAACGTGATTAGGCGAGATTTCGCGAGTTTCACCACCAGAGGCAAAGAAGGGTTAAACAAAGATAAGAAAGAAAGAGAGAGAGTACCTTAATTGTGGTGTTCACCACATAAGCTCCCCACCGAGTACGGAGTAGATGGATCTGTTGTAATTAGTCTTCCCTTTTTTGTAGCAGTAAATAAACCGACTTAGGCATTTTATTGGTAATTCGTACAGGGGATAGCCTATGACAGAACTTTTAAAATTAGTTGTCGCCATTTTGCCATCCCTGCATAGAATCAATCCCTTTTTTTGTTTGTCCGAATGATGGCGTTTTGCCATTTGTATTAAAACTCTCTTTTTTTATATATATATATAACTACAATCTTTATCAGCGAGGATTTAGCGTTCATTCCGGGATGGATGAAGCTGAAGTTATATGGGTGTTCCAGCAAAATTAGCGTTCGCGGGCGAAATTTTAATTTTGTGCACATTGGGATTTTCCGCCACGCGAAGCTGGTATTGTTTGTAGTTTTAGCTTTCGGATGTGTATTTTTCCGCTGGAACTTAGCGTTCACCTAGAGATTCTTGGGCTGAGGAAATATCAGGAGAAAGAAATGTCTCTAGACGAAGCTGGGTATTTTAGGAAATAATCTCGAGGCTTGCGTTGAAATTTGGTCGCGTTCATGTAAGTATTCTTTGGCTGATACAGGTTTTCTCAGGTTGTAGATTTCTTACACGAAGCTGTATTTGACTTGGGAGATTCAACGCTTGGCGCCTTTTGTTGCTTCCATTGTTCCTCGACTGATAAGACTATCATTATTTTTTTTTTTGGTTGTCGGGTTGACGTCATTAATTTTTCATTAAAAAAAAAAAAAAAATTTTTTTATTTGCCTATTGTAGCTCCATTTTTTTTCAAAATGGCGTTTGGCGGGATTTTTCATTGTTCGGTATATTTGCGCCACGTGGGAAGATGTTTTTTTTGTAGACCCATCTCTCCTTGTCTCGCGAAAAGCGCTTTTTTTTCTTCTTTTTTTTTTGTTCAGTGAAAGGATGTTTTTTTGTTGTTGTTTGTTTCGTTAAAATTTGTTTTGTGAAAGAAGTTTTTTTTTGTAAAAAGATTCTTGTTCTTTTCGTTAGAAATGATTTTTGTTTTTCAAGATTTTCTTTCCTTGCGTTGCTTCGTGAAAAGGATTTTGTTTTTGTTGTTGTTGAAAGGGGTTTTGTTTGTTTTATGAAAAGGATTGTTTTTTTGTTGAAAGAAATTTTGTTGTTTGTTTGATGAAGATTTTTTTTTTGTTGTTGAAAGAGATTTTTTTTTGTGATGTGAGACGCTCATTTTTTTTTTGTTAAGTTCGTAGACTTGTATTTTCTTCGTATATGAATTTTTGTTTTTTTGTTTTACTTACTGCGGTATTCTATTCTAAGTTTCCTTCGCTAAATAAGATTAATATTTAAATTTATTTGTTTGTCTTTAAGTTTAGAACTGGTTATCTTATTTTTTTATTTATTTGTATCTTAAAATTTAATCAGAAGGATTTGTATTTATGTTATCGTAGAAGGATTTAGTTTGCGTGTAGACGTTGGCGGTCACCAATTATGGCCGAGGTGGAAGTCTTTGTTTAATGGCGGGTGATTCAAAAGAAGAACAAAGGGTTTTTGGATTTTAACCACAGTCGCGAAGGATGTCGCAAATGGTTTCGCGATAATGAATCCCCCAACCATAGGTAGTGTAATAGATGACATTTATAACTGCATGTTATTACACCGTTAAGCTTCCACCATCGGACCACGTGGGGATTAAATAAAACAGTTTAAGACAACCAAGAGAAAGGAAGAAAATATTATTTAAACTTACCTTAAAGAAAGCGAAGGAATGATGAAGCTATATACATATACGAATAGGCCTTTTATAATGGTTAATAAAAAAGGAAAGGAATAACATTTTTATTAACAAAACAATTTATTTTATATTTAAAAGAGAGTGTAAGTTCATAATTGGGGCGTATGATGCGATGCGTGTTGAAATGTCTTTTTGTGTGTAGAATGCAATGTGTTGAAGAAATAAGAGTTCGTTGGGAATGAAAGGAAATGTTCATCAAATTGATAGATAGATTTTTTGAATCAAAAGGGTTACCTTTCTCTTCCTCCCTCCTCCACACAGCTCGTTCGAGCTGGTGGGGGGGGGGAATCGCTGAGAGTTCTTTGTGCGTTCTTGGTCTCCGGACGCTGAAGGAAAAAGAGGAGGAGGAAGGGACTTGTCCCCTCTTTTATAATTAAGATCACGTGCGGCCGAGCTGACCTGTCGGTCGCCCATTGGTCAGAAACCTCCGGCCAACGTGATTAGGCGAGATTTCGCGAGTTTCACCACCAGAGGCAAAGAAGGGTTAAACAAAGATAAGAAAGAAAGAGAGAGAGTAAGAGAGAGTACCTTAATTGTGGTGTTCACCACAGATCTTATTCTCACAACGTTTCGGCTGATGATACCTCCGTGGACCGGTGGCGCAACGGATAAAAATGTTAAGATATTGACAGTCTTCTGAGGGTGAAGGTTCAATCCCCAGTACGTGCCATACTAAGAATATTATAAAATATTACTTCAGGCTAAACTAACGTGAACAAACATCTCGCTGCACAGCTCCCTAATTTAGGTTGACCCTCAAAACTTTCGCCCTAATTTTCAGTAGCCCTTTAAGTCTACAGTGGCAACTTGCCTTTTTAAAAAAGTGGCGAGAGGTAGCGAGAAAGCAAATAGTAAGTCAGACAACATCCGCCACCTGAAATGAATTCGGAAAAAAATCCTCAACTCTAAGCCAGAAGTCAATAGTGCGCATTTTTCTTTTGGTCATTAGAAATTATAATAATTATGGTGCTCTTATCGATCCCGAACCAGCTTTCGTGACGTTCGACTCGAAATCGTTCGGCTGTCCTACGCAAACGGCCGAGTATTGACGAGCCGATTTGACGAGCCGATTTGTACCAGACGACAATTTTGATACGGTGCTGCGTCCTATGGTTATAATGTTTTGCTTGTTTTTTGTTTGTTTGTTTGTTTGTTTATTTGTTTAGGGTTAGGGTTAGGGTTGGGGTTAGGATTAGGGTTAGGTCTAGGGTGTAGGGTTAGGAATTTTTTAAAGAAACAACAAAGAACATTAAACTTATTTACATGAATTGTTTTGAAAGAAACAACAGGAAAAAAACATAGCGAGGTTACTGTTATAAAATGAATACTGTATTTTTATTTACAATGAATTTTTTGAAGAAAAAAAAACAAAAAAACATACCAAAATTACTTTTATAACGACATATTTTTTTTTACTTTAATTATTTCTTTTTACTTGCTCACTGTTCCATGTTTTCTTTTGCGCTGAGCACAGCTTGGCTAATCGCTCAGTATCGGCTCGTCAACACTCAGCGGTTTGTGTAGGACAGCCGAACGATTCCGAGTCGAACGTCACGAAAGCTGGTTCGGGGTCGATATCAGTACCATAATTATTATATGAAAATTTAAATTACTGAAGTTATTCTATGATTGGGCATCTTTTACGAGACTCAGCAGAGTAAAAACGCTAAAAAAACAAATATACAACAAATAAAAGTAACTGTAAGCTGTAAAAGTTAGTTTCAAACTTGCATGTGCTATTTGTTTGTATTTTAAACCCGTTTGAAGTGCTATTTATTAGAAATTTAAGTTCAACACACGGTTTTCGAAGAATTCAAAATGGCCGCTCTACGTAATAATATAGAGGGACTGGCCGGCATTTTTCTTTGAGAAACTAGATGTTTTAAAAAACAAGAATTGTTTTTTTAACATCTAATAAAAAGCCATTTATACTACGTAAAAATACAAACAAATTACATAGGTAAGTAGAAAAATGTCTATTCTAGACATAAGTCAACTTTACTTGGAGCAAATTTATGTTTTTAAACTCTTTCTCGTTCTTTTTTTTGGACCCCGTTCGCGCCTCTGCTGAGCGTCGTAACATATACCCCTATGATTTTATATGAATTTTAGTGCGAACACTGACGAAGCATAATTTTCCGTCATTTTTATGCTGTGGCACACTAGTATTTATATAAATCTCGATCGTATTTCCTTTTTTTGTTTATTCTAAGTGGGTGTTTTTAAATTTTTTTAAGTTAAGGTTGTTTCTTTTTTTGTTTTGAATTGGTATATCTTTTTTATAATTTTGAAATTGAGCTTGTTTCTAGTTATTACGAGGGAGTGTTTTTTTTGTTTTGAATTGGTATATCTTTTTTATAATTTTGAAATTGAGCTTGTTTCTAGTTATTACGAGGGAGTGTTGTTTTTGTTTTGAATTGGTATATCTTTTTTATAATTTTGAAATTGAGCTTGTTTCTAGTTATTACGAGGGAGTGTTGTTTTTGTTTTGAATTGGTATATCTTTTTTATAATTTTGAAATTGAGCTTGTTTCTAGTTATTACGAGGGAGTGTTGTTTTTGTTTTGAATTGGTATATCTTTTTTATAATTTTGAAATTGAGCTTGTTTCTAGTTATTACGAGGGAGTGTTTTTTTTGTTTTGAATTGGTATATCTTTTTTATAATTTTGAAATTGAGCTTGTTTCTAGTTATTACGAGGGAGTGTTTTTTTTGTTTTGAATTGGTATATCTTTTTTATAATTTTGAAATTGAGCTTGTTTCTAGTTATTACGAGGGAGTGTTTTTTTTGTTTTGAATTGGTATATCTTTTTTATAATTTTGAAATTGAGCTTGTTTCTAGTTATTACGAGGGAGTGTTTTTTTGTTTTGAATTGGTATATCTTTTTTATAATTTTGAAATTGAGCTTGTTTCTAGTTATTACGAGTGGGTGTTTCTTTGTTTCATTTATTATGAGTGATTGTATTTCAAATTTTTGAAGTTACGGATGTTTCGTTTTTGTTTTAAGTGGGTATTTTTGTAATTTTTGAAGTGGAGATTATTTTCTTTTATTATGAGTGAGTTTTTTTTTTATTTTTGAAGTGGGGCTGTCTTGTTTGTTTTGAGTTGGGTATCTTTTTATTTTGAAGTGAGGTTGTTTCTTTTTCCGAATGTGGATTGTTTCATTTTTGCGTTGTGTTGTTCTTTATCCATAGAAGTCGTTTTCTTTTTTATGAATGAGGGTTATTTATTTATTTTTGAGTGGTGTTATTTTACTTTTAGGGAAAAGAGTTGGTCTCTTTATTAGAATGGGGTGTTTATTTATTTATTCTTTTGAATGGGCGTCGTTTTATTTTTGGATTAAGTGCTGTTTCGTTTTGTGAAGTGATGGTTGTTTCTTTATAATTGCGGTTATGGTTTCCTTTTGGGGAGAGTAAAATTTCATTTATGGAGTAGGTTTTATTTTATTTTTGTAGTAGAGGTTGTTTGCTTTTTAGTGAGGGTTGTTTCGTCTTTTGGGGTGTCGACTGTTTCTTTTTTGGCGTATGAATAGTTCCTTTTAGGAGTGTTGATTGTTTCTTCTTTGGAGTGGTTATTGCTTCTATTTTTTGAGTGAGTTTATTTCTTTTCTTAGTGGGAGAATAAAGGTTACTTTAACGAGCAAAGTTATATCTATCTCATAGGCACGAATAACATGTAAATGTAATGTTCTTCTAGAACTTAAGAGAATAATAATCAATAGTGAAATATCTCTGGAAAGATCTTGAGTATTTAAGCGTTTTACCGTTTCTCATGTGGTGACATTTCAATTTTTAGAAATCTATGCTCCAATCTTTATTTTCACAACGAATCATTGATTTTTCAAGATTTCAAATTAAACAAATACTTTTCGAAGCAAAGAATTCTTAGACCACGCCCAAATTTGTGCCAGTTTTTTTATTATGTGTACGGCACGCCCTAATCTCTCTCTCCCGATATATATATATATATATATATATATATATATATATATATATATATATATATATATATATATATATATACTAGCAGGACCCGTGTACCGGCGTTGCCCATTGGGGAATTATAAAATAATGATTTAGCAATAAAATAATATATGTAAAAAAGGAATTTAAAATTTAAATAAATAAAAAAAAAATTACAGTGGGGGATAACTGTGTGTGGATTAGAGGGTAGGAGAATTACTTTTTTGGTGCTTTTTTTGAATAGGTATCCAGAAATTTGCTGAATCAAGTTTCGATGCTTCTAGACAATGCGAAAAAACTAAGCAGAATTTGCAAACTAAAACTAAAAGTTTGTTTAGGGTTAGGTAAAGGTTAGTTTAGGTTTGGGCTATGTGTAGTTTAGGGTAAAAAATTTAAAAAATAAACAATTCGGTTTGTATTGTGTAGATTGTTCGGTGAAGTTCTTTGACGTATGTTATCGTCACGGGTATTTTATATCATGGTCGATTTTTTGTCAAGTTGTCGCTAATTTAAAAATTTAAAGAAATGCCCCCCCCCCCCCCACCAATGTAAAAAAAAAAATTTTAATTAAATAAAATTGATCTACCTACTCATTTATATTTAAAACAGAAAAAAATTATTTGGATGAGAAAAAAAATGCGATTACCTCATTTTTCTCGCCCAAAAATGAAAAACCATTCGGTTATACGTCTTTATTTACCGCTAAATGGGCCGGAAGTGGGTGCTTATTTCATGTTAAATTATTATGGGAAAGTGATCCCCGACTTTAAAATCTAAAATATTCTAATTAAATATTTTTTTCAGACTGTTTACATGTAATTGCAAAAACAAGTTAACTACGCCGGATGTTAAAGTGATTTATCGTAAATTTTTAAATCTTATTTGAATCACGTAAATTACTGACAGTGGATTGATTTTTTTAAAAACAACAATTTTTTACAAATAATAATACTCTACTAGGTATTTTTTCTATAATTTTGTTGTTGGTGATGTTATTCTTTCACTGTGTTGTTTATTGACAACTGAGAATCTCATTAACCGTTATCCTCAATGAGCGGTAACACACTTTCTATTATAAGGTCTTTTTTGTCTTACGTAAATGATTCAAATATTGGCTATTTCTATTCCAACCATCAAATACGAAAAAGTTAAATACAAAATTTGAACTTCTAAATCGAGTGGGACTTTTTCATTACGGCATTTAAGTGTACGATGAAACTTGTTGAAATTCTCTTAGCATACTAGTGTCACGTGACGACCAAAAAAGAGGGCAAAATGAAAGGAAAGATACAAAGAAGGAGAGAGTGTCAATTGTGACATAGGGACTATTTAAATATCTCTCGGAATTCTATTTTTCATAGTTTTCGACTAGTTTCAAGAAAATATTTAAAGCAAAAAATAAAATTGTGAAAACTAACTAATAGAAATTTAAATAACCCCGAAGATATTTTATATTTATTCGTGTAAGAAAAATCCTTCTTGACCAAGGCATTTTCCACAAGTAAATAAATGAAAAAACAAACAGCTATTTATAATCGGAAATGTAGTATTTTATTCTTTGACAAATAATGTATGTTTAGTCATAATAAATATATTTTGTATTTATTAGAATGATTGTTTTATATATACAAACATATTTACATTTTATTGATGTAGGATCCAATACAGAATATTTCAGATGAAAATATTTTTATTCAGTCTACGAATAAATTCCACTGTTTATTTTGTTGCGAAAATCAATGAATTTTGAGCTGTTTTTTATTTTAAAAATTACATAAGAAAATATATCGTCAAAAATAAGTGCAAAAAATGTAAATCGAAAAGATGTATTTGCTTGTTATCAGAAACATGGCCAGCGTCGATCTGTTTCTTTAACCGTAAACCGAGTACCCAAAACGTATAAGTTTAAAGTATCCGGAATTCCCCTTATCTGTAATTTAGCGGTACTGTAACAGAATGTCTCTTCTGTAGCAGTTACCTCCTTTCTAAACATAACTACACCGGTTTGCCGGTAGGTGTCGCTTTTTCACCGACAGGTGGCACTGTAAAGCGACACCAGAGTTATCTGCCCTTCTGACTATAAGAGCCGGTGCAAAACGGAAATTCTCTCTCTTCCTCACCGACCTGCCTCGGCAGGCAGACGCTGACACTAGCGTTCCGTTTCACTCTTCTCTGGTCGGCAGAACGACGCTAATACACTAGCGTTTCGTCTCACGCTTTTCTTCTCAACCAGCATAACAACTACCAACACACGTGGGCAAACAACGGTAAGAGTTCTCAACTCGTTTTCTTTGTGTACGGCTTTTCAAAGACTTTTCCTACGCCGGATTCATTTCTTCTTATACCTTTTCAAGAACTGTTTTTCCATCGACACACATGCATACATCACACACTTCATCATTCCACGTACACACACGTTCAATAAACGTTATTTGAACTACTTCATTTTTGTTTATTAATTATTACTCCGTCTTTGCATGCAACATCGCTTGATTTACTGAACACGTCTATAATCGGGGGAACACGACCCTCGATCCGAACATTGGTGACCCGACGTGCAAGCTTTGTTGTATCTGACGGAGTAATTAATTTCGTACTAGAACAAAAAAAAAAAAAAAAAACATTTCTCGTTTTTTCTTCCGTGGTGAAACGAATTACGCATCCATCTTTTTCCTTTTTTTTCTACCCACGTGGTAGAAATATACAAACAAACAAAAGAAAAGAAGCCGCCATTATTTTTTTTTCTGCAACGTGGAAATACCCAAACAAAAAAACAAAAACATTTCTCGGCTTTCCCCGAGTATAAAACAAATTACAATTTCATTTTTTCTCTTTCTCTACGTGTCGAAAATTATATACAAAGAAAAAGACAAACTTTTGCCAATCCTTTTTTTTTCTTTTTTGACGAACAAAAGGACCTTACAAGACGCCACTTCCTTTGTTTTGAACACGTGGAGATAAAAAGAAAATAAAAAGAAAACAAAAGAAAACAAACGCTCACGCTGCCCACCTTTTTCGTGACCACGTGTTGAAAAAGAAAAATTTAAAAAAATGCCGCCACCCCCTTGCCATGACCACGTGTTGATAAAAAAAAATTAAAAAAAAATAAATAAAAAAAAAACGCCATTTTTTTTTTCACGACGACGTGTTGATAAAAAAAAAAAAAAAAAACAAACGCTCACATGCTGACACTCTTTTTCATGACCACGTGTTGATAGAAAAAAAATTCAAGGAAATGCCGTCATTTTTTCTTACCACGTTGATATGAGAATTCAAACAAAAAAAGAAAATAAGAATTTATTTTCTGTCTCAACAACAAGCAAGAAAAGGAAGCTGCCATCTTTTTCCCTAACAACGTGGAAATGAAAATTCAAAAAAAAAAAAAAAAAAAAATACGAATTTTTTTTTTTCTTTCTTTTCAACAGCAAAGGAAAAGAGAAACCGCCATTCTTTCTCTACGTGGAAACTAACATTCAAACAAACTAAAACGAAAACAAAAAACGTCATTCCTCGTGTGAAACAAATTACGACTCCATTTTTTTTTTCTTTTTCCTTTCTACCCACGTGTTGGAAATATATATATAAAAGAAAAGAAAACTACAAAACAGACAAACACGAACAACATCACCCTTCAAGGCCTACCAACAATCTTCAACACAACTTGAACAACCACATTTTTCCCGGATATTCATCAAGCACCAAACATTTCCGGACATCACTATGGAAGAAATCACACCAGTTCAAAAACGAGTACACTGCACAAGCACGACTATATACTCAACAACTGGACGTTCGTTGATTAACTGGAGGACACATCAACTCGAACGACACTCACCAACACCAGTACAGACCCACTTGTACCTGGACCTGCTAACTCACTTGCAGACATTTGTGCATCTGATCTTGACCATAGTGTACCACCGATCTCAACAACTAGATGTTTGTTCATCAGCTCCACAACACGGACTAATTAACATGAACAACATCAACAACTGCACAGATTCACTTGTGCTCATTCATCAACAACTGCACAGATTCACTTGTGCTCATTCATCAACAACTGCACAGATTCACTTGTGCTCATTCATCAACAACTGCACAGACCCACTTGTGCTCACTCATCAACAACTGCACAGATTCACTTGTGCTCACTCATCAACAACTGCACAGATTCACTTGTGCTCATTCATCAACAACTGCACAGACTCACTTGTGCTCACTCATCAACACTGCACAGATTCACTTGTGCTCGCTCATCAACACCGCACAGACCCACTTGTGCTCACTCATCAACAACCGCGCAGACCCAAGCACAAAAACATTCCCGGAAAACACTGACAATTCAACGTTCGTTCATCAGCTCCACATCACGCAGACTAATCAACATGAACAACGCCACCAACAAGTGCAAATTCGCTTGCACTCTACATTTTTCGACCGCAAACTCACTTGCGCTCAAACTTGATGCAGACCCAATTGCATGCAAACAACACACAGATCCACACGCGTTACAAACACTCAATTCCGCAGATGCACTTGCGATTAATCATTCAATACAGATAGAAAAACAGAAATAAGTAGCGTGCACACTACTTTTTCTAATCTTCAACAGCAAAACAGACATACCCACAAAGAATGCTTCTCATCTACAACTGTACATATTGAATAATATTTTCAACATTTTTCAATCTGGGGGGGAGTCCTTGTAGCAGTTACCTCCTCCTTTCTAAACATAACTACACCGGTTTGCCGGTAGGTGTCGCTTTTTCACCGACAGGTGGCACTGTAAAGCGACACCAGAGTTATCTGCCCTTCTGACTATAAGAGCCGGTGCAAAACGGAAATTCTCTCTCTTCCTCACCGACCTGCCTCGGCAGGCAGACGCTGACACTAGCGTTCCGTTTCACTCTTCTCTGGTCGGCAGAACGACGCTAATACACTAGCGTTTCGTCTCACGCTTTTCTTCTCAACCAGCATAACAACTACCAACACACGTGGGCAAACAACGGTAAGAGTTCTCAACTCGTTTTCTTTGTGTACGGCTTTTCAAAGACTTTTCCTACGCCGGATTCATTTCTTCTTATACCTTTTCAAGAACTGTTTTTCCATCGACACACATGCATACATCACACACTTCATCATTCCACGTACACACACGTTCAATAAACGTTATTTGAACTACTTCATTTTTGTTTATTAATTATTACTCTGTCTTTTGCATGCAGCATTGCTTGATTTACTGAACACGTTTATAATCGGGGGAACACGACCCTCGATCCGAACACTTCTATAAACAAAGGTTACGGTGTAGAAGAGTGGTGTGGAAGTAGACAATTAAATAGGAGGGATTATGGTTGCTACCCTTTATTTAGAAGACGCATTTGAGCGAAGTAGATATCTCGAAATAATTGCAATAATTTTTGTAAATATAAAAATTGCCAGAATATTTTCATGTAAAATGCTGTAGGAATTGCTGTTGGTGTTGAATGAAAAAAGATTTTCATAGGAAATGGTAGGTTATTTTCCTATTTTGACTGAAGTTCCAGGGGGAGATCGAGATTACTTTATATATATATAATCATCCATATACAGACTGTTTCGCTGTATGACAGCTCATCAGTGCGGCTAGACCAGTTAGTGCCTCAAGCCGAGATTGAAACTCAACCGTCGAGCTGACGGTCGGCGCTGCTAACCCCTACGCTATCATACAATTTTTATTTTTTAAATATTTTTATATCTCTTTTTTAATCTCCTCCGGTTTAAATCTCAACTGTTACTTTTCGCCCTTCCCTTTTTTTCAAACCTTATTAAACCTTTCTTACACTAAGTTTAAACAAACATACATAACACGCTAAGCAAATAACGCGTCCAAACGAGAGTGACACGTGACTTCACATTTCCGAAACAGTTGACAACAGAAGCCGAAGAGAGCCGGATGGCTAAGTCCTTCTGTGCTTGAAACCGACGGTACGAATGTTGTACTAATTTTTCTGTACCAAAATAAATATATATATATATATATATATATATATATATATATATATATATATATATATATATATATATATATATATATATATATATATATGATTTACTTCTAAACTAATGGACATATCATTATGATTTATGGAATATATATATATATTCGAAGCAACACACTGAGTAATGAGCATACATTATTTGTAAATTTTACAATTTCGAGGGTGTGTTCCCGAAAGCCTACCCCACCCTCGCCCCCACACACCAAATCACAAAAAAATCAAAATTAAGAATTAATGGTATACATATGACTCGAATTACAATCGCAATTTAGTTTGCAATATGTGTTTAATAGCTCGACAACATGGCTAGGCAATCGCACTCTCCAGATGTCACCCCAACGGGATTCATTAAAAGCAAAGTGCACGCTATGCAATCTGCCTACACTCTAGCTCTGCAGCTGAATATCAGATGTGCTTTTAGGATCGTTACACCTCAAATGTGAGATTATGTTTTCACAAATCAAGAGTGACGACTAAACCGGCTGACGACTAGAGAAGGAAAGCGTGTTGAAGCCATTAGACTTTATACCATTTTATATATACTGTTTTGTTCGTATTATTTTAGAGGTGTCATCTTTTCATGAAATATAATTTGGAAGTGTATGCAGTTTGTAATTACATTTCATTTTTTTAAATTTTAACTATTAAATAACAATTTGGAAATAAACACAAAAATTATAAGAAATTCGTTATTTTGTAATAGTTTTTGTCTATTTCTAAATTTTCATATGGTTGATCAATAAGTTTAATTCTGGGTATCTGATCGGCTTAATTTGACTTCACCATTATCTTTAAGGTGTTGTTAATTATTTGTCTATTTGAAATACTCCCACAGTCTAAGAATTTGACGTCACTTATATATATATATATATATATATATATATATATATATATATATATATATATATATATATATATATGTGTGTATATTATATATATATATATGTATATTATATATATATGTATATATATATATTATATATATATATGTATATTATATATATATATATTATATATATTTATATATATATGTATATATATATTTATATATATATGGATTTGAAATGCATTAAAATCAAGTTTTAGAAAGAAAGATTTACGTAAGCAATCTTTACGGGCATTCGGAAACATTTGTTCAAGGTTGGCACGAGGCAAAACGTTTATCTTATTATATTTTTAAAAGCAATTTTAATTTTTTTAATTTGGATTTTCTATATTTGTTGAGACCCCTTAATCGTCTCAATGCTTGCATTTACTCTAACTCACACCGATGTATTCAAAGAGATGAGATCTAGTATGTAAATTTGTTTGTATGTATATATATGTGCATGTAAATATATTTGTGTGAATATATATATATATATATATATATATATATATATATATATATATATATATATATATATAAATATATAAATGAATATGTGCGTGCATGAATTTGTGTGTATATATATATATATATATATATATATATATATATATATATATATATATATATATATATATATATATATATATATATTATAAGAAAGATAGGACGTTCATTTTAAAGCTTGGTAGGTCAGAATTATTATAATTGAAAATAGAAAGCCTTTATCAATGCGAGCTCAATTATTTTTTTTAACATTAATCTTATTTATTTCGGAATAAAATTCACTCATCAGAGTTGACTAGTATTGTGCCATTTTTCAAAAAATAAACCAGCTTTTATTATATAACGTACGTGAAATTAGTCTTATCCGCGCTAGTTTCTTGGCAGGTATGAATTCAAATTCTGGTTGGTGAACGAAGAAACAAGGCATGCTGGTATTTATAAAGATAAGTCGTTTATTTTAAAGCATTGGTATGTCAGAATTATTAAAATGGAAATTTTCAAGACGAGTTTTCTCGTCCACGATCAAAATCTTTTTTAAAGTCAGCAGACCGGTCCCCCTTCTCTTGACAAAGGCTGTATCGACGGATTTTTTAAAGAGGGAATAGAGAAAAAAAGCAACTGTATATATTTGAAATAAAACGGCGTTATGGTATATGTACAGTGGGCGATGTGTCTTAGAGACTGATCACGTCACATCCTAATAGACACTCCCTCTAGTTACTAAGGAAGGGCGTTTTAGATTCTTAGATGATATAGTGAGTGAGCATGACTCAGGATGGTAAAAGAGTCAATGCTGTAATTCCTAGCGCACGACGGGTTTTAAAGCAAATAGTCCATAATTGAAGACCCGTATGTATTATTTAGAACGTCTGTTGAATGGAAGATTCCATTACTAACTTTACTAGGTATGTGTTTTGGACTCCACTATCCAATCTCAACGTCGTCCTGCTCACGCAGTCGGCACTGCAACAACATTTAAAATGATCAATCGCATTTGTAGGGGGGGGGGGTAAACGTCTTTTCGAGAAGACGCCAATAAAGGTTTTGTAGAGAACACAACACGCACATTCGAAGCAAAATAGCAATTTTTAACTGCTGGGCTGATTTGCATTGCGAATTTCTCACTTACTGATATAACTTGGTAAGTAGTTATAAATAACAAAATAACCCAGAGTGTAAAGGTCTTCAAATAGTACGGTTTATTCTAACGTATATATCTTGTACAAACAATAGTAATTACAGGTAATCCAATAGGATTTAACAGAATACAATCGAATTCCCCATACTATTGTTCGTAGTCGTATTTATTGTTCAAATTAGTTCACTTATTTAGTGACTGAGGGGATTCTGGTATCCCATAATAACATCTCACTTAGAATTTTCTGCTTCTAATATTTCTTCCTTTGAGGATCTGGGCTGAATCGGTCTACTGGGTTTCTTTCTTATTCCGAACTAATGGAATTGGATCCTTTCCAGTTTGGTGCAGAGACTAATTTTGTTCAGCCTGTAAGGCTGGTCCAGTAGATGTATGTATAGGTTCTTGTACAATATTGGCTAGTTGCATGTCAAAAGTATCACATAGAATCTCCATTGGAACTTCTTACTCGCTTCTTTCATTATTTTCAGCATATCATAGTCTAATTTGGTTGATGTGTCTTTTACACGCGATTTTGTTTTATGCTGTAGACCACTTTGCCTATCATTTTTTGAATTATAAATTCAATAACTTTTTCCGCCTTGGAAATTTTTTAAGTATACTTTATCTCCTGTGGATTATCTTCTTATGTTGATATTTCTTCCTTTTTAGCATCTTTTTTCTTTGGATAGGGTATCAATCTATAGAAAATCGATCGTATTTTCCTTGCGAACACAAGTTCCACAGGGGACGACTTTGAGCCGTTGTTTCCCTATAAATTGCTAAAAATTTCTGGATAGTTTTTTCTTCCGTGTCCATATATTTATTTTTGTAAGGCACGCTTAAACGTGTCAATTTTTTTCGGCTTGACCGTTCGATCTAGGATGATATACTGGTGTAGTAATGTGTTCAATGTCCAAAGAAGTACCAAAATCCTTACATTCCTTTCCTGTCAACGCCGTACTATTGTCGCTGACCAGTGTCCGGGGGACCCTGAAACGACTGAAAATGTCATCTAATACACTGATGGTGTTCCTAGATGTAGAATTCTTGCACTTGAATACCTCAGGCCATTTCGAGAAAGAGTCCACCAAGATCAAGTAATAATATCCATTAATCGGTCCAGCATTGTCTATATGTAGACGTGCCACGGCAAATCCGTTTTTAGCCAAGGATTTGTCTTGACCGGAGGCGTCCTTGCAGCCAATTGACAACCTCGGCATAGTTTTACAAAACTTTCTATTTCCTTGTCCATACCTGGCCAGTATATGTAACATCGCATGAGTGATTTCATCCGGGATATGCCAAGATGACCGGTATGAAATTCTTTCAGCATAACTTTACGTAGAGATTGAAGTATTACAATACTATCTGCGTACATTAAAGTGTTGTCACATATTGAGAAAGGTGGAATCTGAGTTCTCTTTTTCTTTCTTTCTTTCAATCTCGTCTAGTTCGATATTTTTAATATAAAATCATCTTTTTCGTCTTCCTTTTTATTTGAACCAATCTTACAGGTAATTCTCTGATAGTGTTTAACAACAGACCTGAGATTTCTTTTTTCTTTTTTAGTGCTGCTATAACCGGCTCTTCTAAAATTTCTTCATTTTTGGAGATTAATCTTGACAGTCCATCCGCATGCCCACGTTTTTTGGGATGCGATGTATTCCATTCTAAAATGATAGTTCAGTAAGATAACACCCCATCGTTTTAAACGGTTAGCAGTGTAAGTAGGAACGCCTTTTTTTATTCAAATATAGTTACTAACGGTTTATGATCTGTCTGAAGTATTAATGATATACCATGGAAAAAGCGATGCTATTTTTAACCCCGAACATAATCGTTCGCGATCGGTTTAGTAGTACCATTTCATATTTGTGTAGCAGTGCAGCACCCACTCCGTATTCACTAGCATCAGTCGCAAGGATGATTTCTTTCACGGGATTATTATGAGCTAAGGCTCGATTTGATTTTTTTTTTCTGGAAAGCCGTCTCGCAATCTTTTGACTATATCCATTTTTTGTCTTTCCTTAATAATTCGTTAAGAGGGCTCTTAAATCGTACATATTTGGAATGTAGATCGCATAATATTGGGTCAACCCAAGAAACGATTGTAGTTTTGCAACTGTGTCGGGTGCAGGCATATTTTTAATTGCATCGGTCCTCTGTGGGTCCGGTTTCCTGCCTTCACTGTCTATCACTTGTCTGAGGCATTTAATCCTTTCTCTGAAGAATTGACACTTCTCAGGACTTAATTTAAAATCAAATTCTTCTAGTCGTTTGAACATAGCTCTGATGTGTTTTCTGTGTTCGTGAACATTCTTACTTTTGACTAGAATATCGTCTAAATAGGCGATAGTAAACTCAAGACCCACCAACATAGTGTCCATAATCTGCTGGAACAAAGCTGGGGCGACCTATAAGCCTAAAGGGAGCCTATTTAGTTTGAAAATTCCCTTATGTGTATTCATGCACAAATATTTTGAGCATTCCCCGTTCACTTTAACCTGAAAGTATGCGTCAGATAGATCGATTTTTGAAAATAATCTTTCACTCCATTTAATTTAGGAAAAATGTCTTCTGGCGAAGGTAGTGAATAATTATGATAATTCAGGCAATCGTTTAACCCTGTTAAAAATCGGCGCACACTCTTATTTTTTGTCTTTCTTTTTGACGTAGACGGTAGTCGATGCCAGTCCGCATGGTCTACCTTAGATATAAATCCCATTTTTCTAATCTATCCAGTTCCTTATTAATTGTGTCTAAGGAGGAAAAAGGGCGTTTTTTTCTTTGGTTTAAGTTCAAACTTAACTTCTGTCTTTGTACATAAACCCAAAACCTCAGAAAATAACTCTTCTTTCAATTCATTCATGAATATTTCATTTTTTATATATTTTTTCTTTTCTGTACTGTTTATCTCGTTGCAAAAAGAGTTCATTGAGAGTTCAAATAAATTGAACAGTACTATCCAGTCTATTCCGAAAAGACACGAATTAATCCCTTGAATCACATATACTTTTGTTTTTGCAGTTTTGTCACAGAAAAAAAAATACGTTAATTCTCCTTTAAAGTTCCTGAAACTTCTCTGCCAATTTTCTTAGTTTCAGATAATTTGTGTTTTCCAATTTTTCTCCATGTTTGTTCGTCAATAATACTTATGTCTGAGCCAGAATCCAATAAAAAATGACTGTACGACCATCTTCGTATTTTCGATTTCCACTGTTCTGGATTTCTTTTTTTGATGACACAACATTTACTTTTTCAAAATTCTTTTGCTTATTCCTGCGGCAAAAGGACCCTTAATTCCACAAGATTCACAGAATTTGTTCTTATACCAACATACATCTTTAGTATGTGGAGTATTTCCGCACGTCGCACATTTTCCTGTCTTTTTGAATTTAGGATTTTTTTTAGTTTTTTATGTGTTGTACTTTGGCAACACCCTTTTCCTCAATTTGGGTATTATCCCTTTTAACATTAATGAAACGCTGACATCTTTCTGTCACTCTTTGTAACGTGGTTTTCGTGTCTTGCTCCACCATTGTTAAGATTCTAGACCTTATTTCTTAGTACTTAAGGGCTGTTAGTCCTTGAACAAATATTAGGCATTTGAATCTTTGGGGATTTTATCTATCTTGAATTCAGATAAAATATTTGCAATTCTTTCAAATCGTCTGAAATATGCTGGAAATGCAATGCCAGAATCAGGTTCGTATACAAATTCAGATAAAGTATTTGTAATTTCTTCGGCAGAAAAGAAAACTGTTTTTTCTTTCATCGGTTGTCTGTTTCAGAATGTTTTTCGAAACTTTTCTGCTGTTGCATTTGTTGCTGTAACTCTTGATGTTGATGTTGTTGCATGCAGTTTAGTCATTTCGGCTAATTGTTCCATATTGAAAATACTCAGGCGAACTCGACACAAACAAAAAAACAATGGGGTTTTTTTCAGAAAAAATAATAATAGCAGTGAGTGTACTATCATTAGTTACTAAAAAGTATTCCATTGAACTTTTATCTTGTATAGTTCGTAATGTTAATGTTAATGATCCAAATTCGAATTTGAGTCACGGTCCATCATACATGTTTTTTCAAACAATAAAAGTATTTTTACTTTGTAAAAAGGTTTTCCTCTTTGACAAGCCTTTTTTTTTAAATATGTTTTAGTTGTACTGAAAAAATAAACAAATCCACAGTAACCCTTGTTCGTTAGCGTACGTCAGGCGATAAAAACTGTTGGATACTTTTTTAGTACCTTGTGGAGGTAAATCCTTTTTTGTGGTGTGAATTTGATTAGCGAACCACGTTTGCAGTTGATATCTTTAAATCACCGTCAGTCAGATTATTTCGTTCACAACGTAACTTGCATGTATTTACTGAATAAAACAAAGCACGCGAGTGACTGAATATATTTCAAAGTTTGGCTTCATTTTGAATCCTTGTTTGCCAGTTCATATAGTTGACTTTACCACATCTTTTATGGGTTCGTTTTCGAAATCCGCGTCGCCAGCTGATATAAGTTGGTAAGTAGTTATAAATAATAAAGTAACCAGAGTGTAAAGGTCTTAAAATAGTACCTTTTTTCCAACAATATTAACTACATGTAACCCAATAGATTTAACAGAATACGATCGAATCCCCCATACTACTGTTCGTAGTCGTATTTATTGTCCTGACTAGTTCACTTATTTAGTGACTGAGGGGAGTCCGGTATCCCATCGCAACACTTACTGTACCTAAACAAGGTAAAAGGATGTAAATTGGACATTTAGTCATCGTATTTGGTTTTATTTCGGAAGAATTAGTTATTTACCTTTCCATGACTGACCTAATCACATCAAGAGGATAGTTATTATTGGACGAAGTATTCGTAATAGATTTTATTTTTTCGTCCAATATTGATTGTGAACAAATTATAAGGGCTCTGTGTTATAGAGTCGAATTTAAGTTTACCTTTCGTTTGTTAAGACAAAATTAATCCCAACAGGTATATAGTCCTGTAAACGTAGGTTTACGGTAAATTGATGTAAGGTAACTCGATGGGGTTTTGTTACCAATACATCGAGGAAAGCTAAAGTGAAATTACGCTCTCCTTCATAGGTATATTTTAATGCGGGATGCATGTTATTGAATTACGCGAAGAATGTATTTGTCTCCGTTTGATTATTAACATGGTAACATGTATCGTCTAAATATCGAAAGTAGACTAAAGGTTTGATGGGTCCAAATAATAATTCATTCTCATGGAATACCATAAAAATATTCGCCATTGTCGGTCACAGGATTGAGCTCATAGACACAACGTCTATTTACATATACATTACATCGTTAAAACTGAATTCAACGGATGTAGTGGCAAATTTCATCAACTTCACGAATATGCTTCCATGAATGGAAAGGGACGATAATTAGCTACAATATAAAAAATCGGCATAGATATCTATTTTTTCCAAAATAGAGTGCCTCTCATCTGTGGCTTGCCTACGCCTCTCTATCATTCTGGCTACCGCTCTTCTGATGACTGGAAGGCGATACCTGCCAGGATGTACAGGTCGTTGGTGTTAGTGGGCTTCAGGCACCCATTTATACATCTAGAGCAGGGTCCAGTGTTTTAGCATGGGTGGATCTTTCCCACACTGGGCTGGCATATTCTGCAGTAGAGAAGCTGAGGGCAAGGGCTGTTGCACGTAGTGTCTTGGGACATGCATGCACGCCATCTGGTGTTGGTGAATTTGTACAGGACGTAGTTGCGGGTTCTCATTTTTGCCTTTGTCTTCATGATGTGGGTTTTAAATGTCAGGTATCTGTCGAGTATGACTTCGAGGTAGACAGGGTGTTCAGAATGTGACAGTGGTGTTCCACACCAAGACATTACGTTGGCGCTTAGCTTCCTTGTTTCTCAGGTGGAAAGAGCATACTTGTGTTTTTGCTGGGTTGGCACATAGATGGTGCTCTTCATAGTAGGTTGTTAATCCTGAGTGGGCGTCGGTGAGCGTTTCCTCAATACTAATGAAGTGTGTATCTTGGGCGGTGATGCACAGATCATCTGCATATGCAAAGCGACGGGCGACATCATCTCTGGTCGTTTGTATAGATGTTATACTGAAGTGGGGAAAGCACGCCGCTTTGTAGGAGGCCATTCTTATGGATGCGCCATCTGCTGCGTTTTCCGCCTAATTCGACGTAGAATCTGCGGTTCTGCAGCATGGCTTCCATTAGCTCTGTTAGGTCGGTGTCTTTTGTAATCTCCAGGATCTTACATGGAAATCATCTGTGGTTGACTGTATCGTAGGCAGCAGATAAGTCCACGAAAACAGCACCGGTAATCTGCCCTCTCTCAAATCCATCCTCAATGTGTTTAGTGAGGGTGACGAGTTGGATGGTTATCGCATGGCCTGGATTGAACCCTGTTTGCTCTGGGATGATCTTCTATGAATTGTGCAATCCTGTTCAGTACCAGGCGTTCAAACAGCTTCCCAGATTTCAGGAGGGCTAGAACATGTGCCTTGAGCCAGATGTTTGGAAGATTATGTGTAGCCATACAGATACTGAATAGGTTAAGGAGATATCCCTTTGTTTTCCAAAGTACTTGATCTGCTCTGTTGAGATGTTATCCGGACCAACTGCTTTAATTGGTTTCAAAATATGTATTCCTGTTTCCAGTTCAGTCATAGTGAAAGATCTAGCACTGTTCAAAAATCTCGGCTGTTTCGGGTCATAGATGAGGTTAAGCTGGTTGTCGTCCATCCATTCATCCACTGCTTCTCCATCGGAATTAGTTTCAGTGTAGCTCCATTATGTATTGTGGCTGTTGAAGTCTCCAATTATAATCTGTGCCTTATTATGCGGCTTTGATAGCGATTTATGAAAGTGGTTTATACACAGACGTGATCATGGCTCTGCTAAACTCTACTGTTAAAATTTCAATGTTTACTTCTGTTTTAGCTGTAGCTTCCATGACTAGGTCAGTTTTTGACGAGTAATTAGTACTCATCTGATGAGCCTAGCTTGGATGAAATAAATCATGGCGCAGAGGGTTAAACATTTATTTATTTTATATATAAAGTAAAGTGAATGTTCCCTTATTTTATTGACCATTATAGTTTTCGAACAAAAGTCTGCATATGCTTATTTTTTTCGACAGCCACTTAGGTCAATTCTTGATACGTGTTTTCAAAAGACATGCGTGCGTTTCGTTCTCTTTGACTTTTTAACGCAAAATACATATTTAAATCAGTTTCAAAAACTCCCCCATTGTGAATATTAGTCTGTGTTTAAAAGAAAAATTGTATTTCGATTTAATTTTTTGGAAAATAAAAATATCCACCCGTTCATATAACGAAGGAATATGAGTTATTTCTTCTTTTAATTTCTCTTTATCACACGATGATTTTTTCAGATAGAATTGCCATCTTTGTTCACCGCCAAGTTCGTACCATCGGACGTTAAAAATAACTAACCAATTGGAACGTTTTTATTTATTTCATTGTTCCTCTTAAGACTTTATCTACAAATTTTATTTAATTATTTAATCAGTTTTATTTAACAAAAATAATAATAAACTACTTAATTCGGTTTTTAACACACAGTTTGTAACGCTGGAAGTTATTAAAAAAAACAGAACAAATCAATTGGAAAGTTTTGATTTTAAATCGATAAATTATCTACAAATTTGATTTCATCATTTCATTTTGTTTTATTTAACAAACACCATGATAAATTTCCCAAATTCATTTTTTAACTAACAAAAAGAAAATCACTCATCATTTAGTATTAAAAAATACAACTAATTGTAAGCATTTAATTGCCTTCATAGTCAAAGTCAGATACAAGGTCAATTATTAATTTGGGAAAATCCAGCTCAAAAAAAAACAGACACTGCGGATTGGGACAAAAATAAAAATTATCTCAGTCGTTGTGTATTCCTTCTGTTTCGACAAAGAAAAGAACAAATATAGGATACTGAAAAGCTACACACTCTGTGTGTTGGATAATGGCCCTATGGGAATGGACGTATCTGTTGGAAATCGTTGGTTTGACTTGCGCGAATTAACGCGGGGTGGACCCGGCAGTCAAGTGCAGAATAAGGCCTGTTCTCACAGTCGGAAATCACAGACGTGACAAGGTCACCGTGTGACGAGATCCCAGATCAAGGGTCAATGTGCACCTGCGAGAAGCTCTGTGACGTCACAGGTCCTTGCGTGGGAAACAGAGGGATCCGTGACGTCACTCGTTCTTCGTGAGAAGTGAGTTTTAGTCAGTCTGGGTTTTGGAGGCGAACTGATGAGACGTGATTGTTACCATGTAAACTACAACAGATAAGGGAAATATTTCCCTAAGAAAATGCAGGCGAGATATATGCTTTCTCCCCTCCATGAATTGTTAAGGAAATAATTGTTAAGTAACTACGATAAAGTAGTAATTTGCTCTCTCTCTCTCTCTCTCTCTCTCTCTCTCTCTCTCTCTCTCTCTCTCTCTCTCTCTCTCTCTCTCTACGTAGTGAATGTCTTCCAGCTGATTAAATAACTAACGCTTGTAATAAAAAGAATTGAAAGTTAAAAAAGATTGTTTGGTGAGTCGGTCAGGAAGCTTTTGTTGCAGACAACGGACGGCGTGGTTCACGGCAGGAAGGAAAGAAGAAAGAATTCATCCACTAGACGACATCGAGACGGCGACCCTCTACACGGCGAGGGAGAAATCTAAATGTATGCAAACAATATATGAACTATGTGATTTATGATGTTTTAAAAATGACGAGTATTAAATGTGAACTGCCACGGCCCTTTCAGGGACTAGTATAACAAACGAGAAAAGCTGCGGCGCCAAGTAGAGGCCTATGCAACATGTGGACGAAACATATGCTACATTTTTATCGTATCTCAAAGGCCAATGATGTCTATTATAGAAAAACATCGATGAATTCCAATTTTAGTAACGTAAATTAATGAGCAAATTTAAAACACACTTTGTTCCTAGCGCGAAAAAGATTCTCATAAATTCCTATTTCAGTTATTTCAGTTATGTGCTTTAGATTAACCTTACAGCACAGCGTTAGCTACTTATATTTCTTATAACGTTCTCCTTCCAGCCACAACTGTACCCTGTTTAACTTTGTCTCTGAAAGCATAGGTACAGCACTCTCACTTGACCCGAGTGCCTAAATACATGTATTCAAGAGTTTTAATGCACATCCCCGTGACTGGCTTGGATTCTCCAGCTATACAGACGCAGCTGGTAACTCCACGTATAGCTTCCCCATAGCGCATACCTTTTTACAGACTGTCACTTTCCCGACCCGCCTCCCTAATCATGTGGACCAGCTAGCCTCACTTCTCGACCTTTTCTTGACCTCACTCTCAGAGGCTTGAGCAACAAATGCCCATAGCCCGCTCGGAAACGCTGATCACCTTGTGGTAATGATTGATATCACCCTAAAATCTCGTCACAAAGCTAATGATCAGTCACTTAAAACGACGAGATACTAGAAGCGGGCTGGTTGGGAATCCATCAGAGATCACATCAGGGACGCCCAATGGAGTGACACTTTTTTCTCTCCCTGTTGATTAGTGCGCAAATGAGGTAACCGAATGGGCCAAAGCAGGCATTGAAGCCCCACTCACCACAATAGTTCACCTCGAACTGTGCAGCAACTATTGCTCAGAGGCAGCAAGTGTTCCAACAATTCCACCCCCATAAATCAACTACAAATATATATATATATATATATATATATATATATATATATATATATATATATATATATATATATATATATAGAGAGAGAGAGAGAGAGAGAGAGAGAGAGGGAGATAAATGTGATACTTAGAAGGCAATACAATGCAGAGGTGTGACGGATAGACACAAGTTGGAGCAAATAAGACATATAATGGTGCAACAAATTAAATAGTTTCACCCTTAATACAATGTATATATATACATATATATATACATATATATATATATATATATATATATATATATATATATATATATATATATATATATATATATTCGCAAACACACATATATCTGTTTATCTACACAATGTTATGTAATACCTGTTTTATTTTATTTTTAAATAAACTAAATATTAATATACACAATAATTTAAAACGAACAGATAATTCAATGTTTAATAACAGTATTAACCGACATATTAATTTAAACGAATAGACTTGGTTTAAATTTAGATTAGATTTAAATTTAATGAAAAAAAAATTCTAAAGAACAAAAACAAAAATTTATAAAAATTTTAATAACGGTAAATAGATGAATAAATAAATTAGATAAAAATAGATAAATAAAATATTTAAAACAAAAGTTTATTTTGTTTTTTGAATCTGGTTGGAATTCAAATTTAACAGGTATTTTCTGCGATACTGCATCCCACGGGCTTCATATGCACGCTTGAACTTGAGTTGAGCACGGTTCTGAAGAAGAAGAGTTCCCAAAATATTATATCATACGGAGTGCCCACCAGACCATCTTGATACAGGTATTACATAACGTTGTAACATTGTGTAGATAAACAAATATATGTGTGTTTGTGAAAAAAATAAAATAAGTATATATATATATATATATATATATATATATATATATATGTGTGTGTGTGTGTGTGTATACATTGTATTAAGGAGGAAACTATTTAATTTGTTCCACCATTATATGTCTTATTTGCTCCAACTTGTGTCTAACCGTCACACCTCTGCATTGTATTGCCTTCTAAGTATCACATTTCTATATACTAATAAACAATGCTTCAAGCAAATTTATATATATATATATATATATATATATATATATATATATATATATATATATATATATATATATATATATATATATAGTAAGCTATGAAAATATATTTATGGCTATTAAGCTACACAGAGGCTCCCGCGTTTCATTCCCGGAGGAATCTTCAGGGATGAATCTTCGGGGATGAAACACGGGAGCCTCTGTGTAGCTTAATTGCCATAAATATATTTTAATAGCTTACTACCTATCTCTACTTACGTATCGAGCACTGTTGAAGTAAATACTGAAAATTGATACATAAATAATTATATCTCCTTATAACATTTCATGTGGATACATGAAATATATATATATATATATATATATATATATATATATATATATATATATATATATATATATATATATATATATTTGGTCTGTAAACACAAGCGGTATACAGAGATGACCAAAAACGTATTCAGTCACAGAAACTAGGTACTCGCGATTTCTGGAAAATCTTCAATAGGGTGGTGAATAATGGTAGAGCAACAATTCCCCCGCTATCCAACCACAATGATGACGTTTGCACGTCAGCTGATAAGGCTGAACTACTTCCCAAGGTGAAGCTAGGGTAGAAGCGCTTGATATATCCAAAGCCTTTGACAAGGTCTGGCATAACAAATTTTCTTATAAAAATGAATTCATATGGTATTACTAAACAAATATTTAACATAATTAGATCCTTCCGATCCAAAAGAAATATCCATGTTGTTCTCGATGGCCGTTCATCCAAACAATATGACATAAATGCAGGCGTATCCCAGGGATCGATCCTTGAACTTATATTGTTTCTGATTTTCATAAACGACCTCTCTGATTATATTGTGTCAGAGATGGGTATATTTGCTGACAACAGCCGAACGCTGTGAAAACAACCACCAATATGAGAACAATAGTCCGAATGATCCAAATAATACAAATTATCAATCCTCATCTAAATAATTTGGAAACAGAATGTTAGGGTAATTTTATTTTTTGAAAAGTTATCGAATGTTAATAAGCCGGAAATAAACAACTTGGGCTCAAGTTTGAAACACTTGACTCAAAATGGTACAAGATAACAAGAACGAGGCTCTTGTAACATATCGATTGCGCGTACGATTTGCCAATGATATCAGTTTGCGGTACACTACAGTAGAACTCCCAACTAATGTTGAATGCCTTTGAATTGAAGAACATGTGCGTGTGAATGTGTTTGTGGCGACATAATGATGTCACAGGAATGTGTGTATGATGTAACACGAGACGAGAGAAAGACTTATGGGGTCGCAAGTGCAAATACACACGTTTATACACTTTAACCAGAATATCTGACACAAAATCCGCTCATTGTGGCTTGTTATGGTCCAACGCGCTGTAGAAACATTTGAGGCAGCCGTACAGCTGCCAGAGTTCAGTATCAGAGTGAAGAAAATTATTTAGTTGGCGAATATCGTCGAATGATGTTTCTTCCTTACTACCAGACTCTCCTGTGCAGTTCTAGGGGGTGCACCCTCCTAGGCCTGGCCTTCTCACCCTTTGAGAAGGGGTTAGTTTATTGCTAATCGCCTACCGGGGAATGCCGACGGGGCTGCCCAGGCAATTTTTAAATGGCCAGAGTGCTCAAATACTCTAGGTTTTTCAAATCCCACTTTCCCGACCTTGTGTCACATCTTACCTTGTGAGAGGAAGATAAATAGAACCAAAAGAGAATACGTTCTCGACAATTAGTCTTAAAGAGACTGGCTATTTCGATGAACTGTCGAACGTGGGTATTATGTCTTGGCTAGTTCGAATCGGTCCACCCTCCCAGGTCTTGCCTTTGGGAAGAGGTTGGTTTATTGCCAATCGCTCGAGGCACCCCCACCGGAGATGCCGACGTGGCTGCCCGGGCTATTTTTAGATACCAACCTAGCTCTTCCGCTGGAGCGATGTAAATAAAACAGACGTGAAACACCAGCTTTGAGATCTCCCAGTTTCGGTTTTATTTTTATTTTTTTTTGAAAATGACAATATCTCATTTTAATTAAAAACTCTCAGTGAAAATTAATGTTTATAAGATTCGTTTTGTTTTAACGGATTCAAAATGCGCGGTTAAAATGTTTGGGGCAGACGACAAAAATGGTCTTCTATTTCAGCGATGGCCTCGAGTCATTAGATCAATTTAAGTGACGCGACAGTTTTTAAAAAGTAAACAAACGCAGACGACAAATTTGACGATAATATCTTTCGTCAGATGATTGTGACTTCCTTTTGATCGGTGTTTCTGCAACTCACCCTTATACATTAATTACAGGTAAATCAGTTTGAGATATTCCAGATTCTGATAAAATAATGCTAAACTTCTATGATTGTGTGTAATTCGAGGAGGTCCACTATTGCCTACAAAATGTCTGGGTAGACCCTGTCGACCTTTCCGGATAGGGGCACCTCAAGCGATTAGCAATACAATTAAGAGAGTAGAAAGTAGACTTTCGGTGTACTTTCGGCAGCTTCGTAAATTTCGCTTCCCTTATTTTGTCTTTTAGTCCTCACATTCCATGAGAAGTGTTTCTGACAAAGAAGAAAGAATTGCTGTTTCTGGGTTGGAATTTATTTATCTAACACTTATTGTTGGCCATTTTTTTACCTTTTAGTAGTATTTTTAGTTCCTTACATAAAGTGGATTCATAAAATAAAACCTTTTCGCAAAGAGAGCAAAGAAAGCTTGGGAAGATGGACCTCCTTGGACGACTATGCTAAAGACGTGTCTTATCTACCAGGGATAGATGTACTTTACGAATCATGAAAATGGAAGTCTTTCGTTGACGATCATAAAACTTATTCGTGTATACGTTGAGCGTTTAGATATAAACAGACTCCCTTTCCCCAAAACATAGTAGATTTATGTTTATAGAAAAATAAAATAACTTTAACTAATAAAAGGAAAAGCATGCTTTTTTTGCTTTTTTATTTAAACTAGCAGACCCCATGGAAGGTAGATTTAATTAGAAACAGCCTCCAATTATTAAAGAAAGATATGACAGTTTAATGTATTTTTCGTTCGGAAGAATCTCGTACTTACATAAAGTGACAAGTAAAAAAAAAAGTAAAACGGTCAACAAGTTACGAAAAAGTTTTTAAAAATCACAAAACAATCAAAACGTCACAAAGAAATGAAAAATAACTTCAAAAATTTTTTAAAGACCAGAAATAAAATAAAAAGAGTCACAAAAATCCAAAAACTTTCGAAAGTCCCCAAAAATCAAAATGGCCCCCCAAATCTCATATGTTATTTTGTCAAGTTATTTACTATTCGGTTTCATTTATGAGTTAAATTATACAAAATACTGTGTCACAGTTTTAATATGAAATAAAATTAACAAAATAACTAAACACATCAGTAAAAAAAGCCGATCAAAAATATTTACAAAAATTCGCGATTATCGAGAAAAAACTGTCTTAGGTTTCAGATTGAGGCTTCGCTTCCAACAATGTAACAGTTCAGTGTAAAATTCGCTCCTACGTACAGACCGTGAAGTCTTCCATCCTTAATTCAATATAAAACGAGTCATTATGTATAAGACTTTCGACTACCCCCTCTTTTGGGTAGACGGAGTAATCTAATAATAATTTAAAATAAGTAAATGGTTTGAAATCATTTGTGTTTTCGATAATCGTGAACTATTCTGCCCAATCGATATTAATTTGTAGTAAAAAGGCAATATCAATAAATAACAAAGTCAATAAATGACAAAGTCAATCTATACAAATAATAATTAATATTTATTTACAAGTTTTTCTTAAAATATCAAGTAAAATCTGAAATGAAGAGAGAAAAGTCAATAATTTTTAGTAAAACCTCAAATTAAAATTCAGTTTTATCAGCAGGAGTTAGGGTTCTGTGCGTGCGTAATTCGCCCGTAAGAAATTTGTAGTAGTAATTGCTTGCGCAGTATTGCTAAGAGAACAACTGACAAAGATTCGTGTGGTGTCTTCAAGCTGACTGCCTTTTTGTCCTCGATTAAATAGCTAGTACCCGGCTCCAAGCGTGAGTATATTATTCTGGACCTCTGATATGTTTGAAGTCCGATTTCAGTAACCAAGAAAAATCAATTATTTAACCAATCCAAATTCCATAAAGCTGCAGGAATATGTCGATGAAAGAAGATTGCGAATGCAAATACTAATCTGAAGTCCGGCCGTTTCTTTTTCATCGCAGGGGCAGCGTCAGACTTTTGTAAATGGCCGGGCGATAATTGAGCATTAAATTCTATGAGTTGCATTATTATTATTGTAGTCCTCAAGTACCTGTTGGGTAACTGATATCATCGGTTCTAAGTGACAGTCTTTTGGAGGATGAAGGTGCAATCCTCATTACGGCGAACTAAGAATACAATTACGAATTACTTAAGACTCCGATCATGGCTGACGGAACGAGAACAAGCTACCCCCGGGGATTAAATAAACGATTCTGTTAAAAATTCCGTACAGAAAGATTCCCGAGTTCGACACGATACACCCGAAGAAAGTAGAAAATTACATTGGCCTAAATGTTGTGAAAATAACATCTAAGATCAGAACAGTAGTCCAATAATTTCAAATTATCAATCGTTGCATGTCGATGGTCATATGTTGATAGTCGTATGTTGATGGTCGCATGTCGATGGTCGCATGTCGATGGTCGTATGTTGATGGTCGTATGTTGATGGTCGTATGTTGATGGTCGTATGTCGATGGTCGTATGTTGATGGTCGTATGTTGATGGTCGTATGTTGATGGTCGTATGTCGATAGTCGTATGTTGATAGTCGTATATTGATGGTCGTATGTCGATGGTCGCATGTCGATGGTCGTATGTTGATGGTCGTATGTTGATGGTCGTATGTTGATGGTCGTATGTCGATAGTCGTATGTCGATAGTCGTATATTGATGGTCGTATGTCGATGGTCGCATGTCGATGGTCGTATGTTGATGGTCGTATGTCAATAGTCGTATGTCGATAGTCGTATATTGATGGTCCTATGTTGATGATCGCATGTCGATGGTCGCATGTCGATGGTCGCATGTTGATGATCGCATGTCGATGGTCGCATGTCGATGGTCGTATGTCAATAGTCGTATGTCGATAGTCGTATATTGATGGTCGTATGTCGATGATCGCATGTCGATGGTCGCATGTCGATGGTCGTATGTCGATGGTCGTATGTCGATAGTCGTATGTTGATGGTCGTATGTTAATGGTCGTATGTCGATGGTCGTATGTTGATGGTCGCATGTCGATGGTCGTATGTCGATGGTCGCATTGTCGATGGTCGTATCTCAATGGTCGCATGTCGATGGTCGTATGTCGATAGTCGTATATTGATGGTCGTATGTCGATGGTCGCATGTCGATGGTCGTATGTTGATGGTCGTATGTCAATAGTCGTATGTCGATAGTCGTATATTGATGGTCGCATGTTGATGATCGCATGTCGATGGTCGTATGTCGATGGTCGTATGTCGATGGTCGTATGTCGATAGTCGTATGTTGATGGTCGTATGTTAATGGTCGTATGTCGATGGTCGTATGTTTATGGTCGCATGTCGATGGTCGTATGTCGATGGTCGCATTGTCGATGGTCGTATCTCAATGGTCGTATGTCGATGGTCGCATGTTGATCATCGTATGTCAATGGGCGCATGTTGATGGTCGCCACATGACGTACAACCACCGGTTAATAACATTTTTGTTCAAGGCTTACTCCTCCAGATCCACCGGTTCTGTATATACCCATGCATATTAAAAGGCTAATCTTGTGAAGGATGTTGCTCTTCGCACGCACGGACGGTCATTCACTATAAAAACGTAGTATTTTGTGAACCATATAGTGCTGGGATGCGTGATGACCAGTCGAGAATGCTACGATACGCCATCTTAGAAAGGTGCTACTCCTTTACAAACCTTTTAGTCTCAATTCGTATTCAAATGTAATAACTGTCAATTCAAAAGAGAAGATATTATGGTACGGAATTTTTTTTACATGAGAATTGATCATTTGTATTTTCGGCCGATGTAACTTCAGCCCTTCTTTAGGTACGTCTTGTGGTCTCGGAAGTCTTCATGTCGAACTCGGAAATCTGTAAATTTATACCAAAATTGTTCACATGGCGCAACGGATATAAGTGCTAAGTATAATCAGTTCTAAGTGAACTTCTGGAGGTTGCAGGTTCAATCCTCATTACGGGTGATACTAAGAATACAATTACGAATTACTTAAGACGTCTATCCAATTATGGAAACGAGAGCAAGATACCTCCCTTGGATTAAATTAAATGTTTCGTTCGAAATTCCATACAAATTCCCGAGTTCAGCATAAGGATTCTCGAGTTCGACACGACGCACCTTAATAAAGTCGAAGATTACATCAGCCGAAACGTGACAATAACACCCAAGATGCGGACACTAGTCTGAATCTAATACAATCAATACAAGAGAGAAGAATTCAAATTGCTGCAGTTTTAAAAATAAAACTCCTTTTAAACTATAAAAAGAAATTATCTTAAAATAAACTCTGAACATAAAAAATGTACTTAAATTTTATATTTTAGGATTACTTAAAAAGATTCTTATTAAATAACACATGCTAAGCGAAATGATCACATAAGAAAATTGTAAAATCTTACTTTAAATTTAACAACAAATAAATCATGCCGATTGTTTTTTCTTTTCATTTTTATATTTAAAATGACGACGGTTATCAGAGTTGAACATTCATAGTTATTTTATTTTTTGTCTAACTTTACTATTGTGTTGTGCAATTATCTCCCTTGGAGATAAATGGGTTCGCTGGTTTGTTGATCACGTGATTGCACCCACCCAGGGAATCACTATCGTTACTTGAAAACAACTCTCTCTCTCTCTCTCTCTCTCTCTCTCTCTTAGCGTCAGCTCTTCAGCTAGATACCCCATACGTCCTATGGGCTCTTTACCCACACACATCTCGTGTAACAAATAGGTTTTTCTTCGTGCTTCCTATACATTATTGTCTGTCACTTACTACTTGTATTTGTTACACCATGTGTGTTTAATGTGTACTGGCACATTAATGTTATAGCCTATTGTTTCCGAGAGTTTGACCCCGTACATTCAGTGTTAGTGTGTACCCAGATACACTAATGCTAACCTTAAGGTTTTAATATTAGAAAATAATTCTCTTTGATCCTACGTATTCGTATAATTTTATTCAGAAATGAAACAAGTCAGTCGTGAGACTGCATACCTTAGCCTGACAACGTAAGGATGTGCCAAAGCCTAATCTGGATCTTACTTCTCCATATTATATAAAGTATTCTGGAAGTTATGCTATGAAAACCTTGATACCTCAAACACTATTAATTCGAGCAGGCTGAAATTTTGCATGGTGATTATTGTTATCAAAACGCATAAGATACATGCATTAAATTAGGAAAACTCGAAAGTTGAAATTCCGTCAAAATGGTCCAAATCATATAAGATGCCGGATTTCATTGGCTAAAATATGGGCTCAGTGTTGAGGCTGTACGATGAACAGAAACGAAGTTATCGAAATAAAAAAAAATGTTACATTCACATTTGTTGTGACTTTTACCTTTGATTTAAGTATCTCAAAATTAGATCAGTTCTAAGCTGGATCCAGATTGATATTTTGCCCAAGTTTGGTGATGATTGGTCAAGCGATGTAGACGCTAGGCTGCACACAAAAAACAAACAAACTTGATCGAAAGCATAACCTTCACCTTGGCGGCGGTAACTATGCCAATATACCCATTGCATAAAGAAAATAAATACAATTTCAAATTTCATGATCAAAGCCGCCAAAGCAAAATGGGCGTTTTCTATACTTTAACAGAACATAAGTAATAATTACTCATTGTTGTTATATATTTAAATGCAATAGCGTGCTTCATTAACATATCTAAGGAAAAGACAGCCATCGAGAAGCCAACTATGAAGAATTAGTGACAACTGAATTTATGACGTTTTGATCAACAGTCGGTTTGGCCCGGATGTTTGGGCCCGGATGTTTTGGCCTGGATGTTTTGGCCAGCTATTTTTCCACGGTAAGACTTTTTGACTAATTTATAAAATAAATTTTAAAAATAAAATTTTAAATAAATAAAAATACGAAATTAAGATTCAAAAGAATCTTAATAGTAAAAAAACACTGATTTCTGATCAACCACTTTTTAAACTTAAAGATAAGATTCGTTTGTCACAGAAAAGTGTAAAATAAATTTTATTCATTTTAATAAACAAATAACACACATTGATTACGGTTTTTCAAATATTAATATTATCCTACCACAACAATGCTTGGAAAATATGTCTACACCTCCTTTGATTCCTATCACCAGAGACCATGCTAAAACTTGTCCTTTTTTCTTCCACTACAATTAGGCTGGATTCGGATCATATGAAAAAAATTTCTTTGACAAAGGAATTTTATTTCCGAAAATTAAGTTTAAAATAAATTTCATTTATTTTAACAAAAAACATACGTTATCTAAGGTTTTTCAAATTTATATATATATATATATATATATATATATATATATATATATATATATATATATATATATATATATATATATATATATATATATAAGTTAGGTAGTCTAGTGGTTACAGGCATGGGTAGACTCTTAGCTCGATATGCCACCTGGTTTAAGTTCTGTCGAGATGACTGCTTTATTTCATTAAAATCCTTGGTAATAGTATGATTCCATATGTCCTCCCTTTCACTTATGAATTAAATAGTAGGGTACGGTTGGAGATTGCGTAACCTTTGATTCACTACAGACTCCAGAACTGGGCATATTTGCAGGGGATATTCATTGTTACTCGAGAGGAGCCTATGATAGCGTAGGGGTAGGAGCGCCGACTGTCAGCTCAACGGTTCAGTTTCAATCCCGGTTTGAGGCACTAGCTTGTCTAGCCGCACTGAAGAGCTGTAATACACGAAACAGTCTGTATGTGGATGACTATATATATATATATATATATATATATATATATATGTAAATTTCGCACTTAACCACAACAAAAATCTCACCTCTCCCCTTTCACCTCTCCCCTTTCACCTCTTCATTTCTTTCATATTCTTACCCCCTCCTATTTTCAAGTTATCTTCATTTCTTACAAATCTCTTTCTAAAACTGATACCACCTACATGCCAAACACACAATGTTCCCCCCCCCCCTCACTCCTTTTCCCCCACCCTCTCAAAATCCATGCCACACCTCACCACGACAAAAATATCAGCCCCCCTTTCCTCCCTCTCACCCTAAGGCAAGTTCAATTATATTTTCACCCCTCCCCATTTCACTGCTACCTTAATGCCCCCCACTCATAGCTTTCCATATTCATTTCATTCTTCGCCACCACTGACTTCTCACAACCTGAACTCTCCTCCAGCGCTCACAGTAGTCACAGCTACTAATTTCCTTTATCTCTCCATCATGTCAACTCCAAATTTCGATGTACTTGCATGCCATTTTTCTTCAAATTATCATCCTGAGGAAGTCTTACAATAAAGACGAAACGTTGATGAATATATAAAAATATCTCTTGGTTTTTCCTTTTACATTTCCCATATATATATATATATATATATATATATATATATATATATATATATATATATATATATATATATATATATATATATACTGTGAACCAAAAGTGTTTGCAAATATGAATTGTTATGCATCAATGTGTATCAATGGCTTTTACATCATAGCTTTTAATTTAATAAGCCATTCCATTCCTTTACATCATTGATCTGTTAACTAATCTCCAGATTTAATGTTTGATATATCTGTTAATTGTTTATTGCAGATTTACTCATTTCACAGTGACTCAAAAATATTTGCAATATACAAGATTTTGTGAAAATGGAAAACATAGTTTCGACTGAAGAGAACGCAATGATTGCACAATTACAACTGCTGACGGTAAAAAATACTTTGCAAGTCTAAAATGTCACTAAGCGAGATCATTGCACACTGAAGAGATATGCAAAACAGGAAAACGTTAGCGTAAAAAAAAAATGGAGGTCGTCCACGTAAATTGTTGAGCAGAGATGAAAGAAAAACTAGAAGATTCTCCCAGAATCCTCACAATACAAATAAATTAATTTCTGATCAAGCTGGTGTCTCAGTCATATTAAAGACAACACGAAATCCTACTCTAACGAAGATGGTAAATCTGTTTGTCACGTGTTGAATGAAACTAATCGGAAGAAGAGAATGGAATGGGCAGACAACTATATGAAAACAGATTTTCAGACTGTCCTGTAGACAGATGAAGCCAGAGCCATACTGAATGGCCCGAATGGATGGATCATTGATGGTGGAGGTCCTGGTTTGTGATTTAGTCTCAACAGGGGCGGGAGAGTTTTCTGGACCGAAATTGTTGATGATGCACTAATTGAACCATTCAAGATGCTTGAACGTCTAAAACTGAACTCTTGTAACTATTACTGGTTCATCGAAAACACTTTAATTTTCTGATTAAAGTTACTTTCATTTTTGTATGAAAAATATCCATGTATTTTATCGCTGAAGGATTAACCGACGAATATAACATGTTACTAAAATTAGGGGTTTTCTTTAACAAGACGTCGCCATTGAAAAACACACTTCATTAAAATGAAAAAGTCCATACTTGAAACATTGACGGAATGACAATAAGAAAAATATTTTCAGTCAACGTTTCAAGTGTTGACTTTTTCATTTTACCCATAACACGTAAACCGCGTGGTACACACACCGGCATTCAACACAAATCGTGATAACATCAAGACGAATATCAACGTGACTGCGACAAATATGTCTTAATCAAGAAAGATTAAACAAAAAAAAGAGGAAAAAATGCCTATACTTTTGAAAATGGCGTATAACGCTGAAAGTACTCAAGTTTTTAGAATAAAAAAATTATTTATTTTATGAAACAAAAAAAAATGCGGTGTTCAGTTTTTTCAAAATATTTTTCTTATTGCCGGAATAGCAACGTTTCAAGTGTGGACTTTTTCATTTTACTCATAACACGTAAACCATGTGGTACACACACCAGCATTCAACACAACACATTTTAATAAAGTGTGTTTTTCAAAAGCGACGTTTTGTTAAAGAAATCCCTAATTTTAGTAGCATGTTACATTCGTCAGTTAATCATTCAGCGATAAAATACATGGATATTTTTCATTGACAGCCGAAATTTTTTTTTTAAATAAATACAAAAATCAAAGTACCTTTTTTATATAATCTGTGAATTAAATTCTAAAAACTTCGATAAAATATAAAACCTCTTTTTCCCAGCAAAAAATAATCATGAACTTTAAATATGCGATGTTCCTACCAAAAACATTAGGATAAACAAGGACCTAAATAAGTCGTGAGACCGCATACCTTCGCCTGAGAACGCAAGGGCCAAAATCTTATCTGTGCCTTGCTTTTCACGGTTGTATGAAGTACCACGAAGATATGACATGGAAACATTGATAATTAGAAAAACTACTGATTTGATCAGACTGAAATTTTGCATGGTGGTTACTGTTATCAAAAGGCATCAGATCCATACATGAAATTGGGAAAAATTCGGAAGTTTAAATTCCGCCAAAATTTCAACCATGAAGATCAAGGTTATATCATATGTGGGATTTTATTGGCTACAATATGGCCCAAGTCACGAATTTCTACGATGGAAGAACCAAAGTAATCGTCAAAAGTGTAACTTTCACCTTTCTCAATGACCTATAGATATCCCAAAATTAAATGAGTTCTAAGTTAGACCAAGTTTGGTGACGATTGGTCAAGCGATGTGGACGCTAGGCTGTACACAAACAAACAAACAAACAAATGTGGTGACAAACAAACTCGATCTACTTCTTTATTATCAACATTTTGGAGTCATTTAACGCCGAAAAGTTTATTTATGTGTAAAGTACTTAAGATACATTTTTTATTTTGCAGGCATATTTTGTAAATAATCTGTAACCCTAAGTTTTACTTAACCCTTAGGCTGTACCAGAACCGATAATAACGCCTTGGATCAGAGTGTATAATAATAGCAGATAACGGGCGACTCCACATTCACCAACGCCACCTAAATAAGGATCTCCTATTTAACTGCTTCTCAGAAAAGCATAACATGACACAAAGTGAGAGAGTGGGAGAAAACCAACTCCTCTGAGAAGGCACTCTGGTCAGATACAAAAATAGCAGAGAACGGACTTGTCGGTATCCTCTAGTAGAAGCATCCGGCTTCCAAATGAGGCGTTAATGCCTGGGAGAATGGCCTCCTAGGACCGAACCAAACCACACCTCATTTCGACAAAGTAGGCACTTCTAAGAGACTCGAGAGCTCTTAGGTTGCCACAATTTCTCAACTGAACCTCGACTGGCATGAAAAAGCTTTCAACAAAGCCTCTAAATAAAAACCTTGAATATTTTCCGTTTAATGTCGGCCACTAATTGACATTTTGTTACTACACTGCCCCTAACTCAAGGAGGAGATAATGGCAACAGAACAGATACTGCACTAGCTTCTTCATCAAAGCAGAAGGTAATGCCTGGGAGGATGGTATCATGACGAACGAACATACACTACACTGCCCCAACAAAGAAGCAAGTATTGCCTTAGAGGATAAAAACATGACGAACGAATGAACGAACAAAAAGACATTACGGGGAATCTCTCGCGTAGCAAGCATTAAACGGAAAAACCCAAGAATCTCACCACCGGATGCAGTTTCATGTCTAGACCAGGTTGAGGTAGACAGGGTTTGATTAGTTTACTTCAAAAATAAAATAAAATATATGTGTAATAAAAATCATATATATATATCCACAACAAATCTCGGCGAAGATTATTGGAAACTGCCCTCATCACCGCCTCCACCACCATCAAGCAACGCAATGGCTTCTTTAACCTATCACCCTTAATAAGCAAGATCATCCTTACAGAACAAAAACTCTTGCCTGATCATAGATAACATTTATTTTCTTCTCTAACCTTAATGACACTCTCCCACTTACTCACACCCTTCCTTTTTCTCCATGAATCTTTACTTTCTCTAACTCATTCCGTTTTTCCCTCACATTTTTAACACTGCAGTCCAATGAAACTTTCTCATTTTCCAAATATTTCAAATATTCCATACCCACCTGTTCTATTACCTCCCTACTCCCTCTCCTCCACCCCTCCACTCCCTCACTCATTGCCATCATATTCCAAATATTTCAAATATTTCATACCCTATAACAACAAATCCCCTCTCTCCCCCTCACCCATTCCCCCTCTCAACTATTCCTTTCATAACTTCACTCTTCCATACCCCCTTCTTAAATCCCCTCATTTTCTCAAAACGCTCTCTAAGACCATAACTTTCGCCCATCCACCGAAATCACGGCCCCCTCCTCTCTACCCACCCTCCTTTTCTCTGCATACACCCCCACACACAAACATTCCAACTTACTTTTCCCCCTTCAGTCTTGACCGCAGCCATCTGTTCAAACACTTCCTTCCTCCCTCTCCTCCACTCCCTCTCTGCCATCCACATTATTCCTGCTCATCCCCCACCTCTTTCTCTTACTACCAGCACAGTAGTCCTTGCTCACCCCCATTTTTCCACTTCTCCCCCCCTCATTTTCATCAACATTCATTTTTCACTCCTCACCAAGTACGGACGTCCACCCAGTAGTGGCCATTATTTTATTTTCTTCCTTTCTCCCAATATGTCAACCCTACATGTGTTTGTACTTGCATGACATTTTTCTCTATATTATCATCCTGATGAAGTCTTATAAATAATGACAGAACGTTGATGTACACATAAAAAACATCCATTTTTTGGTTTTCCTTTTTCATTTTCCCATCACGTCGGATTAATTTCATCCTTCTCTTCCCATATATATATATATATATATATATATATATATATATATATATATATATATATATATATATATATATATAAAATTTGTATAATTAGGCAGCATTCTTTCTTTTATGCATGTTTGATTAAGCAGGAGTGCCAACTTCTGCTTATTCAGCTTTTGATCCGTTTTTTCTAGTCTTCGTACGACGGATTTGATGTTATAATCCAAGGAGTGTAAAAAAATTCCGTATTTTGTGCGAACGTTTTCGACCGACATCGGTCGTCGTCAGGCGGTTGCAAAATGAAATAAATCAAACATGCATCTCTCTCTCTCTCTCTCTCTCTATATATATATATATATATATATATATATATATATATATATATATATATATATTACTGATGAATCACCACTTGTCAAGGCTAAAAGCTTTCCGAGGATAAGGTTAATAACCTACGAGGACGGTTTATCACAAGTGTTTATTGGCATTAGATTTGAAGAGGGTGATGTTGCAACAAGCAATCTTATGGTAACGTGTTCCACAGATGGGAAAATCTTGAAAACAAACTTTGTTCATGGAAATCCTGTTTGATGTTAGGCACACGGAGAAAGAATGTAAAGTTATTTACAGTTTTAGTAGGAAGATGAGTTCTTTCTGTGAATGTTTTACGGGGTGGGGGTAGGGATTGAAGCTCGGTGGACCACTTTTCATGGAAATAAGAATAGAGTAGAGAGAGACTAGAAACGTCTCTTCTGTGAGAAAGAAGCTCATGTTTATGAAGCTTTAGCTTAGAATACTTTTGCACAAACATAAATAGTTATCTATAGACTGGAGAGTGATTATTCAAGTGGGATAATATTAGACAAGAGACTTCAACAAGGGCAGGTAACTTAAAACAATACCTTATTATAATATGTTTGTTTTCTTCGTTTATTTGTCACTATTATATTAGTAAAAAAAAAACGAGAATAAAATTATGCTTCGCCATTATTTGCACTCGCTATTTATTTAGATATTTTACTAAAATATTCATATAAACCATAGAATTATGTCAGTAATTTAATTTTTCACACTAAATTATTATTATCATTTCTGATGATCTAAAGAAAAAATACCAACCGTTAACTTTGTATCATAGAGTAGAGAATTTATTTCCGCATTCATTTCAGGCTGTGGAGTATGCCTGAAGTGGTTGCCTGACTTGCTATTTACTTTCTCATTTCCCTTCAATAGGCTAGGAAATAGCACGTATTTTAATCGATAACTTTTGCGTGACGGGGTGGAAGTACATATATTTATTTATATAAAAAGAAATACACATTGGTATTTATTACAGAGTTGAGGATACTTGTCTAAATATTTTTAAAAATTAAGTTGACTATTGGAACTCATAGACTATAATATATATTATTATACTAAAGATGAGTCAATTTACGTTTGTTTTCCTCTTGGAGGTGGGGTTACCCTGTATACTTTAATCACACAAAATACATGCTTACATATGCTTTAGTTCTGGGATTGATTTATGTTTTTTTTTAAATCCTCCTATAATTGTTCTCATTAGCCATCATTTTTACTCAACTGAACAAGTCACCCAACTCTCACTTATCTGTCTATGCCCCCTCTCACTCGATGTTGATTCAACTACTCTCTAATATGTCTTAATGTCTCAGTCAGCATTTACAGAAAAAATGTCTTTTTTTAGCGTTGCCATCTACTTATATAGTGTATGTACACACCATAAACACGTATGTATATTAGATGGCAATATAATACGTCTCTTTACTTCTGTCCCACCACCGCAATGTTGCATCCGTGTGTTTGTTTTGCAAGTACTTTAATGGAATGTGCTCCGACGAACTCGTGGCACAAGCAGCAAAATCCCACCCCTTCAATGTAGAGGTCCCTAGATGTAAGAAAGTTTTCTACTCTAATAGTTTCTTCCTTCAAACTGCTAGACTTTGGAATTCCCTCCTTGTTTCCTGCTTCTCTGACTGTACTAACATGCAAACATTTAAATGTAATGCGAACAAACATCTCGCTGCTCAACTCCCTGTAGGCATGGTCCCTAAAAGTAGCTTCTTGCGTCCCAGTGGTAATTCGCCTAGTTTAGGGCGATTAAGAGTAAAAGAAAACGAACATTATCCATACAAATGAAATAGAAATTAAAGAAACTTTTTATGTTTAGTTATTCAACCCTAACCCTAACCCTAACCCTATCCATACAAATGAAATAGAAATTAAAGAAACTTTTTATGTTTAGTTATTCAACCCTAACCCTAACCCTATCCATACAAATGAAATAGAAATTAAAGAAACTTTTTATGTTTAGTTATTCAACCCTAACCCTAACCCTATCCATACAAATGAAATAGAAATTAAAGAAACTTTTTATGTTTAGTTATTCAACCCTAACCCTAACCCTATCCATACAAATGAAATAGAAATTAAAGAAACTTTTTATGTTTAGTTATTCAACCCTAACCCTAACCCTATCCATACAAATGAAATAGTAATTAAAGAAACTTTTTATGTTTAGTTATTCAACCCTAACCCTAACCCTATCCATACAAATGAAATAGTAATTAAAGAAACTTTTTATGTTTAGTTATTCAACCCTAACCCTAACCCTAACCCTATCCATACAAATGAAATAGAAATTAAAGAAACTTTTTATGTTTAGTTATTCAACCCTAACCCTAACCCTATCCATACAAATGAAATAGTAATTAAAGAAACTTTTTATGTTTAGTTATTCAACCCTAACCCTAACCCTATCCATACAAATGAAATAGAAATTAAAGAAACTTTTTATGTTTAGTTATTCAACCCTAACCCTAACCCTAACCCTATCCATACAAATGAAATAGAAATTAAAGAAACTTTTTATGTTTAGTTATTCAACCCTAACCCTAACCCTAACCCTATCCATACAAATGAAATAGAAATTAAAGAAACTTTTTATGTTTAGTTATTCAACCCTAACCCTAACCCTATCCATACAAATGAAATAGTAATTAAAGAAACTTTTTATGTTTAGTTATTCAACCCTAACCCTAACCCTATCCATACAAATGAAATAGTAATTAAAGAAACTTTTTATGTTTAGTTATTGAATCCTAACCCTAACCCTATCCATACAAATGAAATAGAAATTAAAGAAACTTTTTATGTTTAGTTATTCAACCCTAACCCTAACCCTATCCATACAAATGAAATAGTAATTAAAGAAACTTTTTATGTTTAGTTATTCAACCCTAACCCTAACCCTATCCATACAAATGAAATAAAAATTAAAGAAACTTTTTATGTTTAGTTATTCAACCCTAACCCTAACCCTAACCCTATCCATACAAATGAAATAGAAATTAAAGAAACTTTTTATGTTTAGTTATTCAACCCTAACCCTAACCCTAACCCTATCCATACAAATGAAATAGAAATTAAAGAAACTTTTATGTTTAGTTATTCAACCCTAACCCTAACCCTAACCCTAACCCTATCCATACAAATGAAATAGAAATTAAAGAAACTTTTTATGTTTAGTTATTCAACCCTAACCCTAACCTTAACCCTAACCCTATCCATACAAATGAAATAGAAATTAAAGAAACTTTTTATGTTTAGTTATTCAACCCTAACCCTAACCCTAACCCTATCCATACAAATGAAATAGAAATTAAAGAAACTTTTTATGTTTAGTTATTCAACCCTAACCCTAACCCTAACCCTATCCATACAAATGAAATAGAAATTAAAGAAACTTTTTATGTTTAGTTATTCAACCCTAACCCTAACCCTAACCCTATCCATACAAATGAAATAGTAATTAAAGAAACTTTTTATGTTTAGTTATTCAACCCTAACCCTAACCCTAACCCTATCCATACAAATGAAATAGAAATTAAAGAAACTTTTTATGTTTAGTTATTCAACCCTAACCCTAACCCTATCCATACAAATGAAATAGAAATTAAAGAAACTTTTTATGTTTAGTTATTCAACCCTAACCCTAACCCTAACCCTATCCATACAAATGAAATAGAAATTAAAGAAACTTTTTATGTTTAGTTATTCAACCCTAACCCTAACCCTAACCCTATCCATACAAATGAAATAGAAATTAAAGAAACTTTTTATGTTTAGTTATTCAACCCTAACCCTAACCCTATCGATACAAATGAAATAGAAATTAAAGAAACTTTTTATGTTTAGTTATTCAACCCTAACCCTAACCCTATCCATACAAATGAAATAGTAATTAAAGAAACTTTTTATGTTTAGTTATTCAACCCTAACCCTAACCCTAACCCTATCCATACAAATGAAATAGAAATTAAAGAAACTTTTTATGTTTAGTTATTCAACCCTAACCCTAACCCTAACCCTATCCATACAAATGAAATAGAAATTAAAGAAACTTTTATGTTTAGTTATTCAACCCTAACCCTAACCCTAACCCTATCAATACAAATGAAATAGAAATTAAAGAAACTTTTTATGTTTAGTTATTCAACCCTAACCCTAACCCTAACCCTATCCATACAAATGAAATAGAAATTAAAGAAACTTTTTATGTTTAGTTATTCAACCCTAACCCTAACCCTAACCCTATCCATACAAATGAAATAGAAATTAAAGAAACTTTTTATGTTTAGTTATTCAACCCTAACCCTAACCCTAACCCTATCCATACAAATGAAATAGAAATTAAAGAAACTTTTTATGTTTAGTTATTCAACCCTAACCCTAACCCTATCCATACAAATGAAATAGAAATTAAAGAAACTTTTTATGTTTAGTTATTCAACCCTAACCCTAACCCTATCCATACAAATGAAATAGAAATTAAAGAAACTTTTTATGTTTAGTTATTCAACCCTAACCCTTACCCTAACCCTATCCATACAAATGAAATAGAAATTAAAGAAACTTTTTATGTTTAGTTATTCAACCCTAACCCTAACCCTATCCATACAAATGAAATAGAAATTAAAGAAACTTTTTATGTTTAGTTATTCAACCCTAACCCTAACCCTAACCCTATCCATACAAATGAAATAGAAATTAAAGAAACTGTTTATGTTTAGTTATTCAACCCTAACCCTAACCCTAACCCTATCCATACAAATGAAATAGAAATTAAAGAAACTTTTTATGTTTAGTTATTCAACCCTAACCCTAACCCTATCCATACAAATGAAATACTGGTGATACCAGATCAGGCTGCCCTGTGGCTCCCTGAGACGAAATTCACCTACATTAACGTTTTTTTTTTTTTTTTTTTTTTTTTTTGTAAAACTTAATTATGTTCTACAAAACCAAAAACAAAAACAACAGCCCCCCTCACTTTCTCCATCCCCTTTTTTATTTTAGTTTTAGAACTTAAAGCATAAATCTTTTACTATAATGACCAGATTTGGCATTAAATAACCCAAAAAGGGTTGATATGCCGTAAAACAAAACTACCAAACCTACCACAAATGAAATAGAAATTAAAGAAACTTTTTATGTTTAGTTATTCAACCCTAACCCTAACCCTAACCCTATCCATACAAATGAAATAGAAATTAAAGAAACTTTTTATGTTTAGTTATTCAACCCTAACCCTAACCCTAACCCTATCCATACAAATGAAATAGAAATTAAAGAAACTTTTTATGTTTAGTTATTCAACCCTAACCCTAACCCTAACCCTATCCATACAAATGAAATAGAAATTAAAGAAACTTTTTATGTTTAGTTATTCAACCCTAACCCTAACCCTAACCCTATCCATACAAATGAAATAGAAATTAAAGAAACTTTTTATGTTTAGTTATTCAACCCTAACCCTAACCCTAACCCTAACCCTATCCATACAAATGAAATAGAAATTAAAGAAACTTTTTATGTTTAGTTATTCAACCCTAACCCTAACCCTATCCATACAAATGAAATAGAAATTAAAGAAACTTTTTATGTTTAGTTATTCAACCCTAACCCTATCCCTAACCCTATCCATACAAATGAAATAGAAATTAAAGAAACTTTTTATGTTTAGTTATTCAACCCTAACCCTAACCCTAACCCTATCCATACAAATGAAATAGAAATTAAAGAAACTTTTTATGTTTAGTTATTCAACCCTAACCCTAACCCTAACCCTATCCATACAAATGAAATAGAAATTAAAGAAACTTTTTATGTTTAGTTATTCAACCCTAACCCTAACCCTATCCATACAAATGAAATAGAAATTAAAGAAACTTTTTATGTTTAGTTATTCAACCCTAACCCTAACCCTAACCCTATCCATACAAATGAAATAGAAATTAAAGAAACTTTTTATGTTTAGTTATTCAACCCTAACCCTAACCCTATCCATACAAATGAAATAGAAATTAAAGAAACTTTTTATGTTTAGTTATTCAACCCTAACCTTTACCCTATCCATACAAATGAAATAGAAATTAAAGAAACTTTTTATGTTTAGTTATTCAACCCTAACCCTAACCCTATCCATACAAATGAAATAGAAATAAAGAAACTTTTTATGTTTAGTTATTCAACCCTAACCCTAACCCTAACCCAATCCATACAAATGTAATAGAAATTAAAGAAACTTTTTATGTTTAGTTATTCAACCCTAACCCTAACCCTAACCCAATCCATACAAATGTAATAGAAATTAAAGAAACTTTTTATGTTTAGTTATTCAACCCTAAGCTTAACCCTATCCATACAAATGAAATAGAAATTAAAGAAACTTTTTATGTTTAGTTATTCAACCCTAACCCTAACCCTATCCATACAAATGAAATAGAAATAAAGAAACTTTTTATGTTTAGTTATTCAACCCTAACCCTAACCCTAACCCTAACCCTAACCCTAACCCTAACCCTAACCCAATCCATACAAATGTAATAGAAATTAAAGAAACTTTTTATGTTTAGTTATTCAACCCTAACCCTAACCCTAACCCTATCCATACAAATGAAATAGAAATTAAAGAAACTTTTTATGTTTAGTTATTCAACCCTAACCTTTACCCTATCCATACAAATGAAATAGAAATTAAAGAAACTTTTTATGTTTAGTTATTCAACCCTAACCCTAACCCTATCCATACAAATGAAATAGAAATAAAGAAACTTTTTATGTTTAGTTATTCAACCCTAACCCTAACCCTAACCCAATCCATACAAATGTAATAGAAATTAAAGAAACTTTTTATGTTTAGTTATTCAACCCTAACCCTTACCCTAACCCTATCCATACAAATGAAATAGAAATTAAAGAAACTTTTTATGTTTAGTTATTCAACCCTAACCCTAACCCTATCCATACAAATGAAATAGAAATTAAAGAAACTTTTTATGTTTAGTTATTCAACCCTAACCCTAACCCTAACCCTATCCATACAAATGAAATAGAAATTAAAGAAACTGTTTATGTTTAGTTATTCAACCCTAACCCTAACCCTAACCCTATCCATACAAATGAAATAGAAATTAAAGAAACTTTTTATGTTTAGTTATTCAACCCTAACCCTAACCCTATCCATACAAATGAAATACTGGTGATACCAGATCAGGCTGCCCTGTGGCTCCCTGAGACGAAATTCACCTACATTAACGTTTTTTTTTTTTTTTTTTTTTTTTTGTAAAACTTAATTATGTTCTACAAAACCAAAAACAAAAACAACAGCCCCCCTCACTTTCTCCCTCCCCTTTTTTATTTTAGTTTTAGAACTTAAAGCATAAATCTTTTACTATAATGACCAGATTTGGCATTAAATAACCCAAAAAGGGTTGATATGCCGTAAAACAAAACTACCAAACCTACCACAAATGAAATAGAAATTAAAGAAACTTTTTATGTTTAGTTATTCAACCCTAACCCTAACCCTAACCCTATCCATACAAATGAAATAGAAATTAAAGAAACTTTTTATGTTTAGTTATTCAACCCTAACCCTAACCCTAACCCTATCCATACAAATGAAATAGAAATTAAAGAAACTTTTTATGTTTAGTTATTCAACCCTAACCCTAACCCTATCCATACAAATGAAATAGAAATTAAAGAAACTTTTTATGTTTAGTTATTCAACCCTAACCCTATCCCTAACCCTATCCATACAAATGAAATAGAAATTAAAGAAACTTTTTATGTTTAGTTATTCAACCCTAACCCTAACCCTAACCCTATCCATACAAATGAAATAGAAATTAAAGAAACTTTTTATGTTTAGTTATTCAACCCTAACCCTAACCCTAACCCTATCCATACAAATGAAATAGAAATAAAGAAACTTTTTATGTTTAGTTATTCAACCCTAACCCTATCCCTAACCCTATCCATACAAATGAAATAGAAATAAAGAAACTTTTTATGTTTAGTTATTCAACCCTAACCCTATCCCTAACCCTATCCATACAAATGAAATAGAAATTAAAGAAACTTTTTATGTTTAGTTATTCAACCCTAACCCTAACCCTAACCCTATCCATACAAATGAAATAGAAATTAAAGAAACTTTTTATGTTTAGTTATTCAACCCTAACCCTAACCCTATCCATACAAATGTAATAGAAATTAAAGAAACTTTTTATGTTTAGTTATTCAACCCTAAGCTTAACCCTATCCATACAAATGAAATAGAAATTAAAGAAACTTTTTATGTTTAGTTATTCAACCCTAACCCTAACCCTAACCCTATCCATACAAATGAAATAGAAATAAAGAAACTTTTTATGTTTAGTTATTCAACCCTAACCCTAACCCTAACCCAATCCATACAAATGTAATAGAAATTAAAGAAACTTTTTATGTTTAGTTATTCAACCCTAACCCTAACCCTAACCCTATCCATACAAATGAAATAGAAATTAAAGAAACTTTTTATGTTTAGTTATTCAACCCTAACCCTAACCCTATCCATACAAATGAAATAGAAATTAAAGAAACTTTTTATGTTTAGTTATTCAACCCTAAGCTTAACCCTATCCATACAAATGAAATAGAAATTAAAGAAACTTTTTATGTTTAGTTATTCAACCCTAACCTTTACCCTATCCATACAAATGAAATAGAAATAAAGAAACTTTTTATGTTTAGTTATTCAACCCTAACCCTAACCCTAACCCAATCCATACAAATGTAATAGAAATTAAAGAAACTTTTTATGTTTAGTTATTCAACCCTAAGCTTAACCCTATCCATACAAATGAAATAGAAATTAAAGAAACTTTTTATGTTTAGTTATTCAACCCTAACCCTAACCCTATCCATACAAATGAAATAGAAATAAAGAAACTTTTTATGTTTAGTTATTCAACCCTAAGCTTAACCCTATCCATACAAATGAAATAGTAATTAAAGAAACTTTTTATGTTTAGTTATTCAACCCTAACCCTAACCCTATCCATACAAATGTAATAGAAATTAAAGAAACTTTTTATGTTTAGTTATTCAACCCTAAGCTTAACCCTATCCATACAAATGAAATAGAAATTAAAGAAACTTTTTATGTTTAGTTATTCAACCCTAACCCTAACCCTAACCCTATCCATACAAATGAAATAGAAATAAAGAAACTTTTTATGTTTAGTTATTCAACCCTAACCCTAACCCTAACCCAATCCATACAAATGTAATAGAAATTAAAGAAACTTTTTATGTTTAGTTATTCAACCCTAACCCTAACCCTAACCCAATCCATACAAATGTAATAGAAATTAAAGAAACTTTTTGTGTTTAGTTATTCAACCCTAACCTTAACACTATCCATACAAATGAAATAGAAATTAAAGAAACTTTTTATGTTTAGTTATTCAACCCTAACCCTAACCCTAACCCTATCCATACAAATGAAATAGAAATTAAAGAAACTTTTTATGTTTAGTTATTCAACCCTAACCCTAACCCTATCCATACAAATGAAATAGAAATTAAAGAAACTTTTTGTGTTTAGTTATTCAACCCTAACCCTAACCCTATCCATACAAATGAAATAGAAATTAAAGAAACTTTTTATGTTTAGTTATTCAACCCTAACCCTAACCCTATCCATACAAATGAAATAGAAATTAAAGAAACTTTTTATGTTTAGTTATTCAACCCTAACCTTTACCCTATCCATACAAATGAAATAGAAATAAAGAAACTTTTTATGTTTAGTTATTCAACCCTAACCCTAACCCTAACCCAATCCATACAAATGTAATAGAAATTAAAGAAACTTTTTATGTTTAGTTATTCAACCCTAACCCTAACCCTAACCCAATCCATACAAATGTAATAGAAATTAAAGAAACTTTTTATGTTTAGTTATTCAACCCTAAGCTTAACCCTATCCATACAAATGAAATAGAAATTAAAGAAACTTTTTATGTTTAGTTATTCAACCCTAACCCTAACCCTATCCATACAAATGAAATAGAAATAAAGAAACTTTTTATGTTTAGTTATTCAACCCTAACCCTAACCCTATCCATACAAATGTAATAGAAATTAAAGAAACTTTTTATGTTTAGTTATTCAACCCTAACCCTAACCCTAACCCAATCCATACAAATGTAATAGAAATTAAAGAAACTTTTTGTGTTTAGTTATTCAACCCTAACCTTAACACTATCCATACAAATGAAATAGAAATTAAAGAAACTTTTTATGTTTAGTTATTCAACCCTAACCCTAACCCTAACCCTATCCATACAAATGAAATAGAAATTAAAGAAACTTTTTATGTTTAGTTATTCAACCCTAACCCTAACCCTATCCATACAAATGAAATAGAAATTAAAGAAACTTTTTATGTTTAGTTATTCAACCCTAACCCTAACCCTAACCCTATCCATACAAATGAAATAGAAATTAAAGAAACTGTTTATGTTTAGTATTCAACCCTAACCCTATCCATACAAATGAAATTGAAATAAAGAAACTCATTATGTTTAGTTATTCAAGAAGAATGCCTTGACAGATGTCACAGTTTATGAATTTTCCAATAAAACCATAGTGGAATAAATAGTGATTGTAGTTGTGACCCAACGGGTCACGGGTACGTATTGTAGTTTTGAATAGTAAGTATACTTTTAAATGATGGCTAGAAACTGTTTGTCTATAGTTTGACATTTTCTATCTTTAAGTAGCAAGTCACCCCCGCAGAAAGTTAAGAGTCTCTTCCTTATCTTTAGATTTATTTTTTATGTGCGTCTCTCATTGGTGTAATCATTCGTGTAACAAACTGCGAGAATATTTTATGACGAAGAGATCATTTCGGACTAGCTATAATACACGTCACAGGACAAGTTTATTAATAAATAGCTGACTTTGTCCGCTCGCTATCGTCTCGCAATTAAATTCCTATTAACTACTTGAAATCAATGACACGAAACTAATCGATAACAAAAAGAGAAAACTACTGCTATTGCTAACTCAAACTTAATCTTTCTCTTTCACCCCAATCTCTCTCTATATATATATATCTATCTATCTATCTATCTCTCTCTCTTATATATATATATATATATATATATATATATATATATATATATATATATATATATATATATATATATATATATATATATATAAAGAGTATTAGTGCAGTTCCAAGGAGAGAAAAGTATATATGTAAAGGAGTAAGCTACCAACATTTGCAAAAAGTTTTTTCAACATTTATTTATTATTTTGTTATTTTATCATTTTATAATTTTATATCACGCGTTTCAAGCGGTTGTCCGCTTTTATCAGATATGTAAATCCATTTGAAGAAAGGTCTTTCGATTTGAAAGTGTTAGTTTATTTCAAAATGAAACAACACTCACACACACACACACACACACACACACACACACATATATATATATATATACAAATTATATTTAAAATTTTAACATTTAAATATAAATATATATATGTATATATTTATATTTAAATCTTTAAATTTTAAATATAATTTTTATAGCACATGGGGTTTACAATCGCTCGATAGAGTTGGACTAGAGCTGTAATAAAAATATTTTAGTATTATGAAAACCACAACAAATGTAGGGAAACACTTCTCACAAATTCACCAAGAAACAGTTTTATATTCGCAAACAATTGTTTCTGCCTACCGTAATGATAATACATATTGTTCGAAATGCATAATGCATTTTTTTTCTTGCTCATAAAAATGTTAACCCTCCAGGCTGGCAAAAACTGAATTGCATAAAGCATTCATTTATTTTTTATTCATTTTTGCTTCACTATATATTATCTCTATATTTATAAAGTAAACTCGATTTCCCCTTCAACTTTAGTCACTATAGGAAACTATCTGAACATGACAATTTTTTCCACTCATTACCTACAGCACTTCTTAATGCGTGTCCTACGTAAATATTCGATCATTTCCTGGACATACAAATATTATATCATGTTCGATACAACAGCGATATCAGATGAAATATTTTAAATTACTTTTTTTGCCTTACATCTTTAGAGATTGTACGATCCTATTTAAAAAAAAATAGAGGAAAGGTCATAACGTACGAATGAAAATGAAATTGCTGTAGCATATTATTATATAGATAAAAGTATGCAAAATCGCCTACCGTTAAAATAGCATGCTTGATCCAACATAAGTTTAATTGAATGTTTCCTTTCCGGTTTCTTAAATCTTGCTAACATACTTGTTTTGTACCGAATTTATGATTATAATTAGAAATATATCGCCCATTCTACCGCCTTATGTGTTAACAGGCTCGCATTGCTTTGAATAGACGATATTACTTTTAGGTGTTCCCATCATGCATTTCTTTGTCGCTACAAACTACTAAAGACGAGCCGCCATAACAAAATAAGAATAAATGCGATCTGAAGCGCAAGGTACTTGACCTATCAACAGTTTCAGCCACACTTGTCCTTGGATAAACCAATTAAAACAAGGAAGAAGTTTCTTCACTCTGCTCCAAGTTATTTTCGTTTCGTTTTGTTTATTATTGTTTCCTCTTGGTTATTTATTCCATTATAAGACCTTCCATTTCTAGCAGCGTCGTTTATTCAGAAACAGGCGACAACTTTTAACGAAATGATTACGCTATGAAATGCATTGTAAAAATATGAAGTCTTGTCAAATTAAATACATTAAACCATCGTTTTCATCTAGTTCGGATATATATATATATATATATATATATATATATATATATATATATATATATATATATATATATATATATATATGATTATTTTTATTTACACAGACATGTTATCGCTCAACAGCTATTATAAACTGAGATCTCATCAGGCAGAGTTAGAATCCGATCTTAACCTTAGATCATATTTGGAAAGAATGAAATGGAGAAAAAAAAATAATTTAAAATTTAAATTTGGAAAGTCACGTGGTTGGGACCGTTAAGAATAAAAAAAATAATAATAATGTCAAAAAAAAATATTAATATAAAATATAAAATATAAAATATAAAATAAAATAAAGTGAACAGAGAGAGAAATAATAAAAAGGTAGATAGATGAATAAAAAGATAGATAGATAGATGGATGGATAGAGATAAATAGAAATATATATATATATATATATATATATATATATATATATATATATATATATATATATATATATATATATATTATTGAGGCGTGAGTTATTAACAATTTTCGACCTAGCCTGTGTAGACAAAAGAGTTTGAAGCATCAGTTGGAGATCTTTAATGATTCAAATCCACCATACGTTGAGAGATTTACTTTCTTTTTGTTTTTCTCTCAATCGTTTTCTCCAACTTAAACAATTTCCCTCTTATATCTCATTCGATTTTCTTAGTTTTTAATTTATTATTCTGACGTTTCCTCTTAGAGGGTCAGACGATAAGGCCTTAAGGAAAATTTTAGTAATTTTCTTTTTTTTTTTTCACCCGTCCGTTTCATTGATTAAAAAAATGTTTCCTCTGAAATTTATCCTACGATT
>OY744521.1:64996404-65036404 GCA_963556195.1 Sepiola atlantica
GAAAGATGGCGAAGAAAGAAAACTCCGTGGTCTTCAACGACGCGTGTATAATATATATATATATATATATATATATATATATATATATATATATATATATATAAATGATAATTTATTTCATTTTGACTACAAAATTGATTTTGTTTCACGAGAGCAGTTTGTGTGGCTCCCGTTCTTCAGGTCTTAAATTTTAAGAACGGGAGCCACAGAAACTGCTCTCGTGAAACAAAATGAATTTTGTAGTCAAAATGAAATAAATTATCATTTATATTTATATTTCTGCTCTATATTTTTATTGAGCACTGTCATAGACCCGGTTCAACTCCCCTGGATTTATACCCTGTGGATCTATACCATACTCGGATTATATATATATATATATATATATATATATATATATATATGGGTAAAATTAATGCCATGAAAAGAACAATTTTGCACTAATTTTATGTCCCTATACAAAGATTAAAATAAAGATATAACGCTATCAAACCTTTTATTTAGAATATTTATTTCAATTTTGATCAAAGTCTATTACTTTTTTGATCCTAGAAAATGTTTAAAATGTAATTAAGGGTTTCAAGAAGAAATTGAAATGCAGAGAATCTTGCTTAATTGATATCTACTGACTATTGATCAAATTCAATGCGAATTTGAACTATTTGAAATTTGAAATGGGAAATTGTGCGTATATTATGACCCTTAAAAATCCTTTAACGACTCCAAAGAAAATAGAAATGTTGGACATATTTATTAATTAATGTATAATACATATTGTAAAAATTTCACAAACTCGGAGGTATCGGAATTTTAACGAAGGGCTTCCAACCATTCTTTGTCCCCTTTGCATTAAATTAAATTAAACTAAATACAGCCTACATTTGGAACACTTCTGCCTAGCAGTTGTCTTCCAAATTCATAATAATCTGTTTAATAGTTTAGGTGTTAATCCTATACATGGAAACATATAGACATATACACATACCTAACTTTATATAAATAGATATGTAATAGTAAAATTGCCTCAATATCCTTTTAGATAGAGCTTTATAACAATAATATATAATAAATGTGGATTAGCCTTTTACAGCAGTTTACTAGATCACCCAATGTATTAATACAATCTCGAACGTCTCCACACATCCGAACACAGGTTACAAACCGAGCATGGTTTTGGCTCTTTCGTGGTGGATTTCCCGTTGAGTAACAACTGATATACAACTTGGCTGGCGGTGAAGATGTAATACTGTTGTGTTGAAGTTGACCGATGCGAGGTCAGACCCCACAAATCATAAAAGAGGCGTTCCCTGTAATTGACGTCCACATGAACGGAATAAAGCGCAAAGCCATGGTAAACACCGGCTGCTTCAAATCGTTTACCAATATATCGACTTGTTTGTGAAGCAGACATGTGAGGGACGTGATGACAGTTGTCGGAAAACGTATTAGAAGCCAAGGAATTGCCGACGCCAAACTGTGTGAACAACAATAACCGAGTTAAAATCAATGTTTTAGTCGTTGATATTAGACTGTTGAGTTTCAACATGTTTTTTGGAATAGACGTCATTAAGAAGCTTGGTGGAGTCCACATCATAGAGTTGGGTGAAGTAATTTCTCAATAGACCTATTTGTGCGGCCATAAAAATCGATGAGCTCGACTTGGGGCAGTGTTCCATCTGCACACTGATTGCAAAGACACCAAGGGATTGGTCTTGGGATAGCAGAACCCCCTTTACTGTAAACGTGCAAGTGATATACCTAAATGTGCTGAGATGTTGACACGCAGGAAAGTAGTTTCACTTCGCGGAAAATTAGAAGGAGACTTTCCGGTTTGTAACCGGCGCCTTCATTTAATGCAAAGCAACTCTGGTTACATCCGGATGGGATGATAAAGTAATACAGACAACTCTCTGACAAGCAGTGATGCGAACTGTTATTAGACAGGACGTGGGTTATGAACTCGGGTCGGCTACAGACGGAGTTGTGGTCAAAATAAAAAGAACAAAAGCAATGTCTTATTTTTTAGAGAAATGAACAAAACGTAAACATCCATTGTCCATGACGTCAGTAGGTTGAAAATCACGATCAGCAAAAGAATGGTATTATCGAAGAAAGCTGCAATCGGGAATCAAGTCGCAGCCATTTACCTGATAGATGACGTCGGATGAAGTAAACAAAGCTTTTTCTTAACAGGTTCACTGTTTGTGATGAGGCAGAGAACAGAGTCTGACAAACAGATAGACTCATGCAGAGGAAGACAGAATTGGTGTGACACAACTACACAGGTTCGAGACATGTTTGCTCATTTGTAAATGAGCTTAACTAGCGAAATAAAAAGTATTCTATTTATAAACAAAAAAACGTATTTCTCATGTTATACAAAGGGAAGCAACTCTTGTGCCGACAAGAGTCGAATCGACAAGTTAGGTTGCCCCCCTTACACTCGACACTTGAATTAAAATAGTTAACAGGCTTTATTCAGATAATAACACTACAGATGTAATTAGCAGAGTGCATCAGGGCGACCTCATACGGTGTGAGTGGTGTGTAGAAAGACACCACTGTGAAGTATGAGTAGATGCCAGTTCCCTTACAACTGGAGCGTCTTTCTATTTAGAAGATGAAGTTGTGGGAAATGCGTACTGGTTGCATCGAGAGAATGACGTTCAGTATATAAATGTGGCAGATCTGTATGCCGTACTCAAGAGCGTCACTGCAACATTTCAATGGAAATAAACAGAACTACATCTATTCACCGACTCTGTTTATGTTCATAGATGGGTATTAAACACTCTTACGGTGTAAGCCATCGTATATAAGGTGCTTTTTTGCAGTTCTCTATATAACAGTTGTTTCAGGAGACAGTCGTCTTCCATCCTAGCTAGGTGCCCTGCCAAGCGCATCTGACTACGTATGTTATGTACACTCATGTCTATCACAAGCTGTGTTTAGTGTTTGAGATTGTCAAGTAACGTTAATATTCCCCTAAAACATGTTTGGTTGACTATCTCCAGGGAATTGATGTGTCGACAGTACGTGGTCCACGTTTCCAAATAATATAAACATATAACCAATGCGCGTGATACATATACACTATGCTTTGTTTTAATGTAGATGCTTCTGTTGGACTACACGCATTTTTTTTTCAAGCTTACTGAAGACTTTGCTGACCTTTTCGATCCGTAGATGTATTTCAGAGTCTTCTGATCGATATCGAGAGAGTAAGTGATGTCAAGACATATAAAAGATTCGACTACTCTTAACCTGAACCCTTTGACGTAGATGCCAGATTCGATATACCGCTGACCTGATTGTGTGATTAATTTAATTTTATATTTCTCCAGATTTATGGTGAGTCCAAAGGTAGTATACACTCTATAAAAAAGGGTCCATTCTCTCATGAATATCCTCCTCAGTGTGAGCAACGAATATTACATCGTCGGCATAGAGAAGCTCCCGCACAATGACTTGAAAAGTTTGTGACTTCGTATTAAATGCATAAGATGAAATATTATGCCAATAATGCGATGATGTATGAGAACACTAAAATTACAATCACTAAAAGCACAAGAACGAATCGTCGCAACGTATATAGAAAACAAGCATCGGTGCAAGGGTGTCACATCGGTTGAGAGCGTGCACAGCCAAAGCAGAAGTGCGCTTTCATTGTAACAAAATGTGATGGGCATCCAAGTTCGCCGAAGATTCTCCAGTGTGAAATAGCAAATACCTGCTTACACAGAATAAATTTTACTTTAAGATAACAATACATAAAATAATTAAATAATTAAATTAAAAATTAAACAAAATCAAAACCTAAAAATAGAAATATAAGAAGTACTCCAAAATCCGACACATTCACAAAAAAAGAATGGTTGTGTTTTGTTGTTCTGTTTTCCGGCACATCAACCCTTTTCGGGTTATTTAATGCCGAATCAGGTCATTTTAGTAAAAGTTTTTATGCTTCAAGTTCTTTATATGTTCATTTATTTACTCATTGTGTTAAGTTTGGTTGTTTTGTAGAGGAAAGATGGTTTTTTTTGTTCTTGGCTTTGAAGAACATGATTGAGTTTTGAAAAGGAAAAGAAAAAAGCAATAATATTAACGTTGGTGCGTCAGGAATTCGGTATCTTCAGACAGCCTGATCTGGTAGCACCAGGCAAAAAAGGGTGAGTCACCCCTATACAAAACAGAACAAAAGAATAGGAAGTAAAAGTCAACCGAACCTTTGTTTGTGAGTAGCCCTGTCAGCGGCTAATAGAAACATTACGTGGAAGGGAATAACTAAGTATCTGATTGGTTAGCTAGATAGACTTAACACCATGTATATATATATATATATATATATATATATATAAACACCCTATAACACGAATTCCATCTATTTTAGTCTGACGATTCCCTACGGGAATGAAACGCGGAAGCATGTGTGTAGCTTAATTGCCATAAATATATTTTCATAACTTACTATATATATATATATATATATATATATATATATATATATATATATATATAATATTTTATATTATATATATATATCTATATAATATTTTATATATATATATATATATATATATATATATATATATATATATATATATATATATATATATATATATATATATATATATATATATATTATATTCTACATGGATTTGTCCGTGATCATTGTTTATTTTCCAATCTGAGGCCAGTCCTCGGGCGTTTATGAGTGTGTTTGTTTTTCATTTTTAAAACTTTTAAGAGACTTCATGTTCCTTATGTTTGTGCTACTGCGCGTGTGTATTTGCGTTATATTCTGAGTGATTACCGCGTGCATTTTTACAGGTGTATGTTGATATTTGAATGTGATTATCTAGAGAGGGATATAGTAGGTAACGTATTTGTGTTAGCTTGTGTATGTCGCATGTTGTCTACATATATAGACAACCCATTCCGCTATGCATAAACACTTTATCTAACGACTGCTATGAATTATGAAATCAATACAAAAGTTTATCACTTAACAACAAAGCACCAAAAATAGAGTGGATATAAAGTATCATGAGTGTATACACTAATAAAAACACAATAAAAAAGAACTGAAACATAATCTGCTTACAGTCATTTAACAACAAAAACACTATTGGCAAAGAAGAACTTCCCTAAATCTTTTTAATTCACAAAATAACATTAAAAGCAGCTACTCCTGTATATAAAAAACATGCTGCAAATAATAATAATAGATAACAACAAAAAATAATAATAAAGTATCCAAGTATCTCCGGAACAAAAACAAGCGTTCACTTGCTTTTTATAAGGATGTTGCCCACAGAAAAATAAACGTAATATACAAAGCTACAGTCCAAATAGAGAACACACAAAATACTACATAGGAACAACAGAAAGAACCTTCAAATGGAGACTATACACACAACCTCTCATTAAACTAGGAAACAATACCCCAACACAATATTAGCGTGGTACATATAAGAGTTAAAAATAAATACAAATAATCCGTTTTTATTTGCTGAAGAAAGAAAAACAGCTATTCTTTGAAGTATATTATTGTTGATTTATTCTTTTCATGTATATAGCGATTTTGCTCCGTAAATATTTGAGATATCAATGCCATGATCAGTTGTTCAAATATAAGCGTTATAATTAAAAGTTAATATTTATTATACAGACCTGTGTATTTATTTTTTATTAGAGGCGAAGAGGAAATCGGGTAATTCGATCTTTTACTTGAAATCAATGGATTGGTCCTAAGCACCTGCGCTATATTCCCTTTCAAATACGTGCTCACTTTATATATATATATATATATATATATATATATATATATATATATATATATATATATATATATGTGTGTGTGTGTGTGTGTGTGTGTGTGTGTGTGTGTGTGTGTGTGTGTGTGTATGTGTGTGTGTGGGTGTGTGTGTGTGTGTGTGGGTGTGTGTGTGTGTGTGTGTGTGTGTGTGTGTGTGTGTGTGTGTGTGTGTGTGTGTGTGTGTGTGTGTGTGTGTGTGTATTTGTATCCCTCATACACACACATGCACACGAACTCACGTTTAAACGCAAAAGAATAATATTCCACTCGGGCAAAATGGCGTCTCTGTTTATTCTACCAACAATAGGCGTTTTTATTCGATACAACATCAAACAAGATTGTCCATCAAATCTTTATGGCAATTGTTCATTGTTATGGGCGACACTTTATGCACATGAAGCGATTCTCATTAAAGCGAATGGCTTTAGAGACAAAAATGGCTTGAAAGAAAGTATGCAGGTGGAAGACGATAAATAAAACTTGCAGGTGCAGTGCATAAACCTTGAGTTAGAAATCAACAATCTTGAAATTCAGCTTTGAACATTTACAAGAAAGACAAAAACGAATATTCAATCTGCGTGTTTCTCGATGAAAATTCTATTTCAAACGTAAATGAACAGACAGAGGAAAAGTCAACTGATCAAAGCCTCTTATAGAAATAACTTAACTCTATCTACCTATGTCTGTATCTGTCTCTTTGCCTCTCTTTCTTTCTCTCACCCTCTCTATCTACCTATGTCTGTATCTGTCTCTTTGCTTCTCTTTCTTTCTCTCCCCCTATCTATCTACATATGTCTGTATCTGTCTCTTTGCTTCTCTTTCTTTCTCTCCCCTATCTATCTACCTATGTATGTATCTGTCTATTTGCTTCTCTTTCTTTCTCTCCCCCTCTCTATCTACCTATGTCTGTATCTGTCTCTTTGCTTCTCTTTCTTTCTCCCCCCCTCTCTATCTACCTATGTCTGTATCTGTCTCTTTGCTTCTCTTTCTTTCTCTCCCCCTCTCTATCTACATATGTCTGTATCTGTCTCTTTGCTTCTCTTTCTCTCACTAACTTGCCAGAGATTGTTGTCAAGTTGAGTTAATAATTAAATGTATAAAGAATCTATAAACTAAAATGTAAATGGGTTCAGGTGCAGAAAAATATTTGTAAAATAAAAAAAAATGTTATTCTCAAAAAACGAACAGCTAATTTAAAAGAATTGAAAAAAAAACAATCAGGAACATGTTTATTTTTCTTATTTATTTTTTTCTTATTTATTTATTTTTTCTTATTTATTTTTTTCTTATTTACTTTTTACTTATTTATTTTTTTTACTTATTTATTATTTTTCTTATTTATTTTTTCTTATTTATTTATTTTTTATTTATTTTTTCTCATTTATTTTTTTCTTATTTATTTTTTCATATTTATTTTTTCTTATTTATTTGTTCTTATTTATTTTTTTTCTTATTTTTTTCTTATTTATTTATTTTTTCTTATTTATTTTTTTCTTATTTATTTTTTTCTTATTTATTTATTTTTTCTTATTTTTTTTTTTCTTATTTTTTTTTCTTATTTATATCTTCTTATTTATTTTTTTTTCTTATTTATTTTGTTCTTATTTATTTTTTCTTCTTTTTTTTCTTCTTATTTATTTATTTATCCTCCCTTTCATTCAAAACAAGAAACACATGTTCCATTCTAAAGTTAAAGACCTTTCAAAAATATCCAAAGAGAAGCTCTCAAGATGTTCATATAAAAAGCTTTATTAAAAATATACAAAGACTTTCAAAATATTCATAAAAAATGTAAAAATAAACATTTTACTTCTTCTTTAATTACTAAATAAAAGAAAAGTCTCTTTATTGTTTCACCTAACGCATCTACAAGCAAAGCATCTATATAACGATAAAGATACGTTGTATAACCAAGTGAAACATGGACTTTACTGGTAGAGCATGAGAGGTTTTTATATTATGTGCAAATAAAAGATGACAAAGTTTACAATAAGAATTAACCCCGACACGTGTATACACTTCAATGACTTTATTCAGACTGCTTGTTAGTAGGTGGGAGAGAAAAGGGCCTCTGATACTATGAGCTGGTTAGTATGGTGGTAGGAGGTTGCAGTACAAGGAAATGGTATGATAGGGAGATAACCCTTATCTAACAAGAGGAAGCACAATGTATTTGAAATAAAATCCTTAGAGTATTGAATTACTCCTCTCCAGGAGTTAGGCACAAGGCCAGTTTTTATCTTACTCCCACAAGTAAGATGTGACCCAAGGTCGGGTCGGGAAAGTTGGTTTTAAAAATTGCCTGGGCAGCCCCGTTGGCATTCCCCAGTAGGAGCGCCTCAGGCAGTAAGCAATAAACTTACTGCTCCCCAAAGAGGGAAGGCGAAGCCTGGGAGGGTGGACCTCCTAGAACTGCACAAGACAACCCCATAGACCGGCGTAAATCAAGCCCGAAGGCCAAGACAATACCAGTCTATGGAGTGTAGTATCCATCGGAACAGATACTACACTTTGATCTTAGCCAAAACGCCAAGAATAGACTAAGAATTGATTTACTCCTCCCCAGGAGTTAGGCACAAGGCCAGTTTTATCTTACTCCCACAAGTAAGATGTGACCCAAGGTCGGGTCGGGAAAGTGGGGTTTAAAATTGCCTGGGCAGCCCCGACGGCATTCCCCGGTAGGGGCGCCTCAGGCAGTAAGCAATAAACTTACTCCTCCCCAAAGAGGGGAGGCGAAGCCTGGGAGGGTGGAACTCCTAGAACTGCACAGGACAGACCCATAGACCGGCGTAAATCAAGCCCCGAAGGCCAAGACAATACCAGTCTATGGGGTGCAGTATCCATCGGAACAGATACTACACTTTGATCTTAGCCAAAAGGCCAAGAATAGACTAAGAGTAATTTACTCCTCTCCAGGAGTTAGGCACAAGGCCAGTTTTTATCCTACTCCCACAAGTAAGATGTGACCCAAGCTCGGGTCGGAAAGTGGGGGTTGAAAAGCCAGCGCCCGAGAGGTGAGCACTCTGACCATCAAAAATTGCCTGGGCAGCCCCGTCGGCATTCCCCGGTAGGGGCGCCTCAAGCAGTAAGCAATTAACTTACTCCTCCCCAAAGAGGGGAGGCAAAGCCTGGGAGGGTGGACCTCCTAGAACTGCACAGGACAATCCCATAGACCGGCGTAAATCAAGCCCCGAAGGCCAAGACAATACCAGTTTATGGGGTGCAGTATCCATCGGAACAGATACTACACTTTATCAGAAATAGACTTAATATTAACAGATCTTTCAACAACGGTATTCGAAAAAAAAAGAGATTAACCTGGTTTAGACATGTTTGCCGGCTATCAGACTCCAACTATGTAAAGAAATCATAAATCAGAAGATTTCATTCAAGAATAGTCAAACGGACGACCACCGAAGAGATGGTCTGACTTGATGAGAGTTCAGACTAGCATGCCGCTCCTGGCAGTTGAAGGGCTGGCCCAAAACCGTGACAAGTGACGGAGTTTTGCTTTCAAGAATGTGGCGAAGCTGTTTGGAGTATGCAAATAAGTCATAAGTCAAATATGCTTATTTTGTTTGGCTGTGGAACAGCATATAACCCCGTTTGGGGAAATTCAATACAAAAGCACAACACTTTGTATAGATATTTCATTGTATGTGATCAATTTGACATCATTTGCAATTTTATCAATAGTTATGGTCACTGAGAGGTCATCACTTTCAAATGCGTAAGTGAATGCAAAGCAATGTGGATGCAACCTTACGAGATGATGTTACGAGCGTGCTGTGTCGAGTTTACAAAACAAAAACGTTTTGCTACGTCGTAACAACATTTTGCTACGCCGTAACAACATTTCTGCAACATTATAGTAACGTGTTTGCAACACTGTAGCAACGTTTTAGCAACATTGTCGCAACGTGTTTACAACGTTGTTGTGACGTTCTTTCAGCATGGTAGCACAGTTTTTGGACACTTTGTAGTATCGCTATTGCAACGTTTTAGCAATATTGTAGGACATTTTTACAATTTCGTGACAACAATTTTGCAACATCGTAACAGCGTTTTACAATATTGTATGAACGTTTTTTGCAACGTTTTTTAACATCGTATGAACGATTTTTGAATGCAGCTACGCTTGATGTCCTTCTTTCCAAAACAGATTACGTTAGCTCTTCCAATTCCTCCTGAATTAATTCGTAGAATTTTCTTTTTTTTATATTTTCTTTTTTTATGCTCTTACCCCCCCCCCCGCCCAATTGCAATTCTCCTTTTTTTCTTTTGTGCGCTCTTCCTCACCCCCTCACCTCAAAATATGTTGCATTTTATTAGTTTTCTTGAATATTTTAAGCTCTTCCTCCTAAAAAATAAGTGCTATTTAATTTGGTGAGATTGAAACTATTAGTTTAAATCCCTCGAAACTTAATCACACGCTGAAATATTTATTACTAGAAAGGCTATCCGGTGTTGCCCAGAAAAGTGGTAAGTAATTTATTTTCATTAGTAACAATTGATTTCCTACTGTTGTCAAACGCGAGGTAGATTTTAGTGCAAAATACAAAAAAAAATAATTGAGGTAAAACTTACCAAAAACAATAAATACACGAGTTAAATCTTATGTAAAGAAAAAATATGAGAGTAAAGTTTTACTCTCTCTCTCTCTCTCTCTCTCTCTCTCTCTCTCTCTCTCTCTCTCTCTCTCTCTCTCTCTCTCTATCTCTCTCTTTCTTTCTCTTTCTCTCTCTCTTTCTCTTTCTCTCTTCCTCTCTCTCTCTCTCTCTCTCTCTCTTCCCCTCTCTCTCTTTCTTTCTCTCTTTCTCTTTCTCTCTCTCTCCTTTTCTCTTTCCTTTTCTCTCTCTCTTTCCCTATCTCTCTCTTTCTCTCTCTCTCTCTCTTTCTCTCTTTCTCTCTTACTCTCTCTCTTCTTCTCGCCCTCTCTCTATTTTCCTCTCTTTCTCTCTCTTTCTCTCTTTCTCTCTTTCTTTCTCTCTTTCTCTTTCTCTCTTTCTCTCAATCTCTCTCTCTCTTACTTAATGTCTCTCTCTTTTGAATCTGTAAATAACGCATCTATGTGCTCGATTATTAATTCCTATTTTAGTCACAAAAATATTAAGAATATTTTTGTCTCTATTAAAAGTGAGAGACATTCTTTCCATTATTTTTTATTATCAGTTTTTTAAATAAAGCCTCCTTCCTTTGCCCATGAAAATTAAATTTGCATACGTGATTATTCTTTCCTTTATTTATTATTATCAGTCGTTATTAAGATTAAGCTTCCTCTTCTTTGCTCATAAAAATGCATTTGCATACGTGAATATTCTTACGTTTCTTTATTATTATCAGTCATTAAAAGATTAAGCATCATCTTCTTTGCTCATAAAACTTTAATTTGCATACGTGATTATTCTTTCCTTTATTTATTATTATCAGTCATTATTAAGATTAAGATTAAGCTTCCTCTTCTTTGCTCATGCAATTGCATTTGCATACGTGATTATTCTTACATTTATTTATTATTATCAGTGATTAAAAGATTAAGCATCATCTTCTTTGCTCATAAAAATTTAATTTGCATACGTGATTATTTTTACATTTATTTATTATTATCAGTCATTATTAACATTAAAATTATGCTTCTAAAAATAAATGTTCATATTATAATTTTCATATGTGATTATTGAAGTGAGCCGGACACACGTACATTCACTTTTATTATATAGATTATTTATAGAATTAATAATAACAGACTAATCAGATGAAATAGTAACTTAAATTTAATATTTTGATCGCTGGTGGCCATGATGTTTCCAATACATTTGGGTGACATCGGTGCAGTATTCTAACGGTTCTTGGACCTTTTTTTAAAGAATATTTTGGTTCAAACAAAAGGCTTCCGTGTAACGACGACTAGGGTCAGCGAGTAAATAATAAACGTTATTGTTTATTATTGGCATCATTTATTGTTGTTATAAAGCTACATATAAAAAAGATCGAATTATTTGGGGGGCTAGATCTGATAGTTTTATTCGGCTCTGTTTCGATTTGAAGTTTGGTATTTTTTAATATATTTTAATGTACAGGATTCAATCCTAAATTAATTAATCGATCATTATAGATTTTTGGAAACACACCTGCTAGTCGTAATGTGGGCTATACTTTGCTTTATTTAGAAGGTGGCATATTTTACTAACTGTAGTTTCGTATTAAGCATTAGTATGAATATGGATTTTTTTTAGGCGGGTATTTTATCTTCAGGATAAATAATAATTTATCAATCGGTTTTTCGAGAGTTTTTTTTTGTCGGAAAGTCTTCCAATCGTTTTTTTTGTTTTGCAGTCTGGTGGGTTGATGCTAGCTTAGATGAATTGGTTGTAAGAGACTGTTCGTTTCAGGTTTGGGGAATTACATTTTCTTTGGCGGGTTCCTGGATATGTGTCACCATTTTTCATGTGAATTTTTCATGTATTTCGACTAGCCGTTACCAATGTTAAGAACTTTTGCCATCTCCTTTTCTAATGTCCTTGGAATGATGTGTTTTCCATATTACTATTGAATGAACACTTTCTCTGATGATTAATGAGGTTAAGATAAAGAATATGTATTTCTCTTGATTTTGCTGTGAAACGCGCGTAAGATGTAGAACAAGTATTGAATTTGGAAAGAAAGAAACATTAAAAAATAAAATATAATTATATAAAAAAAATTTGTGATACAAAGAATGTATTCGTCGATCTATGAATATAAAGAAATTGAAAAACCATATAAAAGTTATGGTTATTAGAATGCAAGTATAATATATATATATATATATATATATATATATATATATATATATATATATATATATATATATATTAGATGGGATCCCCCCCTAGGCCCCATCTTTGCCGAATATTACATGACAAATATAGAAAATACAATCTTCTCCGACCCAACATCTAAACCTAATATATACACTCGCTACGTAGATGATATCGTCATCGCCACAGAATCCCAAGAAAATATAAAAAAACTCAAACAAACACTCGAAACCCACTCGGTACTTACATTCACAACCGAATTCAATATTAACAATAAAATCCCCTTTCTCGACGTATTAATCGACTCCAGCAATCCTACAGAATACACGACATCAACATATAAAAAACCCACAAATAACAATCCGAGCCTCCTCAACTATCATAGTGAATGTCCACAAAAATATAAAATAGCACTTATTAAAAATCTCGTTCATCGCGCACACACTATATCCTCATCCAAACAAATATTTTATAAAGAATTGACCAATATTAAACAAACATTAATTAACAACAACTTCCCCAATAAAATAGTCGACGAACAAATAAAATCATATATAAACTCCATACACGACAAAAGCAAAAATAAAACCCATAACAAAAAAAGACACGATCAACCTCTATTACAAAAACCAGACGAACCCTAACTACAAACTCGACGAAAAAGCAATACTTCACATAATAAAACGATACACTAAACCTAACGACCAACAAAAAAGATCAAACTAATAATTTACTATACAAAATTTAAAACAAATAACCTAATTATTAAAAATAACACTGTCAATACAACTCTCAGCCAAACTAACGTTATATACATGTTCTCATGCCCTTTTAAGGAATGTCTCCCTACAACCCAAACAGAACAAATACATAACACCTATATTGGCCACACTACAACAACTCTCTCTCGACGCCTAACTTACCATTTATCCGATACCAGCGCCATCCAACGTCACATTACTACACATAACAAAAGACTACAGTCGGCCGATATACGGAAAATATTAACATCTAACACCAAAATAATACACAAAAATAACTGCATAAACAGACTTAAAATACTAAAAGCAATATTCATTAAAACTAAACAGCCTAACATTAACAAAATAGCTTTCAACACAGGTACTAACATATTAAAAGTATTCCATAATTAAATGGAAATTCAGTAAAAACAAAATAAATAAATAAATTGATAAATAAATAAATAAATAAATAATAGTAATAATAGAAATAGGAATAAATAATAATGCATGAATAAATAATAGCAAAAATAAGAACTAATAAAATAAATAAGTAAACAATAAAACCAAACACACAAACGATAGAATAAAATGAACTCAACCACACACCCTCTTCTCTCTTTCATTTGCCCGTAACGATAACTATAAAACACTAACTCCAGTCTTCTTATTTAAATTAAAAAAAAAAAAAAACCTAATCCTGAAGACGACTACGAAAGTCGAAAGCGCTCGAGAAAATAGCCGAATTAAAAACTATCGGTGAAGTACTATACGGATTGCCACCTGAAACCAGAAAGATAGCTCGACGGTTTGAGAACCTCACGAGGAAAATATACAAACGCGAAAGTTCCGTGATGTTCAACAACGCTTGCTTAGATAATGACTTGCTGCCTATATATATATATATATATATATATATATATATATATATATATATATATATATATATATATATATATATATATATATATATATATATATATATGATAACTCAAGTAAAGTAAACATCTACAGGATAAAAATCCAAAGGATTGCAATAGTGCTCAATATCAAATAAAGATTATATATATATATGATTATTTTTATTTATACAGACATGTACAGAATCTGCGACAATGGCATGTCGATGTTATCGAGCTTTTAGAAACTGAGATCTCATCAGGAGAATGAAAATCTGATCCTTCCCTTTGGTCATATTTGGAAAAAATAAAGTAGGAAAGAGGAAAATATAAAAGAAAGCGAAAATCAAAATTTAAGATTGGAAGGTCACGTAGTCAGATTTGAAACCGTCGAAAATTAAACATAATATAAACTCATATTGTAGGTGGAAAAAAGACAATGAAGCCAACTTTCCGTGACACATTTTAACGGCAAATTAATGTCTGGATGTGTATTAAGAGTTATATTAGCGTGTCAATATCATGCGCGATGTGGGAGTGGGGAGGAAGACGCAGTTTTCAATCTGGTCTTGATTCTGGGTGAAGTGGGGCGGGGGTGTTAAGTAATTTTGATCTAATCGTGTCGATTTTTTCTTTTCATATATTTTTTGTTTTAGTTTTTTACTTTTTTATATATTTAAAAGAAATTATTTATCTTATTTTTCATTTTTTTTTCATTTCATATTTTATCATTAATTTGACGGCAATAAAATAATAATGATAATACATTATCAGATTTTCATTCTTCCTGATGAGATTTCAGTTTCTAACATGCCAGTGTCGTAGATTATCTACATGTATGTATGAATAAAAATAATCATCTCTCTCTCTCTCTCTCTCTCTCTCTCTCTATATATATATATATATATATATATATATATATATATATATATATATATATATATATATGTATGTATATATATATATATATATATATATATATATATATATATATATATATATATATATATATATATATATATAAAGTAATCCAACAAAAGATATAAGCGTCAACTAATATCTTATAATTAGTGAAAACATCCAGATAAAAACTGAAGCTCAATATACTGGATAGCGCTTTAATATTATGATATAGAATGAAATAATAAAATAAGGTGTCAATCAATTTTTATTAAAATTCAAAGTTCAAGCAAAGTATCTTAACGTCCTTAGCTCATGAGTTTTCAAAGATAAATCTTCTCCTCAGAGGACCATTACCATAGTGACATCACTACAGGCAATAAAATTACACTTTGAAAATACATAAAAATATATAACATCAAATATATCAACCCTAAAACATACGTTTTGTTGAATCTATACAATCCATCCAGGTCATAGAGTTTAAAAGACATAATTAGGAAATATATCCAGAAGTCCAGAAGGCTGAAAGAAAATTAATGCAGGCAGCGAGTGAAAGGCCAAAAACTAGAAATTGAGAGAATTGAAAAAATAGTCCAACCGTGAGATGCGTCAGCAATCGATGAAGTGAAGAGTATCCAATGTTTATGTTAGTCCGATAAATAAATCAAATCAAATAAAAAGTTCAATAAGTTTATTGAACTTTTTATTTGATTTGATTTATTTATCGGACTAACATAAACACAGCTGTGAGTCCCCATTATCTTAATTACATTTCAATCAAATGAACTGTCACATAAATTAAAAGCAACTGAACGTTTAACGACTTAATGTCTCACGTGTCGTTTTAAAGAGATATGCATACGAAATAAATAAATCACTATCATTTTTTTTAAATCACAATAAAATACCGTTTTTTGTTTTTAAGAATTACGTTAATACAAATTAAGCATGTTGATATCCATATACGGTCGCTTCTGGAGTGAAGAGTTCTAATTCAGTGAGGGTTACTGCGATGATTATTCAGTTTGTTCTTCGGTCGACTATATATATATATATATATATATATATATATATATATATATATATATATATACATATATATATACATATACATATATATATATATATATATATATAGGGTGGGCAAAAATAAGGTTCCTATTTTTAAAAATTCATAACTTTTTTATTTATTGATTTTTTTAATTTTTTTTTTTAGAATAAGTAAAGGACCCCTTCCGAAGCAAGCATGAGCCGTATTAGCCCTAAGGAACGTACCCTCATTTAGAAAACATTATTTTTGCTTAAAAAACTCAAAACAGTGTAAAAAACAATACTTTAGTTTTTGTAAGTTTTAAGAAGTGTTTTTCGGCTAAAATTTGTTTTGTTTATTTCAAAAAATCTCGGAAGGGTCAGTCTACACACACATAAAGTTTGGTGAGTTTAACTTTTATTTTGTGGAAGTTATTCAAATTCAAGTTATTCAAATTTAAAGATAGGACCCTTATTTTGGCCCACCCTGTATATACATTAAATACACATATATATATATACATATCTACATATATACATATATGTATACGTATATGTATACATATAAATATATATTTTATATATATGCGCTTGTCTATGGATATAAATATAATATATATATATATATATATATATATATATATATATATATATATATATATATGTATATATACATATATATATATATATATGTATATACATATACGCACATATATATATATATATATATATATATATATATATATATATATATATATATATATATATATATATATATATATTACTTTTATGTACGTATAAAAATTAATAAAAATATATATATTAACGGAAAATACGTCCTATAAAGTTAAGGGCGACTAATGATGCAATTTTCTGCATTAATCTGTATTACTTAGGAAGTGAACAATCAAAAATGTAGTAAGCTACACTGCCATCACCAATAAAAAAAATTTAATAAAATACAATAGTCCGAATCAGGATGTTAGTTTCGGAGGGCAATTGGCTGATGAATTTGCCATAGTTTGGATTTGTCTTTCAGGGGAATGAGGTTAATCAGGTACAGACCATGTGTTAGTATTATAGAAAGTTTTGGCGGGAAGATGGACCCGGATGGGTCTGAAAGTACTTGGGAGACAAATCCAAACTATGGCAAATTCATCAGCCAATTCCCCTCAGAAACTAAGATCCTGATTCGGACTATTGAAAGGATCTACCAAAGGATATCTAGACATGAGTTGTCTCTTATATATATATATATATATATATATATATATATATATATATATATATATATATATATATATATATATATATATATATATATATCTTCAGGCTTCGGTATCGCTAAATATAAAGTTAAAATGCTAGTGTCTTTTTATAACTAGTCCTGAAAAAGATGGCCACAATGAAAGTTAATAATCCTGTATTGTACAATGACAATAAAGGGGGTTTACTCGGTAGGTGTTCCAGGGCATCGCAGTCCGGTTGTCGCCAAGCAGCTTCGAGAAGGTGTAAGATTTTGGCTATTGGTTGTTGGGATATTCGGACTCTTCTAGATTCCAATACTACTGCAATGCCACGGAAAATGCTATCAACATATTTGAATGCTTCGGCATGGACAAGAGAGTTTATGGAGAGAGTCTATCCGGTGGTTATATCTTTAGTAGATCAGAAGAACAGAATGTTGTAACAGAGGAGCAGGTGTAGCCTTCGCTGTAAAACCTTCTATTTACCAAAATCAGGGTTAGTGAGGATTTTATACCAATGAGTATTTTGTTGCCAAAGAACCGATTGGTGACTATTGTAGGTGTGTATGCTCTGAGTATGTGTTTCTCTGAAGAGAGAAACTATCCTATCTTTCTCCAAAAGAATAGCTCCAAAATATTCCTCGAGCAGAAAATGTTTCATTCAAGGTGATTGTAATGCAAGAGATTGTAAAGATCGTGAGACTTGGATTGTACTAGGTTAGGGTTAAGGTTGGATAATGGTTTTATTCATTGGAAATACAAGGTTTCTACTAATTAATACATTAGCTTTGTAGCATTTGGATGATTCGGAATACAAACTCCAAAATTAGTCTCTTTTTGTTAGCTATACTCCCTTCTCTTTCACTCTCCAGACATGGGTTAAATAGTATTTCATGGTGATATTCCCTTTGGTTTATAATGGACTATTCCAATCTTTTTATTATTTCCTTTATTACTTTCAACTGTCAATAAACATAGTGAGTGATGGAAACGAGAGTGATAGATACCATTAAAAATAAGAGTGTGTGAGGGGGGGGGGATCAAACGACATACAGTGGGAGAAGGTGAGTGATAGATTTAATTCAGTAAGAGATGAGTCCCTTGGTAAGTTAATTGTAAATTGTAGCTAATTAGAAAAATTTAAAAAAGGAAGTTTTTTGTCCCCTCCCCTAACTCACTCCAAAAACAGAGGAATATTTTAATATGTATTTAGTGTGATTAAAATATATAGGAAAAAGCCTTAGAAAAACAAATGTTGATTAACTCAGCTTTGGTATAATAATACATTATTGGAATCTAACCGAACAAATAATTTATTTGAAATTAGCTTAAAAGAAATTCTTCTTGGCCGATGTAACCTCTGATCTTTTTCAGGTGCGTCTTGTCGAACTCAGACATCTTTATGCTGAACTCGAGAATGTACGGAATTTCGAACGGGACTCTTAATTTAATCCACAAAAGGTGAATTGTTCTCGTTTGTGGATTACATAAGGATTTACGTTCTAGATTCTGTACAGATTCCCGAGTTCAACAAGATGCACCTGAAGAAGGTCAGAGGCAACACCAACCGAAACGTTGTGAGAATAATAATACGTGATTTTTTCATTCACTTTTTCATTTATTTTTTCATTCATTTTCTTTCATTCATTTTATTCATGTTTTTCATTCATCTTTTCATTCATTGTTTATTCATTATTTCATTCATTTTTTATTTATTTTTCATTCAATTTTGGCATTTATTTTTCTCATTCTATTTTTTCATTTATTTTTTATTCATTTTTATTCATTTTGTTAATTAATTCTTTCATTCATTTATTTCATTCAGTTTTTCTCATTCATTTTTGCATTCATTTTTTTAATTCATTTTTTTGTTTATTCCTTGTTTCATACATCTTTTTGTTTGTTTTTGTTTTTCATAATTTTTTCCTGAATTTTTCATCATTTATTTTTTTATTAATTTTTTCATTCATTTTTCTTATTCATTTTTTTCATTTATTTTTATTTCATTCATTTTTTCATTCATGTTTTCATTCATTTTTTCAATCATTTTCATTCATTTATTTCATTCATTTTTTTTTTCAATAAATTTTTGTTCATTTTTTTATTTATTCATTTTTTCTCATTCATTTGAGTGGTATATGTTAATTACAGACTTCTCAATATAAGAGATAGAGCTGGCATGTTTAAACGAACCGTTGCCTGGAAGAAAGAAATCCACTGTTTTGTTATACTCGTGTATACAAAGGTACTCGGTGTTGCCTGGGATAAATAATACAGTATTACATTTAGAAAGCGGTATATCATATGTCAAAAGTGTTCTAATACAGTAGATAGAGCAGTTGTATTTATATGCTACGTTGCCCAGGAGGAAGAAATTCATTGTGTTTAGTTATAGTGATGTATACAAGAAAAAGTAACTCGGTGTTTCTCTGGAGCAATTATATATATATATATATATATATATATATATATATATATATATATATATATATATATATATATATTACAATTAGAAAGTGGTATGTTAGTCCAAAAGTGCCCAATATCATTTATAGTGTAGGTGTGTTTAAACGCCGCATTGTCCAGGAGAACAAAATACTTGTATACAAGAGAAGGTAGGGAGCATTGCCCTGGAAAATAATAGTAATATATTACATTATTACATTTGGTAAGTAGTATAATTTTTAGCAAGAGTGCTCAATACCTATATAGAGCAAGTGTGTTTAAACTGTGCGTTGTCTAGGAGAAAGAATAACAAAGCTAGTAAAATAATCATTCCAAAGCGGCTGAAGTATGATAACGTTAAAGTAAAACAGGTTGAAAAGATGAACGGAATTGATTGTTTAAACAATTAAAACTGTTTTAGAGCCATGTATATGACATTTATGTAGGTTGTGTAGGAATCAGAAAGAGAAGAAAAAAAAACAGAATTGGTTCGATGAAAATTAGGTAGTGGCTCAAGTATTCTTAGACAAAAAGAAGAAAGCACTGGAAACTTCTTCTAAAGGGGGAGATGAATAGGCCCAAATTGAAAGAATATATAAATGAGTAAAGTCAACTTTTCGAATTATGCAAGGCACGTGGTATAGAAAAAAGCAGCTGAAATACAATCAAAATCTGGTTTTAATACCACAAATTTTTCGTTCAATCTTTTACGTAATTTTTCGTACAATCTTTTACATAATTTTTCCTTCATTTTTTTCCCAATAAAATCGCTTTGCTCTAGAGATGGCAAATAATTATTTCGTGATTCCAAATACATCATTGTTAGGTGAATAGAATATTTAAATGATCTTTTAAGTAGATCAATGCTTGTTAATAATAATTTGTTTAGTTAATTTCATCCACCCCAACAAAGGTTTAGTGGCAGTAGACCCTTCTCGTGAAGAAATCAAGACCATTGTTCAGAAGTGTAACAATGGTAAATTACCATTTATGAACGGGTTAAGTGCAGAAATATTGAAATATTGAATTCAATGTCTAACTATTCTGTTGCAAAACGTTTCGAATGACCAATGTGGAAAGGTTCCCTCGTATGATAGATTGGTTTCTTCTCAAATCAGTACATGAAAACGTTGTAAAATGGAGGAAAAAAGCAACCCCTATTGGAGAAAAGTGCTCAGTTGACCCCCAAAAGACATTTTTTTCTGATTTTGAGATATCATACGTCCGGAAGCTGGTTGGTTTAAATGATGTCAACTGTGTGACTGTTTGTAGGGTACTCTCGGAGGAGATACGCTACATACATACATACATACATACATACATACATACATACAGAGATTTCCCTCTTATATAATAGAAGAAGATATCAAATGATTAATCAAATGTTTCATATCAGATTAGTTCCAATAAAAAAAAGCATTTACTTTTAGGATTTAAGTGTTTCTATATGATGTGACTTTTGTCGCTCATTCACAAGTTGTCATGAAATATCTCGTGGATTATTTCTTGAAGGCATGAAATACTTTTGATTTAACTATTAGCTTGTAAAAAACAGTCACATCCCACCAGCACCAGGAAAAGTTTACTCTCGGTTCAGCATATGAGAAGAAAATTATGGATTGTAAATGCGCTTTTGTAGATAGGCAGTGATAAGTTTGTTGCCAACTCATGATTGAACAAAAGTAAAAACATTTCCAATCGAGAAGGATTTCTCCTCATCTGACAGAGGGCCAACCAAATACTACACTTTGATCCTAGCCCGATGTTCGGAAAGTGCTATGACTTAGAAATTCAAGAAATTTGAAAAGCTGGACCAACATCTTTGGAGTCGATATGGTATTTTAATTAAGACAAAAATAAAGGTTTTGTCATATGCGCTTTGTGGATGCCAGACTTGGGTCACTTACCGAAAGCAGCTAGAATGTTTTAGACCAACAACGTTAACGGGATTGGCAAATGTATGTAAATGCTACTGACGATGTACCAACATTGCATTTGAGATACTTCAGAGATGGAGTGGGCATGTGGTAAAAATGATTAATGATCGGATCCTAAACATTATTATATGGAGAGTTAGCTGAAAAATACGTCCACCAAACAAACTGAAAGTGAGGTCTAAAGACTGTATGAATACTACTTTGAGGACATCAGACTTGGGGAAATGTTCTCTCAATCGTTCTTTGTATGGGAATTTAGTTTAGAATGGTAAAACATCATTTGAACGTAATCCATCATGAGAAACTAAAGCAAGATGTTCGCAGAAGGTTTGGCATCATACTGTCAGGATCAGTCAAATCTCAAACTGACCTAACCTAATGAATGTATGAATGGTTTGTTTCAGTAATGCTGTCAAATCTGCGGCAAAGTAGGTATACTCTTTCCGCCGGGATAGAAAACTTCTCACATCTGCCAGTGTCTTATATCTCTATAAAGCCACCATTAGCTCGTGCATGGAGTATTGTTGTCACATTTGGGCTAGTGCACCAACCACTAGCCTCTCACTCTATGACAATTTGCAAAAAAAGATGTTTCGAACCTAATAGAACCCGCACAGTCTGTCAAGGTTCAGCTCCTGTAACATCGCCGCAGTGTTGCATATCTATGCTTGTTTTACATGTGTTCCAATGAACTCACTGCACGTGTACTCCCTCAACATAAATACTCCCGACCCACCCGACTAGCAAAATCCCACCCTACACTGTACAGATCCCTAGATACCGGAAGCTTTTTTACTTTTTTCCTAGGATCGTTTGTCTTTGTAATTCCCTCCATGCTTCCTGTTTCCCCTACTGCACACACATGCAGAAATGTAAATGTAATGTGAACAAACATCTTAGGATGTCCCTCTATAAATCTGGACTCTTATGTTTCAGTGGCAATTTGCCTTATGTGAAGTGAACAAAAGTAAATAAACAAATTAAATACCTTAGAAGTCACCAAATAAATTACTTTTTATATTTCTTTGGTGACCTTCAACAAATATATTCGGTTCCTGATACAGGTTGCCAGGGGCTGGGGCAAACATAGCTTGCCCAGGCTTATTGTGATACCCATGCTTCTACACGTCCATGCAAAGCTATCTATGATATCCTGCATATAATTCTGTGAGTCCACATCATCTGCATAGAGCAAATCTCGAACAACAGTGGAGAATGTCATAGACAAAGAAGGTGTAGGTATATCACCCTGTTTAACACCATTGTCAACTGCAACGGGTTAAGAGAGACGACCATTGCAGTTGACACGTGCTTTCATGTTGTTGTGCAGCTCACTAAAAAGTCTAACAAAGTTAGGGGGATATCCCATTTGAACATTTTGAATAATTTTGTATCCAGCTAAAACAAGATTCCCTTTAAAAATCTAGGCATAATTTAGGATTTCACACAATTAACTGTTTATAATGAATCATGATATTTTCAGACACCGTATTTATTGCATACGCGGTCACATTATTTGAAATGTATTATGTCACGCGATCTCTTTTAAATTCATTTTTTAGATGTGTCCTCGCATTTAAAGGAGTGGTTATTTTCGGCATCAGTTTAGTTTGAAACAGAATTTTCATCGCTAAAAACATCTATTTTTTTCGGTTCAACAGTTAAAAGATCGCTTTTGTCTGTATTTGGTCGGACTTTATGCATATGTAGACTGCTCTCATTCCGCGTTTCATATTTTATATATCTTTGAGCATCATTTCTATTTTTTGTTGCATGAAAAATGAATTGATACGAAATCATGAAAACATGCAAATAATCTAAATACCAATATGTCAACTCAGAAAGTTCATCAAATAGAATAACATAAGTTTATTTATCTCACAGAAACATATGTTGGATAATGTCCCTGTGAGGACGGACGCATCTTGAGGTGGGCGTATGTGTTGGAGATCGTTTGGTTTGGCTTGCGCGATTTAGTACGGGTCGACCCGTACAGTCGAGTGCAGAATAGAATGGGGCTGTTCTCACGGTTGGAGCTCACAGACGCAGACAGGGTCACCACGTTGACGAGACCTCAGATCAAGGGTCAATGTGCACCTGCGATTGGGGCTCTGTGACGTCACGGGCTTTTGTGTGGGAAGCTGTGTTTTGCCAGTCTGGGTTTTGGAAGCGAGCCGAACAGTCGACTTCTCTATGTAATTTCCATATACCAATATGTCATCTCAGAAAGTTCATCAAATAGAATAACATTAGTTTTGGAAACAGCATCAGTTTATTTATCTCACAGAAACATATAAATAAAAGTTCATAAAATAGTAAGCGGTTTGTGCTGCTGTAGTCTCATACAGAAACAGACAAGATGGCGACACTTTTCATAGTAGTATCATGTAATAAGTCAAGTTAAAATTAAACATTCTAACAGTTTATATAACAACATGAGTTTTGGAAACAAAACAAAATAAGTTTAATAGAGAATGGCAGTTTGCTTGAAGCATCACTGGGAATAGTAGTAGTATGTTTTTAAAAGGCTGTGGGCAAAGCAACGTCCCTGGTAGGATGTCAGCTGGAAGGAACAAAAATAATAAATCGAATTCGAAATGGGACTTACTATTTATTTTTTCTTAAAATCTTACATAACAGCAAGTGTGGTGTTAGCTGTTTGTGTGTTGTCCGGATGATTATTAAAAATCATTTATTTAATATTTCGGGAAAAAGAAACTTCCCTTTGTCAAAAATAATAAACACCAGAGGAAAACTCCGTCTGCGCACAGAATCTTTATTTATCTCACACGAAACATTTAAATAAATCTTCATAAAACATCCAAACGTGAAAATAGTGAGAGGTGTGGGCTTCCGTAGTCTCATACAAAAACAAACAAGATGGCGACGGCCTTAATATCATGTAAGTTAAATTTGAATTACACATTCTAACAGTTTATGGCTATTGAAGTATCCGCTACAAAAATACTCGTTTAATTTATAATTTATTTATTTATTTATAAATGTTGTATTCATTATACTCTTTCCTATTCTTTATTACAATGTTCTTCGTAATACTTTGTCACCCACTTCGTTCTTTCCGCGCCATAGGTCATCCGATATGCGAGATAATTGTCTGTATAATTTTTCTTCACGTTGATAATATTTCGCCATTTCTGATTGCTCCAGTCTCCATTGAATAAATTCAACAACTCAATTTTTTTTGCTTGATCTACCAAAACGTCTTTCGGTTTCTTTTCTTTCTCATGTGGGCGAGTCACGCCCTCTATGATGATAACAGGTCCCATATAAAACCAGCCGCCATATAAAGGGTGTATGCTCACGCCATAAATAGACTGATTGAAAAAAGAAAAAGAAAATCAACGTTAACAAATACATCTAGCAGTTATAACAATATTACAGCGAGACAGATATACTCGTGCATATAAAATAGTTTTTTGTTGTTCTTTTTGGTAAAATGTATAAACAGAGTTTTTGCTTATGTATCAAAAGTAAAAAAAATGTTGTTGATATGTTTATTTTTAATAGGAATATATTCGGGTGGCTGAGTGAGGAAGTACACATTGGCGGGTAATGTGTGTCTACAGACGACTGATTTGACTCAAATGAAAAAATTCGTCTGCGAGTCCAAAAATTAGGAAAACTAATAATTGTACGGTGTTGGTAGAGAAATAAAGACAGGATGTATGCTAATGCCATAAATTGTCTGTTTGAAAGAAAAAAAATGAAAATTAATGTTTAAAAAAAACAACATATAGCTATTTAAAACCGTTTTACAGCGAGCAGCAAATAAAGTTCTTTATGTTCGTTTTAATGGTTGTTTCGTAAAATATATAAACAAAGCTGTTGCTTGTATGTCAGAAAATAAACAATAAAATTATATATCAATAATTCCGATCACTTATTTATTAAAACGTGTTGCGTTTTTTATTTAACTCATTATTCAAATTAGACATTCCATTGGTTTGACATTAAAGCAATCTTTTGTTGTTATTTGATGCTGAACCACGATATCTTTTGTAAACAGAGTATATGTTTAATCGGGCAGAATTTGCTATTGTAAAAAAGTCAAGTTCTCAACCCTAACCCTAACCCTAACCAAAAGGCTTCCTTTTCATTAGCTACTCCTTGGGAGGTGACGGTGGTTAAGTGGATAACGACATGGACTGAAAACCTGGGAGTTCCAAGTTCGAGTCGAGTCGGTTACACAGTGTAATGTTTGATCATATATTTTGGAAATGACAACAGTTATTTCCCTTACACTGTAATCATAGTAATCTATAATTTTCTCCCTTGTTCTTTCTTGTATATATAAACAGAAACCGGACGCGTAATCTTTCTTATGCACCGGGTGACCGATCAAGTAATACTCGTGTTGTGTCCTTTTTTACCTCTATCCTTTTTGCTCGTATTACTTTTTATTTCAGTGAATGAAGACATAATACACAGTACAAGTTTATTAGGTAATAAGTTTACTTTCATGAATCGGTCATAATTTTCAGTAAAACTCAGTTGCTGCTCGAATTCACACGAGGAAGAATTCCAATGGATGTTGGCAACCTTCTCGTGGTCCTTCCCGTAAGTACCCGATCTCTTTCCAGAAAGATTTCTAACTAGAAAAACATCGGTGAAACTAATGCCAACACCAGAATTATCTGATTCACATAAAAGAAGAAGAAGCTACTCCACCGACGTGTTAGGGTTAGGGTTAGGGTTAGGCAGCACTCCTTTCCTTTCTGAGTATTTAACGAAGGGGCATCAATACAATTTTAAAGTCTTTGGCATAACTCGACCGAGGATTCAATCCTGGTCTCCGAACCCTCACCATTGTGCCAAATCAGAAAACTCGGACCCATACTTTTCCCAACGGTATTTGTTTTATATATCATGCAGTTTTGAATAGTACCGAGAAAGGGAGTACTTGCTACGGGTTCCAGGGATCAAATATGTTGACTGAGTAAACGTGGGCGGAAGATGAAAAAACAGAAGGGATCATGTAACGGAAGAAGGGGGGAAGAAGATTCATTGAGGAGCGAGAACGAACCACACGTGTCGGCATGTAGCTCTGAAAATAACAGTCAGTGATAGAACAAAATGTTTTGTTTAAAACCTTCTTTAATTTGTTAATTAATTGTAAGTTGATTAACCACATATTGAAGAATTTACGACCAGTTCCATCCAGAGCAAATAAAATAAACAGAAAAAGTAATTCTATCGCCTTTCTTCGTTCTTTCACCCAACAAAGAAGTTACTAGACGATCATCATCGCCATATCAATCTCTCCAAAAGAATAGAGTTATCCAACATTTGTGCGTAAATGACAATAATAGATCTCATAGGATTTGAATCAGAACTCGTATAACGCGACGGTATCTATTAGATCAATCACGTACCTCCTTCTCTGACATGAGTCATCTATATATATATATATATATATATATATATATATATATATATGAATAAATGTGAAAGTTTTTTCCATCTATCCTAACCTAACTATATTAACATCAAAACGGCTTATGCTTATTTAATTCTATAAAACATAATGTTTTGAAATACCGTATATATAGTAATCTGCAAACACTTACTAAAAACTATAACTATTAGTAATTTGTATATTTAAGTTATAAATATAAACATTTTCTAATAAATTAATATACTGTAATATACATTTCTATTTTTTGACAAATTTTCTTAATCCTAATCCTACCCCTAACCCTAACCCTAACCCCCACTTTAACTCTGACCCTAACCCGAAGAATTTCAATGAGTACCTGCGGTTAGGGAATGAATTAAAACTTGTTCAGTCAAATTAAACTGTTTTGTTTATAGATGTATGCAACTGTCTGCGAGGTAAACTCCAGACCAACGCAACTTCAACATTATCACGACCCCGAAACAGAGATAGTGTAGTAATAGAGACGAAAACGAACACCTACCAACTTCAAAGCGTATTAGATGCTTCGCGTGTAGGACAACTGTTTTCCAGAGAAAAAAGATCTCGTGTTAAATGACAAATTTTTATAGCAACTAATTTACAAGTGTCCAATTTTGGACAACTGAGAGAAAGCGTTGGTCTTGGAAATTTGTCAATGTTTCTTACGGTGTTGTTTGAAGAAGAGTTGCTTCTGAAGTTTAACCCATCTTTGTAACAACCACATTAAAGCTACAGGAAATTTGCAAGCATTTTTTTACAGATTGATAAGCGACCAACAATCATTAATAACCTCATTCAAGAAATTTGGGCGATATTGTCCCCCAGTCATTGATAACTGAATGCTTGCGGATGTACAAAATATCCTTGAAATTATCAATCTCATGGAGAAAAAAATTGACAGATGGAGACTGGAACTGACAGCTGGAGGACAACACATAACACAGATAAGATTAGTAAGGATCATTTTCCAGGGAGAAACTCTATAACCACTTCTTTTACACATATTTCATGAGAATCACACGGGAGACCGGCGACCTGGTTATATTTCTGTTGTGGCAAAAACTAGAGTTACATTTTTACAGTGATTACCTTATATGATTATAAATTGACGCGCCTTAAGAAGACCCTGTGCTTATTTGTTAAAAATAAACGACTCAATTAATAATAGGTCAAAAAAAATTTATAAGAAAATCTGGCTACTAAATACTTACCTTATTCTTTGGCCAAGGGTCATTGATGATATCGCGTCGTTGATAATAATAAGCGGCTCCAGCCACATGTGCCGCTGTTTGGACTAAGATCGCTGGGTGTGCTGGTCCAAGCATAATATCAGGATACAAAATATCTTTGTCGGGAACATTCTGTCGATGAAAAAATTTAGAGAAATGATCATGCTGGTTACATTCGAGAGATATGTTTGTATTCACTGATTGATTTCGTTTTAAAGAGCAATAATAATTTTAATTAAGTTATTATTAATTGAAGAGGTCCCAGGTGACTTCCATATAATAATTAGGAAAGTTTTTTATAATAATAATTTAATAAAAATATAATTATAATTGAAATGAAATTAAAAGCAAAATATTTACTTAAGTTAAAAGTTCGCACGTGCTTATATTATTTTCTGCAATAAACTTACATATATACATCGTGGCGCAAAAGTCACGCATTAGTTTGAATCAGTAACAACTTTAACATTTAATCAAATTTTCTCCTTATTTTTCAGAATATTACAGATATAAACATTGATAATTTATCATGGAAAAATATAGCACTGTACAACGAACCATAATGATTGAACTTTACTTCGGAAACCATCGTTCAATAACCTTAAGCCAAAGAGCCTATCGTCGTCATTATAATGTCAGACAAACTCCCAGTCAGACCACAATTGATCGTCTTGTGGCCCGGTTTCGGCAGCAGGGTTCAATCAGTGATCTTCCACGATCTGGCAGACCACGTTCAGTAAGGACAGCGGAAAATGTAGCACTCATTCAGGATAGCATTGCTAAAAATCCAGACACCTCAACTCGAAGACGAGCCACTCAGATTGGGATGTCCAGAAGGTCACTTCAAAGAATTTTGCGTAAATTGCATCTGTTTCCATACAAAATCCAATTGGTACAGGCATTACACCCCACAGATGTGCAATCAAGCGTAGCTTATGCTGTTCACATTCAGCAATTAGCCAGAGAACAAAATGAGTTCATCCATAAGCTGATAATGAGCGACGAAGCCCATTTTCACCTGAACGGGTTCGTAAATAAGCAAAACTGCAGAATATAGGCCATTGAAAATCCAAAAACCGTTCATCAGCGTGAATTACATCCACTAAAATGTACTGTATGGTGTAGTGTTACCTCGGAAAGAGTGATCGGTCCATATTTCTTTGACGCAGAAGGTGTCGCGTTGATGATAACTGCACAGCGATATCAACAAATGATTCAACATGTTTTAAGAGCAGCTGTTCAAGACAACCCAGAAATGTAGTTCCAACAAGACGGAGCTACTGCTCACACTGCCCGACAAAGTATGGCACTCTTAAGGGGATTGTTTGATGAGCGCTTAATTAGCAGATTTTCTGATTTTAACTGACCTTCACGTTCACCGGATTTAACAGTCCCTGACCTTTTCCTTTGCGGTTATCTTAAGGAAAGGGTATATGTGAACAAGCCTACAACGATTCAAGAGCTTAAAAACAATATCAGACATGAAATCCAAGAACTAGAGCCAGTTGTTCTAAGGAATGTCATGGAAAATGCCCTAACTAGAGCCCGTCTTTGTGAGGCCGAAAATGATGGGCATTTAAAGGATATTATTTTTAAAAACTACTACAACAAAATTACTAAGTAAATGTAGTATTTATCAGAAAAGCCTAATAAATTACTTTAAATGTTGTAGTTTCTATCACCTAAACAAACTAATGCGCGACTTTTGCACCACCCTGTATATATATATATATATATAGAGAGAGAGAGAGAGAGATAAAGTGTTTAAATATATATATATATATATATATATATATATATATATATATATATATATATATATATATATATATATATATATATATATATATATAACGTTGAATAAGAATTTAAAGATAAATTATGTATCCTTAAATTATAATCTATCATGATAATAGAAAACTCAATATATTGGATAGAGCATTACATTCAGAAAATGAGTGATGGGAATAAAAGCTGTACAAATACAATATTTATTAAAACATCAGTAGTTCAAAAGCAATGAAGGGGTCTCGTTATCTTTAATCCATGGATTTTCAAAGATAAACCGGAGACTCTATCTAACACTGGAGACTTGTACACAATTAATTCCCACAACACCACAGTAAATGATAATGATAATCTAACACCATCCTCTAATCAATACACTATCATATTACCTCAAAATACACCAACTGATAGGAACAATTCAATTACTGAAAAAATAACCAACCCGAATATATTCACTTACATAGGCTCTTCATCCCAACCAATCAAGAACCGCATCCCATCTCACATTTACTCGTTCAACAATTATAATCATAACAATAAAACTTCTCTAACCAACATCGGGAGAAGAATATCGTTAATTCCAGAAACGAGATAATTTCATATTGCTGCTATAAGGGGAAATACAAATATGCCCAACTTTTAACCGCAACAAACACGCTACCAACTCTTAAATTAATCCAATTTGATATGTTTGGTCCTCCATAATATATGGTCCTTGTTGTTCTTTTCTTCCCAGGTAGTTATGTTAACCTAATACTAACCTTAAGTCACTTATCCACCCATACCTCCCCATCTCGATTTTAACTCTAGATATTATCTTTTTAGGTTTTTGGTCGGAAATTTTAATTATAGAGTTTTGAATTTAAGTTTTGAATTTTGGGGTTGGAGTTTTTGTTTTTTATCTGAATTTCTTGCACCGCAATATATATTTTCTCTTTAATCCAAGTGATATAATGTTGTGCTTTATTTATACACATTATTATGTTATTATGTATATCTATATGTCTCTCGATGTGTACGCGTGTGTGTATTGGTTTGTACATGTATATATATATATGGGAAAATGAAAAAGGAAAACCAAAAAATGGATGTTTTTTTATGTGTACATCAACGTTTCGTCTTTATTTATAAGACTTCATCAGGATGATAAAATAGAGAAAGAATGTCATGCAAGCACAGATACATGTAGGGTGGACATATTGGGAAAAATAGAATGAAATAGTGGCCAACTACTGGGTTGACGTCCGTATTTGTTGGAGAAATTTCTCTATTTTATCATCCTGATGAAGTCTTATAAATAAAGACGAAACGTTGATGTACACATAAAAAAACATCCATTTTTTGGTTTTCCTTTTTCATTTTCCCATCACGTCGGATTACTTTCATCCTTCTCTTCCCATATATATATATATATATATATATATATATATATATATATATATATATATATATATATATATATATGCGTTTTCTTTGTATGTATATGTGTATGTGATTGTATATCTATATTTACCTTTCAGTCTCCTATGTGGATCTATTTTTAATAAATTTATTATAACTATCTTACTTCACAGAAAATATGAATTTATAACCTTTGCAAACTGAAAACTTGAAAAGGCAGGCTAGTTTTTTTTTAAATAATTCCTTTTAAAATAATTTTATTTCCCGTAAATTGAAGTCTCCTCGTATCCCCCTTTCTCAGTCTAAATTACTTCGCCCCTCCACATTTTAAATTTGGTCACCTTCCAGCAGCTAAACCCTAACTGGCTTGTTTCTCAATAACTATTTCAGTCAAGCCCTCCTGCTAACTTCCTTAATAACCCATCTTATCTCCCCCATACCTTCGTTTTTATCCTGTCTTTCGTTTCTCTTGTTCCGTTCTCCCTTTTCTCTTTGCTATGTCCACTGTCTTATTACCCGCTTATCATCTCTTACCCTTTCTCATCCCCTCGTCTCCCTCTCTTTTTAAAGAAAATATATTTGTCCATCTATCTTCCCATCGTATTTATTTATTGTTTATTATTTTTTGTTTTTTCCTTTTCCCATTCTTCTGCTTTAATTTTCAGCCGACAATTTTTTATAAGATACTTTTATTCTCTTTCGGCCTTAGATTTCAAAATGTAGGCACGAATTTTTGAAATCCCAATACTCTTTATTTTAACCGATTGGATTCCATTACTCTGTCTGAAAGCTGATCTCGGCAATTACCACTTCATTAAAAATCTGATTTTGACCTATAACCTTCGTGTTGGATGCTCCAGACTGGATACGCTGTTTCTCGCCTCTTCACAACCTCTACGGATCTCTATGCATACAGACTCATCTGATTGCTATAGAATAAAAACAACTTCTGAACTTATTATAAGTAGGACTATAAAAATATAAAAATATAAATACACAAAAATATCTTAGTCAAGGGAGATAACCTTCAAGAAGAGAAATGACTAATGGAATTACTTATTGCAACTTTCGTATCTGATATATGAAATCGGTGAAACATTTTTATTACTCAACCTAAGAATATTCGTCAAGTTGTAAATAGTTTCAGATGCACGACTACAAATAAACACATCTTCATAACTTTATATAAATAAGACATAGATGGTTATTTATCTCCATACTTAAATGATTTCTCGTTTAAGGGAGATAATCTTCAACAAGGGAGGTGACTAACGACAATATTTACTGCAACGTAATTATCTGATATATAAAGTCGGTGAATAATTAACACAACTCTTAAACTAAATCATATTTCGCAAGATGTGGATTGCTTACAGACACACGAATACCTTGAGTATTCTCTTTCCAAATTTTCCTTATCTTAACAGCATTTTTGTTGACATTGTTGATTTTATGATCCTCTAGCCAAAATGTTTTGTATATATATATATATATATATATATATATATATATATATATATATATATATATATATATTCATTTTCAAAATCTATTGTTACCAGTAAGATTTACATTATCGATGTTTATCCTCTGATGAAAAGAATTGATCTTTGAAAATCTATGGATTAAGGATAACGAGACGCCCTCCTTGCTTTTGAACTTCTGATGTTTTAATAATTATTGTATTTTCACAACATTTATTTCCCTCACTCATTTTCTGAATATATATATATATATATATATATATATATATATATATATATATATATATATATATATATATATATATATATATATATAAATATATATATATATAAATATATATATATATATATATATACAATAATAAGGGTTACCTTTTCAAAGAATCTACATACAACATTGAAATTTTCCTTTGATTCTATCTTGGGTAACTCGAGCCAATTATTGGTTAGGTCACTAAAATAACCGAAATATATTAGAATGTAAAGAAATGAAATTGATTTTTAAAATATAGGTTTTCTTCCTTTCAATTAAACAAAGAATATTTCATTCAGTGACGAATGTATTTTAAAAGGTTTAAACGTGCAAATAAGTATTATTTAAGATTTTAAATAATTCTCTTTTTAAAATAATTTGAATGCGTTTCGTTAAATCCATTTGCCGTTGTACATCTGTCTGTATTCAACGTATTTTTTTTAGTAACAACACTGCGCTAGCATTTTTTTCACTTAACCCCATATTACAAATCTTATTTTCATGTAGTATTTTTTTTAAAACACCACCGCGCTAACGGTGTTTTTATTACTTGATCTCATATTATAAATGTTATTTTTAACTATTTTTTCATTGCAAAAATTGTAAACATGACTATATTTGAAATTATTTTTTTCGAAGAAACCTTCTGACTATCAATGTATCTCCACACGAGAAATGCCGGTTAAATACCGCTAATAATAACATAAAGATTATTACAAAAATAATTAATAATACTTTAATAATTATATAATTAAAATTGAATGACATTTTTTAACTTCTTTCATTCGAAAGTTCTCACGTGCGCAAACGATCTAAGGTGCGTGTCAAAAATCTTCCTTGTGGGTAGAGTTACATCATTTTTTTACCAATCGAAGACTACTATGGTGGTGTACAAAAAACCAGATTTTCACTCTGGACGTTTAAATAAATGTGTATAAAATGGTTCGTGCGCAAGTGGATGCACGCTGAATATCGGGTAAAAATAATAAATATAAAATGTTTACATTTTGAACCAATAAAAGCATATCTGTTTTAATACGAGGTTGTGTTTTGGGGAGCCGATTTTAATTTTCCAATCCTATAAAAAAAATCTACAGAATCCAGAAATGAATCAGTAGGAATTCGTCAGCCTTACTCTGCACTCCTCGTTTCACCTTCTCATCCACTGTCCTGGGGTCATCTTCAAAGAAGTCCCGCCGTTACTGCATCTCTTCATCAACCCAGATTTTAAGGAAGTATTTAATTATCAATTCCTCTCTTTCCCTTTGAATCGCTCTCTTCAAAATTAACACATTTTCGTCAGTCGCGCAATTTTATCTTTTTTTTTTTCTCCTTTCCGACATCATTCTCTTGTTATAAAATGTAACACTCACACGCCCGAGGGAGATGGATAGTTACTCATATTTTTGACATTTCCTATTGCATTAACTCTGTTACACTCACAGATGTATTTTCTATCTCATTTCTCAAAAAAGACTAAACAAATACATGAACAAACTCTATTCTCTTTTATACACGTGTACAACATCTCTTTCGCACCTTACACGAAATAAATATTATTTAACCATTGCTTCATGTTTGCCTTTTACAATACATTATAATTCCTTCGACCTTCAGAATAGGGTTATGTTTATTTCACTGTCAAACATTTAATACACTGTTCGCATACATCTAAAGTGGAAAGATTGCCATATTTTTTATCCACGCATCGTTGACGAATAAACGCCCATCCTATACTCCACACTCTCATAAGGTAACGGCCATAAGCCTTTAAAATGAGCGAGAATTAAATAATTCATTACTAATATCGCATTGGTCAGGTTACTTACTGTAGATAAATTAAAAAATAGTATCGGAACAGTTAAACAGAAGTGTCGCCAAGATCAAGTCCAAATGAAGGTTAATATCTCTCTCTAGTGTAAAAAAAAACGTCGTTCAGTCAAACATAAAAAATACAAAAATACGTTCGCTTTACGATCCCACGTTCAGAACTATCTCCACGTCTCTCCAGGTAGTAGCCGTCGCGGTCTTGGCCTTTGGGGCTTGATTTACGCCGGTCTATGGGATTGTCCTGTGCAGTTCTAGGAGGTCCACCTTCCCATGCTTTGCCTCCCCTCTTTGGGGAGGAGTAAGTTAATTGCTTACTGCTTGAGGCGCCCCTACCGGGGAATGCCGACGGGGCTGCCCAGGCAATTTTTAATGGTCAGAGTGCTCACCTCTCGGGCGCTGGCTTTTCAACCCCCACTTTCCGACCCGAGCTTGGGTCACATCTTACTTGTGGGAGTAGGATAAAAACTGGCCTTGTGCCTAACTCCTGGAGAGTAGTAAATTACTCTCATACGCCACAAATGAATCAGAGGCAAACACAGTTATCAGCGCCTGCTTGACTTGATTTACATCTGCCCTCTGTTCCTTACCTAGCTGTCGATACACAGCTATCAGCGCCAAGGGAATAACTCGCGCTACTTCGTGAAACTCACATAATTCGCAAACAAGTTCTACCTGTTCGATCCATTCCACTATCGGAAGGTCAGTAATAGTTCCACTAAATTCTGGAATCAGACAAATGTCGAATTGCCTGTTGGTCATGTTAAGGCCGAGATAGCTTGTAGATAAAATAAAGAAATAGTATCGGAACAGTTAAACAGAGGTGTCGCCAAGATCAAGTCCCAATGAATGTTTATATCTCTCTCCAGTGTAAAAAAAATGTCGTTCAGTCCAACATAAAAAATACAGCACTCTTACCTTCACTGAGATACACATGCAGGTGCTCACTCACAAAATCAATCAGTAATCTCCCATCGCTGTAATTAATCTGGTTACATACTCTTATATGCTTTATATCGTTAATGTTATGCAGTATTTGAACTTGATGTGGTCAACCAAGTTACCATCCTGAATTTGATATCTCGTAGCTGGAATATGGCTTCGCATGAATGGATGAACACTGATTTAATTATACAAACCGACCTCTCTGGTCAGGTTGGTTAGATGCGTCAGAGACTCCTAGAAACTTTCCAATACTATTAACTTTGCCACGTTGCCAATGAAGAACCCCATATCAAACGGATGCTTTAATTGCTTTTCATGAGCTAACTATACTGCTGACTATTTCACATATGCCCTCTCTCCTATGCTGTGATTTTTCTCGATTAATCCGTCTTTGGTATTACTCAGCCCACATTTATTATCTTTCAAGACTTTCTTCAAAAGGCTTGGATATTATTTCCTAATATAATCCATAATACTTTCCAAACATCTAATAACTATTTGTCATACATAGTCGTAGTTGTATACATGTTTGGCGAAACAACAACAACACACAATCTGTGTTTTTATATTTTTCTTTTTCTTTTAATGCATCTTTCTAAACTTGCTCTGAGCATCTTTACACTATATAGTAATATTATATTTACCCCAACCCTTTGAGGAGGAGGATTTCTGAAAACATCTCTTCTCTCTTACAGACAAACATAAGAGGCTATATGAGACTAGATTATTTGCCACGTCTCACTACCAACTTCGTGTTCACCTACGTCATTTTTTTTCAACACGCGAACGTAATTTCTAATGGGAATGTCCTTTTTCTACATAACGAACAAATTCCACATGCCACTAGAATTAGATGAACTAAAAATAGGAAATTTCCACTAGAAGTTAAAGTTAGGAATTCAAGTTGTTAAGAAAAAAGCGTCACGAACGGAAAGTCAATGTGGCAAAATAAGTTAATTTGATCTTTCTCTTAGCTTGTGCCTATAAGAAGAAACAGGCGCGTTTTCGGAGATATTCTTTCCTTACCTTCGGGGAGCAAAGGGGAATTATTATTAGTATAATCTAAGAGCTGATTAAAGTGAAATTAATTTTTAAAAAAGAAAATATGATTGCGCAGAATTGTGTATTTGCTACTAAGAAACAGAAATATATCATATATTACGTACCGCTGAACGAGAAGAAAGAAATTAATTAAACACACCGCCACGACTACTACGAAGAAAGGCGCCACATCTAATTAAGCTTCTACTGCGTGTGAACAAAACACAGCTGTTATGTTACGCGTGACAAGATTTGTTGCGGAGACGAATTACTGCTACGAGCCGCTGGCAGATATTTATTATGCCTAGAAGACACAGAATCCGTCGAGAGTAGTACAACATTTTTACCCATATCTAAGTAGAAGAAGTCGACCATAGTCGAAGGCGATCCGAAGACTCCATTTTCATTGGCTACTAAACCGAGGTGTAGAGGATGGTGCCACACTTTTCACAGGATTACTCCACTTAGTCTTGATCCTTACCTTATAATTAAGAGTGTTGACCAAGGTTGTCTCAAGTACCATTGTTTTAATCTCTGGCATGATTAGAGTGAGGATTGAACTCCGGTCTCCCAGCCCATTAGCGAACACTCTAACCATTATGACTGATGTTAAATACCTAGTTTATCGATAACAAAAACCAAAACGTCTTTCTTTATTGGCTGTTTTTGCACTATTACGAAGTAAAATACTTTTGTATGTTTTAACGATTTTGTAACTGGGTATATTCAATTTAAAGCCGGTTAAAGATTGCGAGCCGAAATTTATCGTTACTTGTCTAATAGTCTGGATTGTGAGTTACGGTGAATTCCTTATGTCGCTTTTCATATTCTGGCATTGTATGACTTACGTGTCGCCTTTCTTACTTTACGAACAATCCAGACAACACACACACCTAGCGTAAGTCGGGATGTTATCTCCTGATATGTTATTCATCTTAGCAGTGATTCGAATGTCTCTCATGATGTGTTACTCATCTTAGAATCAGCTGTTCTTCCATGAAATTCACGATCAAATTATAATTTCCTCAATGCATCCGACATTTGATCAGCCGTGTGTGGTAAAAATCTATTCAATATCTGACGCTAACTCCGACTACGCGTAACCAACACTCATAGCACAACGACATTGAATGCATACACTTCCATGGTTATGTACATTAATATGCACCAATTTCATCATCATTTGTGTTCGCTAAAGAAAAATAAATATAGTCATTACTTTTATGTGTATTGTTTGAATTTGTACGTTTAACTTTAAATTTATGAACAGATAACGTGACATAAACAGCCAGAATGACTGATGTTATAAATGTTGTATCATTTAAAATTATTATTATTATTATTATTATTATTATTATTATTATTATTATTGTTGTTGTTGTTGTTATTGTCCTGCAACTATAACAGCTATCTTTCTCGGCCCCATTCCTTCTCTTGACTATGGTGACTGTCGTACTACAATACTCTACGATATGCTATAAACTTTATACATTGATTCTTACTCCTTACTTCTGTTAAATACACAGTTCGGCTGTTTTTGTACTTGTATGGGGTAAAACACTTTCGTATATCTGTAACGAATTACGTCACATACATTATTTGCATGAATTCCGATTCGGATATTTTTCGAATACCATTTGTTAAATTAGCATTGTCCGCTGACGTATGTCATAACCCACATCTTAACGCGAAATTTCATTTCCAAGAGTCATAACAAAACTGCGTTTTAATACTTTCTTCGACATTTTATTTTTCATGATTTCTGGTCCTTGTCAGTAATTTATTCTAAATCATATGTTTCCCCCCTCATCGTGTTAAACAATAAAATTTTAAAATAAATCTTAATCAATCCAAAAGTTTAAAAGAATGTTTATGCCACGTTATGTGTGGGTGTTCGTTAATGTAAAAATAAGCGTAAAAATCCTCAGCGAATTTAAGTACGTAAAAAATAATGAAAGTATGCAAATAATTTGCGTACATCATATACAAAAATTATATATGGAAAACACATTGCACATATATATGAATAGTACACCGGAGAGCATATCGACCGATGTTGATGAGAACTATGGCCAAAAGAAGAAGAAAAAGGAATGTAAATTATGACAACTCGTTATAACCCTCCTCCTCCTCCCCACCCTCCAAAACTCAGCCAGTAATGTCCTTACCAGTTTCATCTTTTCCATCAGCTTATTTTGGATCTTTGTCATGTAGTACTTGTTGAATTGTGGCCAAGAATCATTGACAATACTTAGTCCTGCTTCGCATAAGAATGGAACAAATGATTCTTCAAAGACTCCTGGAATGGTAAACGTGGACAGAGCCAACGTATCATCACTGTAAGGCAAATCAAATTTCGATTCCACCAATTTATTGTACCAACCAATCTAGAAAAAGATTAAAAGTTACGGGTCAAATATTTGAATAAAACATTAAGACTTAAGAATTTCAAGAATACAATAATAGTAAAAAAAGATTCTAATACAATTTAAGGCATAAGAATTCCCCACATTTTGAATAGATATAAAAAAGGCATAAAAATTCTAATACAATTTAAGGCATAAACATTCTAATACAATTTGAGGCATCAAACATTCTAATACAATTTGAGGCATAAACATTCTAATACAATTTGAGGCATAAAAAATCTAATACAATTTGAAGCATAAAAAATCTAATACAATTTGAGGGATAAAAATTCCACACATATTGAATGGATATATAAAAAAAATATGCATATCGAAAAAAAATTATTTCTGAAATATACATCACATATA